>CM073764.1:133099046-133496623 GCA_037127475.1 Arma custos
AATGGAATTAGGCAGTTCTATCTAATGTTGGGATCTCACGAAATAGTTTAAGAACTAAATAACAGATCAACTTTAATTATTCAATAAAGAGGATGTGGGAATGGAAATACCCGCTCAATAGAGTTGGATCTTCCTCCGAGACGTAGATGATAAGGCAGAGTGTTTTGCTCCATTTATAAGTTTACTGCTTAACTTCAATCATTAGAAATTCATTTTTTTGTTGTAATTTTTCATTTTCTTAAAATATCATCTAAGCAATTTTTCTAATCAGGATAGTTAACTTGCGACTTAGAATGGACAGAAAACTAAGACCTGTGATTAATTTGAAGAAAATGTTAAACAACAGTATCCTAAGACAGGTACACCACAATAAAAATAAGCTATAACTTACAAAGTTATTTTAGACAACATGCTTCTTAAATTGATATGGGCTTAATAGTCATCGTCAATGGGATGCAGTCAATGATTACAGACAATAAGGCATTCCTATTTAATCATTGACTGCACCCATGACCATTCATTGGCGGATTTGAGGGAGGCCATGGCCTCCATAGAGGCCTCATTAGTTGATATTGACTTGAATTTTAGTTGGTTTTCAACAAGAAAAAAAACACGTTTTACACACTAAAATTATTCATTGTATCGAATGTTTTCTCAATGGGTGCATCCAAAATCGGCGATTCCGAACCCTTTTATTTTTTTATTCACTATAGATAGCTACCCGCTTTGATCAAGGAGCCTATTTTATTCATGTTATTGTTTTCTGGCCTCAGTTGTCTTGAATTACAAATTGATATTTTAGGTATCTTTATTCGTATATGGATCGTATATATTGCTAACAAATTCACATTGACCCATGGCCCCCCCCTGAAAATTCTCCTAAATCCACCAGTGTGACCATTTCATACCACTCTTAGAATTATCCAGTAAATTATTTTCCATTTAAATATTTATGAATTAACCCGTGTCCCCAGCTGAAAATTTCTAAAATCATCGGCGAATAGTCTGTTCGTTACATCTTTCCTCGAACGCGGTGGTAATGTTTATCGCAGCTTGGGCTACCGATTATATTACTTTAAACTCGTGAAAAAAATTTACATGAAAAATCCCGTGTTTCCATGAACAAATTTCATGACATACTAAATAATGTTCTTTCAATTGTAGTGAGTGTAATTATTATTGAAAAAAAAATTAATAACAACTAGAGCGGAGTGGCTCAGTGGCAGAGCACTGAGCTGTCATGCCGAAAATCCTGATTCAAATCCCACTATACTCAAATAAAAGTCTTGTTTTATTTAGTCTGTTTGCAGCGGGAGATGGATCATACGGGACCTATGATCCTTCTCTGGTTCACCCAGCATCTTAAAAATGCTATAAAAATAGTGTACCTAAAAATAAGGGGGGATATCCGGCGGTTGAGCATGATCTAGGACAAGTCACCTCCTTGCAGAATTGGAGCCCATGAAACAGTACAGTCTCTAAAAAGTACTGAACCCCAGACCCGCTCACTGGTTGTAGTGGTACAGTTTTATTTTTTCTTTACAATCTATTAACATAAACATAGTAAACAATAGAAGTAAACTAATTCCACTTTGAATTTCAGAAATAATAAAAACGGACATTCCATATCAGACTACCCAATATTTTCCTGTTCCCTCTTATCTGTAGATTCGAGGTTCGTAGGAACAGATGAGAGAGGAGATAACATTAACACAGATGTAGCTTCGGGACCATAAAGGAAAGGGACGAAGAGAGAACGATAAACAAAGGAGAAAGAGGAACGTTACCGACTCGGATACAATTATGTCTTAAGTGTGAGCAGGCTAATCTTAAACGACGACATAGGAACAAAGTGGCCCTGAATACATTATTGCCGTGAATACATTATCGTCCTGAATACATTAGGCATCTATCGGGCCATTATCCTACATCTCAATGGTGTCCCAGCCCACGTAACCTCCTCGCCTGTTATCAAATCATATCTCTCGCCGTTTCATAAATCCCGTTGCCATGGCAATCGTTTGTCAGCCATCGCATAATTCCACGCTTCGGTGTACACGATGACACGCGCACGGATTTGTTTTCTTTCTTCTAAAATTTATAATAAGTAAATATAAATGCAAAGTTGGATGAAAAGACGCTGTTCAAGCCTGTACAATACCGATTTCAAAACGCCATATTGGACATCAGGAGTTATCCGTTATCTTGGTAGCGTGCATGAGTATGCTTACAAATAAATCCAACACATTTGAATAGAGATAAAAGACATCTCTGCCTCAGGCAAATCTGCAGGATATATTAATAATTTTGCATTGATCACTTTTACCACTCTCAGAGAAGATTAATTTTGATGAGAATGTTAGGAAATTCCTTTCAGAAGTGACGAGTATTCATTTAAATCATCAAATTATTATTAAGATTTAAATAAAAGAATGGAAAAACTTAATTTTTTTTAATTAGGTAAGATACTATGTGAAGAGCCATAAGGTAGTCTCTCAAGTCAATTCTCAGGAGGTGAACAACAGAACTAAATTATTTTCTAACTAAATATGTTGGCGGGAACCTATTTAGTTTGCTTCAGTTTGTGCCCAAAGATATGAGAAAGTAACCCTGAGCTTGGCCCAGGCTAAATCGTAACCTGAAAATGATATTCTTCTCACAGTCGAACTTGAGATCTAGAAACTCCGAAAACAAAAAGTTATGAAGCTTCTTAAAATTTTTAAATAATGATTCCAGGTCAGTTTTTAACTGGTATAGGTAATCGGTAAAAATTAGGATTTTGTCTAATGGGTGTCAGGGGTTTCTTTGTATAATTCTTAACTGTACTGTATAATTACTGTACTGTAATACAATATAATAATATTTAAAAAAAAAAATTTTTTTTTGAAAAGATAAGATATCTCCAGGACCGGGATTCGAACCCCTTGTATCCGTCATGGTACTCAACCAACTGAGCCATCCTGATTCGCTTCTCGGTCAGACACATCCTTTCTCTTCACTGATCCTATATCCCCGTGGCTCAGTTGGTAGAGCTTGGGGTTCGGATCCCAGTCCTGGACATATATTTTCTTTTCAAATAAAAATATTTAAAAATTATAACAACTAACAAAAAAATAAAAGAAATAAATTATAATAATATATAATGACGTAAGTCAACAAGATCCAAATTAAAGTAAAATTCAAACGAACATTCTCCCCCTGTATACTTCGCAAATTGCGAGAACACGGTGACATAGGATCAGTGAACAGAAAGGATGTGTCTGGCCTAGAAGCGAACCAGGATAGGTCAGTTGGTAGAGTACCATAACGGATACATGGGAGACTCGGGTTCGAATCCCGGTTCTGGACATATCTTTTTTTTCAAATAAAAATATTTAAAAATTATAACAACAAACAAAAAAATATAAGAAATAAATTATAATAATATTTATTATAATAATTATACCATTTTAATGCTCATCAACTCTACACACGCACTACTGACATAAATATTTAGCTTTTAAAAATATAAAAACAATCAATTAGACAACAACAAATGAAAAGGTGTCACTTGTGGTATAGTGGTTAGCATGACAATCTACTATATCCAAGATCGAGGTTTCGCAGCCTGGCAGATGGCCCAGAATTTTTTAAAGGGAGTAAATAATCCTTTGTTAAGCCCTCCTTCGAAAGGGACATACATGATGGCCCCGAGCTTTTGTGAGGTCAGGTACTCGTTAAAAACTTGGATAGGCAAAATTTATTAGCATAAAGTGGCTAAAAGAATAAACAAAAAATGTATTTGTGTATGTATGTATTGTATATTGTATCAGAATTCCTTAATTCGTGCTAATAATCCTTAATCGTCGATTAATTTTAAGCCAGTGAAAAAAAGTGCAATTGAACGAAAATCCTTTAGCGCGTGGACAAAGCCTACACGTGGAAGCGATACTCCAAGGACCCGGACTACCCTCACGTACCCGGGGTTGTTATAAAATGGACAATTAAGATACCAAATGGCGGCCATTATCGGCCAGTAAATAAACTGATTTAAACGAGAAGTATAATTTAAACGTGACATTAAATAAGTGAGGATAAGCCATTAGGTAGTTAGGGCCGGTTGGAATCAATCTGAATCCCGTTCCGGAACAGAAATATCGACCCCTCGATGTGTTATTATCGAGTTGCACGACTGGATTAGAATCGATTAGATGCTGCGGGTAACCGGGCCCTAATTCGTAGCGTTTAGCGGCCCCCCCTCACTAAATAATAAGATATTCTGTTTAACTGAGCCGGCCATTATCCTAACTGCTGCATTAGGGTAGCCCTCGCTCAGAGCAAACACCGCCTCTTGTCGTAATTTATATAATTGGATGCGGGGATCGAACCTTCTGCAGGAGAACCATCTCGTCTCCATAATGGGAGAGATCCTAGTCTCGGGATACTGCGACTTTAAGGAAGTCAGTATACACACAGAGATTCTGGAAACCTGGAGCGAATTGTATAGAATATATTGATTCTGTTTTGTTATAAAGTTATCAAATGGTGAACTATTTCTGAAGATGTAATGTAGATATGCAAGAGATATAAAAGAAACATTCTTATGAACTAACTAGGTGGCTTATGGACCATCATTGTAACTTATTGACTATGGACTACATCTAACTTAGAGATTACTCTCTAACATGCTATAAATTATCTAATACATCTCTACTCTCTACTCTCATACCTTTTACCTTCTCCTAATCTTAGAGCTGATACATATAAATGAACAGAAGAGGGCAAGGAAGTTTACAATGATGAAGAAACGGAAGCATTGATGAAACTTCATTGTTGCAAAACTATTTTATTAAACTTATATCGGATGATAATAGTTGACAATATATGTGGAAGAAAGTGGTCCGGGTAGAGGTCAAGGAATTTCTTTTAGAATTGGAGAAATGTTTATTAAGTAGCCAACGTTTCGACCTACTTTGTAGGTCGTCTTCAATTGAAAATAAAAATGTAAAAAATTGTACAGCCTGGTAAATATAAAGGTTAAAATGTATGAGTGTATAGTATTAACAACCAAGTGCCAGGAAGGTAGTAAAATACTTAATAAAGACTAAAATAATAATAAAACAATAAGTGTTGAAAATTAAAGAATAAGGTGATAAAGGTAAAAAGTAAAAATTGAATATTAGAATGGGTAAATTTTTTTTTAGATTAATTTATTGATATTTACAACTGTAATAATATTATAACAAATTAATTTGCTAATATGAACAAATGACATGAAAACAAAAAACACTTGTGGGGAAACTACCCGTAGCATTCCAATATAGTTCTATAGTAGAAGGTCTCGGGGCCATCTTTTCTTCTTTTCAGACGCCTCGGAGTGTTATCAGGAATAGTATGGGAAGCAAGTTGAGGGACTAGCGGATTCAATTCGGAGCTTTTCATGGAAGAATAGGTATCTAATTTGGGCCAAATCAGCAGCATATGGGGATATTAAGATCATGATGGATGAGTTTGTTTGTAACGTAATATGGAACATTGAGGATTTTACGAATGATTTTGGATTGTAAGGATTGGATACGAGATGAAATGGATGGTTTAGTAGAGCCCCAAAGCTTTTATACTTTTATTATTTATATTTACCATGGTAGTATCCTTGGCCCAATCCTTTATACAGTTTATACAGCTGACATCCCAACTCATCCTAATACTATCCTTACCAAGTAATCTGATGATACATGTGTATTATCAGTCAACACCAATCCAGTTATTGCATCCCAAAGCCTCCAATCCCTTATCACTGATCTTGAAGAATGGTTTCAAAACTGGAGAATTAAAATTAATTCTCAAAAATCACATCAAATCACTTTTACCTTACGTCGTAAACCAATGACTTCCTGCCCTACAGTATCCTTTAATAACATTCCACTGGTGCCTGTAGAACAGATCCGATACTTAGGGTTACTACCTCGACAAACGATTAACCTGGAATCCTCATACAAGACTGAAAAGACAAGAAACCGCTCGACGTTTCAAGCTACTTCAATACTTACTAGACAAACGCTCTAAGCTCCCAATTAACTGCAAAAGACTCATCTACATGACCATCATACGACCTATTTGGACTTACGGAGTAGAGCTATGGGGCTCCACTAAGCCATCGAATTCCTCTCATATCCAATCCCTACAATCCAAAACCTTCGTAAAATCCTCAATGCTCCTTATTTTGTTAAGAATAAAGTCATCCATAACGACCTTAATGTCCCTTTTGTTGCTGATTTGGCCCGAACCCGGTATCTATCCTTTCATAGCAAACTTCATTCCCACTCAAACCCTCTAGTTTCAAAACTAGCTTCCTCTTCAATTCCCGATAATCCTCCGAGGCGTCTGAAAAGAAGATGGCCACGTGACCTTCTTATTTGAACTTTGATTTGAGTACTACCAGTGGGTAGTTTCTCTACTTGTCATTCTCATGTCATGAATGAAGTTTACACGCATTCTATTTACTTGTTGTATAATTGTAATACATTTGTAAATATCAATAAATAAATTTAAAAAATAAAAAATATTTACCATGTTTTAAAAATTGTTGTACCACTTTTTGATTCTCAATTGTCTGTATTTTGTAAATAGTCCTGAAGAAGACCTACAAAGTAGGTCGAAACGTTGGCTACTTAATAAATATTTCTCCAATTCTAAGAGAAATTCATTGACCTCTACTCGGGCCACTTTCTTCCACATATTTCATTAAACAATTGGTTTAATGCCATTGACCGGTAACCCTTCTCAGGTGTGAAGCCCTCTGAACACAAATATATATATATATATATATATATATATATATATATATATATATATATATATATATATATATATAAATATATATATACCTTAATACAATAATGTATATAGAGCTCTAAGTTTAGTAAAGATGTTCATTTAACTATAGTTGAATAGTTGCCAGGCATAAGGGCGCATGTTACATAGTTCGAAGTTTAAGGGAGAGCCAAAATAAGAGAACTTAAATTTAATTAGATGACTCTCACATACGCCCTTCTTCCATTTTATAGATTTTGCACTTACGCCCTTGTAAGTAACACTAGTAAGGTTAGGATATCTTCACTTGCGCCTTTCTTCATCTGGAACTTTGTCTCTTGAGAGACCGATCATCCTCTGATATGGACAACGATTGTGCTATCCCTGACCTCTATTGACTGTATAGGCAACTAAAAACTAACTTTAGCGGTAGGGGCCATCACATGAACCTTGTTCCACAAAAAAAAACGAAAACTGAACAATGTAACATCGTTCCTTCTTCCAGGCAATTATTCAGTTATAACTGGCTAAATTTAATTATGCTATAAGCTATCTACTAGGTCTTAATGATTTCCTTTTTTTTACAGAAAAAAAGGACTGGCTAAGTTATAGTATTAGTCTAATATAGATTTACATTGTATTATATACATTAAATAAATAAATCCGTCAGATTTAACGCAATCCTCCCACCTACGCCTCGCTCTACCCTTCAGACGCTCCCCAGTCGATACAGCTCCTATTAACATCTTAGGAATTCGTTAGTTACTAAGATGTTACGAAAATAACTTCGTCTCACCTAATTATGCATTTAAGTTAAACTTCAATGAAAATAAAATTCAGTATTTCACACAACAGTCTAAGTCTAACAGTCTAAGCAGTTCAATTATATACAGCAACCTTGTTCCAGCATATTCATTAATATATACTCATACAAGACTGAAAAGACAAGAAACTGCTGTTTTCGCCTATTTCAACATTTACTGGACAATCGCTCTAAGCTCCCAATCAATTACAAAAGACTCATTTACATGACAGTTATCAGACCTATTTGGGGCTCTACTAAACCATCCAATTCATCTCCTATCCAATCCTTACAATCCAAAACCCTCCGTTAAATCCTCAATGCTCCTTATTATATCATAAACAAACTCATCCATCATGATCTTAATATCCCATGTTGCTGATTTGGCCCAAACTAGATACCTATCCTTCCATGACAAGCTCCATACACACTTGAATCCGCTAGTCTCTCAACTTTCTCAACTTGCTTCCCCTACTATTCCTGATAACCCTCCGAGGCGTCTGAAAAGAAAAAAAGATGGCCCCGAGACCTTCTACCATAGAACTTTATTGGTGTGCTACCGACGAGTAGTTTAGTTTCTCCACAAGTGTTTTTGATTTTATGTCATTTGTTCATATCAGCAAATTTACTTGATGTAATATTATCACAGTTGTAAATATCAATAAATTAATCTAAAAGAAATTATTAATATTATTTATAAAGTAAGGCTCATTCAAATGCCAAAAAATCAACGATTCAACGTGTCCTAGCTGTATGAACTTCTTGTTGATCCTGCAGATGGGTTCATATGAAATGGACCCATCTTCGAGGCCTGTGGTATATTTACCCTAAACTCCGTCAAATCCTAGACCCGATGATTCATACCCGATAAGGGGAGTGCTGGACGATGTCCTGCCGATGGAAAAAATCTGTCTCAGCCAGCGGACAATATTTACACAGAAGTAAAACCCTTGGTATTTTCCATTACCCCGTCTGTTCGGGAACCGATTAAAAAATGTGTCGCTCCTGCTGGTAATCCTTGTCCCCACTCCGCAAAAAAGAATTGTGGGTAAACTGGCGAATTGGATCTACAATCATCCCTTGTCACCAGGCGATATCGAAACCAAATATTTATTCAATTTTCAATTTTTTTTTTGTTTATCTTGTTTATTTGTCTTTTTTATTTTCCATATACGCGGGAATGGGACGGAATAACCATAGCCGAATGCTGCTTTGATAAGATTATTAACTTACCATATGGAATCGGACATGATGAGATCACTGAAGGATACAGATCATCAGTGGTTTCAGATTAAATCAGAAATATGAAATATGCAAGCTAAAATAACAAAGCTATTCCAGACTCATCACCAGGCAAAAGAAACCGAGGAATGGTCTGGGGCTCATTTCGAGTTAGAGACTGTACTGTTTCTTGTACAACGGTTGTGCAAGGAGGTATTTATCCTAAATCATAATATAAAATCTATATCCCAACTTAATAGAGGCTAGGCGAGGCCTGCAAGGGTCTCTAGATCCCACATTACCCTTACCTGGCTGTTTACAGATTAAATAATAATAAGCTTTATTTTTTCCTCTTTCTTCTATGTACAATTTTTACATGCTTTTTATATTTCCAGGTTTTTTTAAAAAGAAAAAAAGGCCCTTCTTTGGACATAAGCCTCTCCCAATTTACCCCAGCTACGTCTGTTCCAAGCCGAACCGTGCCATAATACTCCTATGAAGTTTTGTATGTCGTCCCGCCATCTCGTAGCTGGTCTCCCTCTTCTCCTAGTGCGGTGCATTGGATACCAATCCGTTGTTGCCTTAGCCCAATGTGTTGGTGCCATTCTTGCAATGTGTCCAGCCCACTGCCATTTAAGATCAGATACTGTCTTGAGAATATCGCGCGTACCAGTCAGCTTCCGTAGTTCTGTCTTCTTTATTTTTTCCATTCTACTTTTCCTTAACATACTTCGTTCCATTGCACGCTGAGTGATTGCTAGGGATTTAGATGTATCATTATTTAGGCTCCAAGTTTGGCATCCATAAGTTAAAGAGGGAATGATGCAAGCATCAAAAACTTTTCTCTTGTGATGTATGGCCATGTTGCTTTTAAAAATATTTTTGTGTGACCAAAATTTGGACCATCCTATTTTAATTCTTCTATTCACCTCTTTCTTGGATTTATCTGCAAATGATATGAGTTGCCCTAGGTATATTGTTTCTTTAACCCATTGGAGTTTGCTGGTACCGAGAAATATTTCTTCTTCCTCGCAATTTTTGCGATGTATAGGTATACCATACTAAGGTACGCGTGTGTAGGTACATGGAAATGAATAATGCTCATTGAACATTACTTTTTAATTAAGATCTCGTTAAAGTACGTCAATTTTTAACTGGGTATATATGATCGGTGAAGAGAATGGATTTGTCTGGCCTGGATACGAGCCAGGTTAGCTCAGTTGGTTAGAGCACCGCGCTAGAGATGCTGGTGATCCGGGTTCGAGTCCCGGCCAGGACAAATCTTTTCTCTTCAAAACAGAAATATTTAAATGAATTATTGTAGCTTTAATTATTTTAATTTAAAATAACTAAGAGTTAACCACAATCCGCCTAGTGGCGGACCAACCCCCATTTTACAACTTATATGATTGTACAATTATTGTGTACCAGTAGGAAGGTAACGTTTCAGTAGAGGTACAATATAGTCAATATTATCATAAAAATTGAAGTTCAGTTTAATACTTATTTTGTACACCGATAATGATCCAATTTAGTATTGTTTTGATATATTGAATATTTTGTATTAAATAAAATAATACATTTTTTGAACCAACAATAATAAATAAATTTGTATAGATCGAAAAATATCATACATTTTAGGAATATAAAATTAATAATATTATAATACCTCCATTTAACATTTAAAATAACAGAGTGCTGATTGTCAAATTCGATCAAGGCGGCTATTACTTTTCCTCACTAGTGAGGGAAAGTGGTTTTCCCTCACTAGTGGGAGAAAGTGGGACTTTCCACACCAGTTTTAGTTGAGTAATGGATAGCATTACTCAATGGTTGTAGGAAACATATATTTAGCTACACTAATGGATAAATATAAACGATGGGAGCATACGATAAATAAATAATATATGAAAAAGAAATAATAATCGTCCCCCTATTTTTTTTCAATTAGAAAAGTTTTATAGATGTATAATCCTGTTGGAAAACTAAGAGTTTTTGAACGAAAATTTCTAAATTATTAAAATGCGTACCAGGTAATGCAAAAACTTTTCTTTTGTAAATAATGCAACAATGATGTTTTTTATATAGAATGAGAACTAAATGTTTCTGTTTAAAATTAATTGAAGCAAGAATCCTAAATTGAAGCAAATACAAATATTTAAAAATCAAAATAGCTGACAAATAAATAAATATTTGTGAGGAAATTGTAGACAAAAATAAATGAATAAAGAATTTTGTTCCTTTGTTCAGACTACCTGAGGTTCACGTTTGAATAAATAAATATTTTTCTTTTCCTAGAATATTTTCCTTCTGATTCTTTTTTCTTATTCTTTTATTCTGTCCATTTCCTATTCTGATTGGATCTTTTTTTCTTCTGGAAACCTTCCATTGCAAATTAAGTTTTTCTATTTGTCACATATTATACATGTTGTACTCCCTAAATTGCCAAGGTCGTTATAAATTTGGTGCAAAAAATTGGGTTTGTTTTCAGTTTATCAAAGCCTTATCGGTCATAAGTCACATCATGTGACAACAGTTCTTTGTTGTTTGTTCATTTAACGTCACTTTATTATGCTATGGCCAATCGGACGATGCTATATTGGGAGCTCTAAATTTTGCCTATCCAGGTTTAATTAGGATAGGGATTTTTAATGAGTACCTGACATCGTACAGGCTCGGGACCCCCGTTTAACGTCCCTTCCGAAGGACGGCGTGACTAAGGATTTTTTACTCCCTTTAAAAAATCCTAGGGCCACCTGCCGGACCAGTTTGTTCAGCCCCATTTTGTTCTTAAGCTTTACTGAGGGTTTTATTAATAAATGAAGATTTAGTTTCCAATTGATTAGAAGAAATACGAATCAGAAATCCAATTCAATATCCAGGATCGGTGGTACCCCATCTAAATTTTCTTTCCTCGTCTGATTAAGGAAACCTGCATTCGACCTTCTTCCAGACTCGAGGTTATTTTAAAACACCGACGAGGCAATTTAGGACGAATAAGAACGAAAGAACAGAGGTACTTAGCTTAAGAGGCAATGAAGACAATGGTTCCGAGAAGGAAGAACCCTTCTTCGCCAACGCTCAGGATTTCACGACATCGCCAGAAAGGACTCGCAGTCCTCTCCTGGACAAATAATTAGGACAAAAACGCGACGAGGACATTACTAAGGATAATTACTAAATTCTCGGTAGCGCAGGACCTCCGAGATCGGCTTCTCTTCACCCGAACGATTTACCCTTCGTTCCTTACTTTTTGTACCGCCTCGGGGGTTTAGTGACCAATTAGAACAGATAATGATTTAATTAAGGAACAAGTGGATTCCTGCGAACCAGGACTCGCCGTCTTGCAAAAACCCGATGGCCATTACTGACCATCCTGCCGGGTCGTGGAAGATACGACGTGATCAAACAAGATATTTCAGTAAATGTTAAATAAAGAAGGGAATTCTTATTATTTTTTGGTCTTGTTACTCGGCGAAAGCCTTCTTATTATTGTTACTATATCTTTAAAAATAAAATACACGGAGTGTTTGTTTGTTCATTTAAGGTCACTTTTTGCTGGTATGGCTAATCGGTAGATGCTACAGTGGGAGCTCTAAATTTTGCCTATCCAGGTTTAGAATATAAAACAAACTTTATTCTGTGACCAAGTCCCTTAAAAATGACAATAATGAACAAACAAAAAAAACATAATATTCATCTGGCCAGAAGGCTACATAGTAATACAGATCATGAAATAATCAAGAATGACAAAACATAAAAAAAATAGAAATAGATATGAAAATAAATAAATAAAAAGTACGAAACTTGACAGGAATTTAACTAACTGTCGAAAATGAATATAATATATAAGATATTAACAAAATAATAATAAATAACATTAGTACAATAGTTGATAACGAAATTACTAACTAAAATAAATGAATGGCATAGCGTGCGATAAAGTATTTACAAAGTCTGTATCTTCTTTGTTTTTGGAAAAATAAACAAAACATGTAGGTAGCAAAATCGAGTTTACAATACTTATATATATAATTATATATTTGACCTGCTTGGAGAGTGTCATTTCGGGATGCCAAGAGATGATGGAAAAGCAGGGATTTAAATGACGCCTATCCAGTTTTAATTAGGATAGGGATTTTTAAAGAGTACCTGACATAGTACTAGCTTGAGACACCCGTTTAACGTCCCTTCCGAAGGACGGCGTAACTAAGGATTTTTTACTCCCTTTAAAAATCCTAGGGCCACCTGCCGGGCTACGAACACGCGAACTTGGGCTTAGTAGTTTGTTATCCTAACCACTAGACCACAGGTCGCCCCCAAAATAAAATACATGGATTGATGTTTTTGACTCTGATTGATGAGTATATTGAAAGGAGACGTACAGCATTTGTTTGTTTGCTCATTTAACGTCACTTTTTGCTGCTATGTCTAATCGTGCGATGCTACAGTGAGAGGTCTAAATTTTGCCTATCCAGGTTTAATTAGGATAGGGATTATTAACGAGTACCTGACATCGTACAGGCTCGGGACCCCCGTTTAACGTCCCTTCCAAAGGACGGTGTAACTAAGGATTTTTTACTCCCTTAAAAAAATCCTAGGGCCACCTGCATGGTCTGGAATTTTCAATTTCATTCCTATTACTACTTTATGTATCTTTATATGATATATATGACTTTTCTCACTTTTACTGATAATGCTAATATATAACACCAAAATTATCATTAAAGAAAACTTACTACCTTTAAGTCATAATTTTGACTAGCCTAGGGTCCTCCAATTGCTGTTGGCAGATTAAATAATTTATCTGATATTAATGGAAATATTTAGGAATATTTCCCTCCGAACCCCAAGGCTCGATGCTTTTCACTTCAATTAAATTACAAAGGTGTATTATTCACGATTCCGCGCATTCCCTGTCTTTTATCGTACCTTCATTTCTTTTTGAATTTAATTTTTTTTATTTATCTTTTGCCCAACGTACATAAGTGTATTAATAATAAGTGGAATAATTATCACTTACTCCATGGTACCATTTCATCAGATCTCGGACGAACCTCTGCTTGTTTACCTTTACAAGGAGCACGCTGCGCTGACGGACCCTATAGATAACCAGAGGAACATAAATCACCTAGGCGAGGTAATACGGCCAGTTAGCTCCCGAGGACATGTCCCATTAGGTACCAGGTACGTGCGGAGTTCTTGTTCCTAATTGGTGTACCCAGGCTATCGGGTTACCTCCTACTCCGTGTTCCGTACCTTTGGTACCGTTACAGAAATGAGAACAGCTGAAAGATATTTGGGCTTCACAGGGTGACTCGGAAAGGTGCTATGGAAAACCTAAATTTGAACTTGTAGACTCGAATCAAATTACTCCTTTGTTAGTTATTTTCAGTTTTATCATACAGTTCAGAGGCATGGAACCTTCAGATGCTTAAACTTAAGCAGAGGTCACTCCTGGTTGAGTAAACTCAGGCAATGGACAGGGCTAACATCGATTGCTTCGTGCAGTGCTCAGTGAAATAAGATAAAGCCTTATAATCGCCAACACCCAAAGAGGTTAGGCCCTTTTAGAAGATAAGAAATAATATTAAAGAAAGAAATGAAGAATATTGATATGGTTTTTATGTGGTTTCCAACTTCATTATATCCTCGAGAAAAAGAATATGTAAGTATGCTATTTTTAAAAACAAAACTGGTGTTAATTAAATTAATTTATTTCCCAAAAAAATTTACGAATATAACCATTTCGCTCCACTGTACTTTTACCATATTCTATCGTCAGTATAAATTAAAAATTTCACTCAGAGTCAACGAGAAATAACAAATCTCAGTGTGTGTGTTTAATTTGATATCCTAAATTTGGCATTATTTTAAAAATGCATATCGTCACTTCAAAACAATACCGCCTATGTAGGTACACTTTGGGCGATTTTACAGGAGAGGAAAAAACCGCGGCATATGGTCTATTAACTTAAATCTGTTATCTTTCAATTGCTAATAACAGCGCTGCCTTGCGTTCAATCTTGTAAACTTTTTTTAATAGTGTGTAATTCAAGCTGTACAATAAAACCAAAAGCTGTAGATAGGCGTATTGTTACGGGCTATTGGGTATTAAAATGAATTAAACAATTCCTTAATTAAAGAAACTAATATTTATTAACAAAATGATAAAAAGGATACAATTAAACTATTAACAATTAAATTATTGAACTAATATAAATTTATAATAACAATATTCTAAATATTTATTATCTAGGCCTAACTCCTATTTAATTATTACAAGAATATTAGATATTACTAAATCTAGATAGCTTAACTAGTTACAATAGTTTCTATGAATATATTACACTACAATTTATAACTAATAATTAACACTTACAGTTCACTAGTCCAACGACCATAAGATTCTCCAACTATGACAAACTGACACACAGTAACAAACAGAAACAGTTTATTACACTCGCGAGACTGTCACAGTTCACTGATACACTTACTACACAGGCCGGTTCAACACTGACTAGTTTATCACACTGACACTCACTTATCACAGATCTTGCGTGATCTACTCTCAGGCTAAGACTGACTCGCTCGAGGCGAGGGAAGTATTTAAATAGACAAGGCCGAACATTCTAGAACACGGAGGGGCCAGACAATTCTGGAATCTTCTTAATCCTTTTCCGACAAAAGGAGGCGATTTAGAACGGTCCTAATCCTATTTTAACTTCTCCCGCCGACGGATTTAAGCCGCTAATCCCCTAGCTTCCGTCCTCCTGCCGGCGACCGTAACAGTATTGATTTATTTGAATTAGCTTCACCATTCAATCTGTACGTAAGTAACAGAATATTTGAACTCTATATTCGGCCACTTCAAAACATCAAATTAAATATAAGCTTTAAAAAACTTCTCAAGGATCGATGTAAATAGAATAATTTAATAATTTTGTCTCATTATTCTGGCCAGGATCTTTAGGATTATATTGTATATTTCTTATCCGAAGGCACGGTAAAGTCTTGTTCAAAGTACTAAGGAGTGTAGTAGGAAATGCATGGCATAACCTATGACACAAGTATATGACTACTGGCAGAATCAACAGGGGAGTTTCGTGTATATTTCATGCAACAAAATAAATAACATAGGATCAGTGAAGAGAACGGATTTGCCTGACTAGGATACGACCCCTGGTAGCTCAGTGGTTTACAGCACTGAACCGGAGATGCAGACGACCCGGGTTCGAATCCCGGCCAGGGCAACTCTTTTCTCTTCAAAACAAAAATATTTAAAAATTATAACAATTAATACATTAATACTAAAAACACACTGTTGCAGCTAGGAGAGCTAAAAAGTTTAAAATAATAATAGAGTGATGAACGATAAAATTCATATCATTGTAAAAACGCGTGGGGTGCTTGCATGATCTAAATTGTTGTAAATATTTTATTGACTAATATTTTTTTTAAATTTATTTCTTGTTAATTTGCTACATTTCACAAAATAAAAATGCTGTAGCAATAGACCAGTCTCAAATTTAAAACAATTGTACAAATTTAAATATATCTCTGGAGAATCATAATTTACAATGAAAGAAAAAATGTATAAAAAACTTCCAACAGATTGACTGTTATTAGTAATGTTAGATTAATTGACGATAAAATGAATTTTTTTGTTCATCATTCTATTCTTACTATTTTTATTGAGCATTATTTATACATCAACTAAATATAATGAACTATATTAACAGTAGTACACAAATAACGAATTCAACTTAGAAGGTTCCTCAAGGCAGGAAGGTTATCCATGCATCTCGACAAACGCTTAACCTGGAATCCTCATAAAAGACTGAAAAGACAAGAAACTACTCGACGTTTCAGGCTACTTCAACATTTAATGGATAGAAACGCTCTAAGCTCCCAATTAATTACAAAAGACTCATTTACATGACAGTTATCAGACCTATTTGGACATACGGAGTAGAGCTTTGTGGCTCCACTAAGCCATCGAATTCCTCTCGTATCCAATCCTTACAATCCAAAATCCTTCGTAAAATCCTCAATGCTCCTTACTTTGCTACGAAGAAACTAATCCCTAATGACCTTAATGTCCCATTTGTTGCTGATTTGGCCTGAACCCGCTATCTATCCTTCCATAACAAACTTCATTCCCACTCAAACCCTCTAGTTTCAAACCTAGCTTCCTCTTCAATTCCCGATAATCCACCGAGGCGTCTGAAAAAAAGATGGCCACGTGACCTTCTTAGTTGTACTTGTGATTTGAGTACTACCAGTGGGTAGTTTCTCTACTTGTCATTATGTATCACTTAGCCTATTTACTTGTATTATTGTTATACTGTTGGAAATATCAATAAATAATCTTCTTTTCAGGCGCCTCGGAGGATTATCAGAATTGAAAAGGTTGAAAACTATTCCTTTGAAACTATTGGGTTTGAGTGGGAATAAAGTTTGTCATGAAAGTACTCATATTGTGTTCGGGCCAAATCGGCAACCAATGGGACATTAAGGTCATGATGGATGAGTTTGTTTGTGACATAATAAGGAGCATTGAGGATTTTATGAAGGATTTTGGATTGTAAGGATTGGATACGAGATGAATTGGATGGTTTAGTAGAGCCCCCAAGCTTAACTCCGTATGTCAAAATAGGTCTGATAACTGTTATGTAAATGAGTCCTTTGTAATTAATTGGGAGCTTAGAGCGTTTGTCCGGTAAATGTTGAAGTAGGCGAAAACGTCGAGCAGTTTCTTGTCTTTTCAGTCTTGTATGAGCTACTTAAAGTCAAAAGTGGAATTAGTGCAAGAAACAACGTAGGTCATAGGACAAAAATAAAAAATGTAGGTTCAGAACAACAATTAGAAATAAACAAAGGTAGATACTGTAGGTATTCTAGCCTCTCTATAAGCTATACCAGTCATAACCAAAACAAGTGAACTTAACGGCACACAATGACAGATGTTACCAACCTAATCATGACCTCTTCTACATGTTGGGCTACAATATTTAGCAAATTAACTTGTCAACTTTGTTGTAAGTTCTCTGGGAATTCTTTTTTACTTTTCAACCTAGTTTGTAACGCATAGAGTGAAATGACGTACTTTAGTCTTAATTAATTGAGCCAAAAACACATGTTTCTGAACCAGCTGGAGATAAAAAAATGTTTAAATATTTTTGTGTGAGTGTTCTTTAAAATCAAATATAAAATTATTTATTATATCTGAACTCTATCAGTGTCGTCCTTGAAGAAAGTTGATGAAGTGGTTACTTGAGAGCGCTGCAGAACAGGTATTACGACATGTTGCCCCTAGCTGGAGGAATGTCCCGGATTGTAAGATCTGCGGGGAAATAAGAAACGGGGCGATCAAGTGAGCTTTGTATTCCGGAACCGGCTCGGCCAATGAGAAAGAAATAACAAAATGGAAAAAGGAAATAAGAAACAAAGGCTTCTTTCTCGAGCAGCGAGGTTAGAAAAAGCTCTGCTTTGAGGGAACATGCGTCAGTGTCCAGCCTCAATCACTTCATCTTACCTCTTTGTCGGCTCCTACAACTTCTTGTACATCCTTCTCTCTCCCTCTCTCTCTCTCTCTCTCTCTCTCTTACACACACACACACTCACACTCCCTCTCTTGGGAAACTGTCCCGAACCACCAAAATAAGTTGGGGAAGTAATCATGTGAAAATGGTTGACTGGATAATTATTGAAAGAGTCTAAACCGGTCAGGGGTTCACTAAAAAAAATATATAAAATAAGTTAGACTTATTTTATTTGTGCCTACTGTTCAGCCCAATTTTTAGGCCAATGTAAGGGCTGAAAATAAAATAAAACAGTAAAAACTATATAAATATTGCAGTACCAATAAGTAATAAGTCACAACAATTTATATTAACAGAAATGATAGGAAAGAAAATAAATACAAAGAATATAAGATAAATTATAAAATAACTGATGAGGAAAAATAAGACTGGAAAGAAATCTAGAAGATAATCTTACTAATATTATAAATGTGAAAGTTTGTATGTTTGTTTCTCTTTCACGCAAAAACTACTGGACGGATTTGGATTTACAGTAATATAGATTATACATCAGAATAACACATAGGCTATAGCAAGCGCGGATTTAGGGGAGGGGAGGGCACGGGGGCACCTACCCTTGTAGACAGTTTTTTAGGTACTTCGCAGAATCCATTATAGTGCATAATTAAAGGCAAATCAGGGACTTTTAGGTTCTTTGTATAATATAAGAAAGAAATTTGGATAATTCCATCCCCAAGGGTTTTCCCCTTAATATAATAGAGATTCAAAGATTGTTTGGAATCCGTCAGTTTTGAAGTTAGACAACTGAAATTTTGGATTTACGAGTAACTTATAGCTAAAAAAAAATTTATTTATTAAAAATGATCGTCATGAAACTTTATGTGGTATACCAAATTCCACGCGAGCGAAGCTGCTGGCAAAAGCTAGTAAAATATAGTTCCTGAAGGTAATAAAACATAGTAAAATTACAAGAGGGTGATTTAATCATAAAATATAATGACTATGATAATGTTAATAGAATTACAAACAATAACATCAAAAAAGTAGCAAAACTACAAGAATTATTAGGTGGAAGACCCGGGTTCGAGTCCCGGTCCTGGTCGTATCTTTTCTTTTCAAATAAAATATTTATAAGAATTATGATTTTATTGCAAAACATTATGAATGTTGTGTTATTGGTGAAAAGCAATAAGAGTTTGAAGGAACGAAAAGAAATGGAGGAAGAAGGAAAATAATGATGATAAAATAGAACATACACGAATCCAACTGCAACTAACAAAAGCAAATTAAACAAAACAATGTTAATGCCTTAAAAAACGTTTATTTTGTTATGATTTTGGGACTAGATGCTACCTGAATTGGCTTAACGTTAGTTGATCAGCTGTTTACTGCTGCTTGAGACTATTAAGGTTTTGTTTTTAGGTTTTAGTATAAATACCCTCTCCCTCCCAACTCCCAGAGCTGAGACTGATACGCGGCGATTAGGAAGCGAATCGAGGGAAAGTGGAGAGTAGATAAGGCCGCTCGCACCTGAGCCAATTAACACCAAGCTGGCTAATTGAGAACTCCCCCGCGGTGACGTCACAACGACCGCTTCCGGTAATTGGCCGCTAATCTCTATGGCGATGTAATGGCGGACCACGGCCATCTGAATTGCAAATGCCTCCTTCATTAGTTAGTGTCCTTTAGCGAAGGGATCAATCACAGGCCATAGTGAGCTTTCATGTGGTACCATACGTTGCCCCTCATTCGTGATTGTACAAGGTACCATTGAGCCGACCTCAGCCCCTTTTTATATATAATTTTTTAGGATTATATATTTTACACATATTTCATTATCCCAAATAATGTCAAGGTATTAGTTCAAATTTCACTTATATAAAGAAAATGTTTATAAATTTTAAATTATAAATATACTTTATTTAAAACGCACGAAAAAACTTTAAAAACACTAAACAACCTTTACTGCCATATTAACACTAGTATATGGATTGATAATTAAAATACCACTTACTTCTTACATCATGACAAAAAGTAACTAGTTCCCTCAATTTCAAACATAACCTAAAAAAAATTAAACTTTATTATCTGAAAATTAAAAATTATAAAAATAAATAAATGAAAAATCTTAAATCAGTATTGGTAATAAAGATATAATTAAAAAATATCATCAGCACGGGCCAATGTAATCATCATTAGAAAAAGTTGATGTATATGGAACCAGATACCTAACCCATGTACCAGGCATCGTACAGGCTCACCCATTTTACGTCCCTTACGAAGAACGGCAAAACCAAAGATTTTTATTACTTTTTAAAAAACTCCCAGGGTTTACTGCAGGGCTAGGTAGGTTTCTTTCTGAACTGGTGGTGCCTAAATCATCGAATACAGGCTGGGTTTTCCCCTCTGTCTATTTAGATACTTTTTTTTTTAGTTTTTCTACTCTTCACAGCATTGTTCGCCTCAAATAAAAATACCCACATTGCACTGCTTTCGAATCAATGAAGGCCTGTTCATCCCTTTTTATATTATTTATATTTATTTATTTATAAGATGTTGAGGAGATGGAAGAGAAGACAGAGGACATTGGTAATGTGTCGCTTTAAGCAGCCCATTAAGCGGAGATCTGATAGGATTGAAGGGGCGACACATTTTTTCAAATCGCGCATCGCCGACGCCACAGCTAACACGCGCATTAAAATGTATGCGCTCCTCCGACGTCCCACCGCTAACAACCGATACAAATCCCGCCCCTCTTCTTCTTCTTGTTCCGCTTTTTGTCCCTCTTCTCGACCTTTCTCTCTCCTTCGCCCCTCTCATTTCTTTTTATTTCCCATTTCGGCGAGGATTTCGGCACGTTAGGAGCTTTTTGCGTCACTTCTTCCCCGCTACTACTAAGTATGAAATCTTCATCTCCTCGCCGATGTTATGAAAGACAATAGCACCGTTCAGTATCAGCTGTGTGGATTCTTATAATACCTAAATATAAAAGTGAGGTTTGAGTGATGTTAAAATTAAAAATTAAATCATTAAAATAGGAGGAAAACAATATGAAAAGCATTTGGAATGCATACTTTGATATTGTTACTATTATAGCTGGAGTACCTAGTATATTAATACGTACATGATATTTCTAGTATGTACATATATGATATAACAGTATGTACTTAGACCACCTAATATAATGATGAACATTCACTACCCAGAATAATGATGTGTACTTTCATTTTTACTATATTATATTTTGTATGCATTTAATAAGTGAACCATTTAAATACCTTGTACAGCAAAATAACAATAATAGCGTAATTAATATGTAAATGGAGTAAACAATTTATAAATAGCGTAACTTATATAATAATAAATATACCAAATATATTGAATAATAAATATTTATTACGTTTCTTTTTCTGTACATGTAAGTTATTCTAAATGGACTTAATCCCAGAATAAAGTTAATTTTCTATTCTAATAATATACACCTCGAGTATCTATTATAATAAACCTCTAACTACTACGACCCGTGAACGAGTCTGGGGTTCAGACTGTTCAGATACATGGTAGAGACTGTACTGTCTGTAAGGAGATGGAAAACGGTTCTGCAAGGAGGTGACTTGTCCTAGGTCACGCTCAACCGCCAGGTTTATCCCCTTATTTTGGGTACTCCATCAAGTATACCATGGGGATAGCAAGTCTTGGTGCACTACTGGCTGAGTCGGGTACAGCACTGGTACAGTACAGTACTGGCTCAGTGGTAGAGTTGCCATTCCATAAATCCTGGTTCAAATCTCGCTGCAGTTTAATATTGTCTGTTTGCAGCCGGAGTGGGTCATATAGGATCTTGGACCCTCCTGGGGCTAACCCAGCCTCTATAAAATATTATAAAAATAGGTTACCCAAAATAAGGGGGAAAAATCTGGGGGTTTAGCGGACTTAGGACCTGTCACCTTCTTGCATAACTTTTGTCCAAGAAACAGTACAGTCTCTACCATGAACTAAACCCCATACCCGTTCACGGATTGTAGTGGTACAGGTTTTTTCAAGAACCTATATACAATATATAAGAACCTATAATACTTAGAAATAGTACAAGAGGTTTAACTCGGAAGTAGGCGCGGAGTGATACAAAAGACACTGAGATGACATCAAAGCTGGTAGGGGAACTAGACACGGAAAATGAAAATGATTTTTAATTCGCAGACAATAGCGGCTCAACATGAGTCCAAAATATATGTATATGTATATCAAAGAAGAGGCGATGTTGAGGAAGTTTAGATCAATACTGGGTTATAAACTCATATTATAAACATAATCTCATTAGATAGCTGTAATATCCGGAGTTTTTATAATCTCTTTATCTTCATCTTAAAGTCTATGCACGTGTACATTCCTCAGCTCTCATATGAAGGTATTTAGGAAAATAAGTCTCCTAAGACAGACAGTTTCCTCTGAGATCTGTTCGGTACCCGACTCAGCCAGTAGTTCACCAAGACTTGCTAACCCCATCGAATACTTGATGAGTTTCGAAGACATCACTACACATGGCGACTATCGTACGGGAATAAAGTATACACGAGAGAGAACCTATTGTCTAATGTAGGCTGCGAGTGCTACCGGAATTGGTGAGGCCGATCAGTATGTAGGGAGCGTCATAGGGCGCACAATCTGTTATGTTAATGTTACGTCAGTATGCAGGGGACTTCGGGGGTACATGGACCCTTCGGGACAATTATGTTAATGCCATAAGTTCTTGGAATATGGCAATTACCTGCGGAGTGTGACTTCCTCCGCTGCATGCCATCCAGGACATCATATCGGTCTTTAGAAGTCGCTCAGGACTCCAAGAGCATCCTAATAAGCTTTATAAGCATTCCTAATCCTTCCGCCGCTTGAATATAGATTATCTATTTGAAACTAATAATATTTAAAAAATTTAAGATATATTTTTTGTATTATTATATATATTTTTTAAATAAACATTTCCAAACAACAAAGTCGTTCAAATAATACGTTCATTGACACATAGAATCTTATAACACAGAGCTAGCACTATAAATTTGGTTGAACTGTTTTACAACAGTTAGGGTTAACCATGGAAAAATAGAAGTGCAGTTAATTATGCTGTATAATAATTTGCTATAATACTAAAGGTCTCAAACATGGATGTCCACAATCCCCTCTGTTATTCAACCTATATGTTGAAGTGGTGGCAGTAAGAAAACTTCAGGAGGAGTATGCTGCTTGGGGTCTGGAAATGATTTTCAAAGATTGTTTTGCTTAATTAAATAATAAATGTTTTTATTTTTATATTATAATTTCAAGTAATTATTTGAGAGATATCGAGTTGCAGATAGGACCGATACAGTTACAGGAGTACACCCCGAGGCGTTGGCAGGATAATTGGTCTTCAGATCCTGAGGACGCTGAGGTCCTGCGGAGGAATCGTAAGACGACACCTGCGGTCAGCGGCGCATGGTCCTTCTTCCTCACGCTCAATTTCCTCTCGTTCTCCTTGTCTCTTCTCATCCAGTCTCCGAATCGTCCTTAATTGTCCGACAAGACGTAATACATCTCTCCTGAATAATATTAACATTAGTTTAATTCTTTATTTTCTTCACCGGAGTCATTAAAGACAACGAAAAGAATTGATGATTGCGATTATAAAAAAATTAATATTTTAAACTACATTTACCTGTACCACTACAACCTTTGGAGAGCCTTAGGTTCAGTACATGGCATGAACTGTACTGTTTCCTGGACAACGGTTGTGCATGGATGTGATAAGCCTTAGATCACAACCGCCAGAGCCCCCCCTTTATTTTGGGTACCCACTACACAAAATAAGGAGCTAGGCTGGGTGAGCCCCAGTAGGGTCCAAGATCCCATAGGATCAATATTACTTAAATACAAGTCTACCAGCGAGCGGCAATTCAGCGCTCTACTACTGGACATTCCGCTCCCTTTTTATGTATTTAAGTGAATTCGTATTTACTCCCTTCCTTAAGGTTCTTTTATGTTTATTGTTACTTTCTTACAGTTGTTGGACTTGGTAACGAACGAATTAATAAACAGATAATTGCTCTTGGGGGACGGAATCGCGTCGTTCTATTTGTGCATAAGAGGCTAAGTTTTAATTCTTAACTAAAAATTATTTATAACTAGCTTATGCCCACGGCCTCGCTCGCGTAGAATTTGGTCTGCCACATAAAGTTTCGTGAAAGATCATTTAAAATAAATAATTTAATGTACGCAGTACAGTAGAAGAGATCCTCTCCAACCTATCCTAATCCAGCTTAGAAACCTTCAACGTTAAGGGTTAAGAAAAAAATAAAATAAAATAAATAAATAATTTACTTATTTAAAAAAAATATAAGTTATTCGTAAATCTAAAATTTCAGATGTGAATTTCAAAACTGACGGATTCTATACAACCTTTGAACCCCTATTATTATATTAAAGGGGAAACTTGGGTGGAATTATCCAAATTTATTTCTTAAACTATACAAAGAACCCATCTACAAATTTCAAGATGCTAAATTCCTGATTGGCCATCAATTATGTACTCTAGCGGGGGGGGGACAAGCCCCCGTCCCCCACTTAAATCTACCCTTGCTATAGCCTATGTGTTATTCTGGTTTATAAACTATATCAATGTCAAGTTTCATCGAAATCCGTTCAGTAGTTTTTGGGTGAATGAGAGACAAACATACAAACTTTCACATTTATAATATTAGTAAGATATCTTCCTACCTCTATAAACAGGATACCCTAAATTGTGAAAAGGTGTTGGAACGTGATCCAGGACAAGCCACTTTCCTGCACAGCAGTTGTCCAAGAAATAGTACATCACCATGAACTGAACCCTTCATGGGTTGGTATTTATCTTTTTTTTTTTTATATCTAGTAAAATTGTTTAAGTGAAAATAATAATGCGGTGTGGTTATAAGGTGTGGAGAAAAAAACCCTATAAATAGTAATATAATGGTATCATTATATAAATACATAATAATAGTACATTGCTATTTTTCCTTTTTAAATTTTAATTAAAATAATATAATAAACAAATAAAAGAGGAGCTAGATAAACTAAAAATCAAGAATAAGGACTGCTTGGATAGAGAGCTTTTCGAAAAAAACTAAAAGAAGTTGGGTTTCTTGCAGGAAGGAAGGAGAGACGAGGGAGAAAATGGACTAAGGAAGAGCGAGAGGAACAGGCCAGGAAGATGAGAGAGTATTGGAGTAGAAGGAAGGCGGAGAGTGTGAAGAAGATTATTAAGTGATATTCGCGTGGTCCTTGTTGGCCGATTCGAGTATAAAAAAAATTAAAAAATACCTTTCTGTTTTTTTTTAATCATAATTTATTCTTATTAAAAATAATAAACTAATTAATCACAAGGAAGGTTACTCGTCTAGGGTACTGTTTTATATTTATATATTTTTTTTTCTTTGGGTGTAAATACAAAAATACCTTTAGTCCAAATTCATTTGTTACATCTATTTTCTTTAAACGTTTCGACCAAAATGGTCATTTTCAACATATAGCTTTCATGATCACTCGACAACAGTATAAAAATTCTGTATTCAAATGGTTTTTAAAGTCCAGTACCCTAGACGATTAATATTGAGAAAACTACAGGTGAAATCCTAAGCAGCTAATAAAAAAGACACAGAATTGTGTTGAAGATCACATCAGGCACTTCAGAAGAGGATTGATCTGCAACAAGGACCATTTGAATACAGAGTTTTTATACTGTTGTTGAGTGATCATGAAAGCTATTTATTGAAGATGACCATTTTGGTCGAAACGTTTATAGAAAATAGATGTAACAAATGAATTTGGACTAACGTTTTTTTTGTATTTTTATACACCCAAAGAAAAAATAATTATTTAGTAAATTAAAAAAAAACGTCCTTATAGGGAATTTATTGGAACCAGAAATCAAAATAATCTTCACTATTTTTATTTGTACATCTATATATATATACTTGCTTTTGCCCGCGGCTTCGCTCGCATAGAATTTGGACTACCGCATAAAGTTTCTTGCCAGTGCTTTTTAACAATAATTAAAATAATAAATAATTTAATTATTTAAATAATTTAATTTTTTTCACTATAGGTTACTCGTGCAAAATTTCAGATGTCTAACTTCAAAACTGACGGATTCCATACAACCTTTGAACCCTTATTATAATAAGGGTGGAATTATCCAAACTTCTTTCTTAAATCATACAAAGGACCTACCTGCAAATTTCAAGATGCTTAATTCCTGATTTGCCTTTAATTATGTACTACAATGGATTCTTCACAGTACCTCTAAAACTGTCGGGGGTGGGGAGGGGCACGTGCCCCCGTGCGCCCCCCTAAATCCGCGCTTGCCCCTGTGTTATTCTGATGTATAACCTATATTACTGTAAAGTTTCATCCAAATCCGTCCAGTAGTTTTTGCGTGAAAGAGAGACAAACGTACAAATATTCACATTTATAATATTAGTAAGATAAAAGAGTTCGTCCTGACTGAAAAGACCGTCGCAGAGCCAAAACGGCATAAGCTACAGATTTGAAATTTGGACAGCATGTACATTTTATAAGGCCAACGCGCACTAAGAAAGGATTTTTGAAAATTCGTTCCCTAAGGGGTGAAAAGGGTGACAAACGTTTGTAATAAAAAAGTCATTTTTAAAGCGAGTACCATGAAATTTTAGATTTAGCTTCTGCATTAAAAATAAAGAAGTACATGTTTTTTATTTTTTGAAAATCGACCCCTAAAAAGTGTAAAATATGGCAATTCGTAACATGTTAAGTTAGAGATGTAAACATAAGTACGCAGGCTTTACATGTTAACATAATAGTAATTGTATTCAAGATGTTGCAAAATCAACCCATAGGTATTAACTGAATTGGATATTAATGGAGGATTTCAATTGAAAACTTATCGACAGTTTTGTAATTATGAGTTCATTTTTGGAATTCAAAATTCAATCTCCGTTTAAATTCAACATAAATTTCTATTTAAAATCAAAGCGGATGAAGTCGCGGGCTAAAACTAGTATTTTTGTATACTTAATATTATATAACTTTAATGAACAACAATTCATTGTCATTTCTTATAATAAATTCTTAAAAATTAATACAAGAACATTGATATCGGTCATTAGCTCTGAAAGGTGTTCGGGCCGAGATATTTGGTTGCTGAATCGTGATTGGTGCAGAGGAGCGTAAGGTAACCAATAGGACGCGGGATGTAATAGGATCCAGACCAATTAGAAGAGAGGACTAATGACACAGCAGCCCTATAAGAACCTTTCGACAATTACGAAGGGGACCTCGTGACCGCCCTACAAACTGCTCCTCCGGAACATGTATCACTGCCCACTAGATCTTATCTTAGCGATCTTCGTTTTTTATTCTTCTTCTTCTCCTGTTCCTCTGTTAGTTTATCGACTCTCCCAACGATGTCTTGTTAATTGGCCAATCATTGTCTTAATTAATGGTCTCCCTTATCTCCTATTCCAAGGTGGATAGCAAATGCGAGTGTGAAATCGATGGCTCTTCAACTATACTCTGTAATATAGAAGGTTTTTGTTTCACCAAGTGTTCTTTATACCAATCCATATACGTCAAAGGATTCCATTTCTTTTATAACAGAAAAACTAACCGATAGTTCGTGATGGATACGATTTGCGAGAGATGATTACAGCGCAGTCGTCTGATTTAAAAAATATCTATATATGTCTCTAATTCTAGTTTTTATATTTACTAACAGCATTTCTAGGCAGTAAGAAAGGTATTTTAATCTCGGAAATATTCGGTTTTTCAATTCAAAAGGTTTATCCATTCTTCTCAACTTCTTTTGCAACTTGGCAGATAGACTAGGAATCATTAATGGGGGTAAACAAATCAGTTATGCTGTCCTTCGGATGGGACGTTAAATGACGGTCCTTGGCTGTATGGTGTCAGGTACTCGTTAAAGATCCCTATCATAATTATACCTGGATATTTTACCTGGATACATAATTTAGGACTTTCACTGTAGCTTTTCCCGCTTAGCAATAGCAGTATAATAACTATTAGTCCCAGATAAATTAAAATTTCATTTTCACATCTAGATTTAGCATCTCCTAATTTCTACGAATCAATTGTAAAAAATTATCTCAGTATTCCAATTCTAAAGAATTTCGATTTTCTTATTTCAACCATACTATAACCAAATTTATCATCACTTAATCTAATATAAATATTTTTGGCATATCGTCACCAGGCACGGTCGGTAGTACGTGCGTTTCTCACATAACTTAAATACTGTAAGAAAGTTGAAATTTCGTAGTCGAAAGTGGTTTAATATCTAAACCTGTTCCTCCAATTGAGATCACCATAAGTGCTAAATTAGTTGAAGGTCTTAGTCTTAAGAGAATTATATCAAACATGTCTTTTCCCGAAGAATTAGTTATTATTAAATTAAAATTCATTTGTTACCTCCTGGTGTTCCTCAAGGTAGTATCCTTGGCCCAATCCTTTATACAGTTTATACAGCTGACATCCTAACTCATCCTAATACTATCCTTACCACGTATGCTGATGATACATGTGTATTATAAGTCAACACCAATCCAGTTATTGCATCCCAAAGCCTCTAATCCCATATCACTGATCTTAAAGAATGGTGTCAAAACTGGAGAAATAAAATTAATTCTCAAAAATCACATCAAATCACTTTTACATTACGTCGTAAACAAAACTTCCTGCCCTTCCCCCAATAATATCCCAATGGTGCCTGCAGAACAGATCCGATACTTAGGGTTGCTTCTCGACAAACGATTAACCTGAAATACTCATACAAGACTGAAAAGATAAGAAACCGCTCGACGTTTCAGGCTAATTCAATACTTACTAGACAAACGCTCTAAGCTCCCAATTAACTACAAAAGACTCATCTAGATGGCCATCATACGACCTATTTGGACTTGCGGAGTAGAGCTTCGGGGCTACACTAAGCCATCGAATTCCTCTCCTATCCAATCCCTACAATCCAAAATCCTTCGTAAAATCCTCAATGCTCCTTATTTTGTTAAGAATAAAGTCATCCATAATGACCGTAATGTCCCTTTTGTTGCTGATTTGGCCCGAACCCGGTATCTATCCTTTCATAACAAACTTCATTCTCACTCAAACCCTCTAGTTTCAAACCCAGCTTCCTCTTCCCGATAATCCTCCGAGGCGTCTGCAAAGAAGATGGCCGCGTGACCTTCTTAGTTGAACTTGTGATTTGAGTACTACCAGTGGGTAGTTTTTCTACTTGTCATTCTCATGTCATTATGTATCACTTAGCCTAATTACTTGTTGTATTATTGTAATACAGTTGTAAATATCAATAAATCTATGAAAAAAAAATTATTCATTAAGATGTGTTGAACAGTTTTATATTTTTTGATTTTATTTATTGAAAGTGTCCCCTAAGTTAGGATCTTCTTCAACCATGTTATATGAAGATATTTTTTTCCAGACCTTCTTATCAAAAATAACTTATTCATTGATGCCGTATAATGAAGTCATATTCACCAAACATGACATGTCTTCCTCATCGAGAAGTTCTTTTTTGTTTATCCTTTTATCAGGCCCGATGAGTTAAATTAAAAATATTTTTTTTAAATTAGTTAATCACAAAGTCACTCGTCCTGCCTTCTTAAGACGTTACACAAAACAGAGCACTGATGATAAATATATTTTGTTTTGAAGAGAAAAGATTTGTCCTAGCCGGATTTCGAACCCGGATCGTCTGCATCTCCGGTGCAGAGCCTAAACACTGAGCTACCGGGGGTCGTATCCAAATCAGATCGCAAAAATTAGATAGAAGTAATTCTACAAATAAAAATTGCGAGAACACGGGGATATAGAATCAGTGAAGAGTACGGATTTGTCTGACTTGTATACGGCCCACGGTAGCTCAGTGGTTTTGAGCACTGCACCGGAGATGCCGACGACCCGGGTTCGAATCCCGGCTATGTCAAATCTTTTCTCTTCAAAACAAAAATATTTAAAAATAATTACCATAAAAATAACAGTTAATTAAAATAAATGATAAATACATATTTACATGTTAATTGTGTTGGTCCCCTTTTGCTGAAACGAGCATCGTTTTAAGGAATTGATGTAAAAAAAAAAAAAAAAAAAAAAATAGTGGTTGGTCTGTGTGTTTGAAAAAGCGGTTCCATTAGAATTCCCTCTTTTGTTTTTCTCTGTTAAATTCGATAATGATCAGTACTCACGTAAATTTATCCAAACTCTTTTGATAAAGACTGGGTTCTCATCGAGATATCTGATCCATGGATTTGAAGCAATCAACATTAGAGATATATATCGGCTAAATGATCGTCTAAATAACACTTCATCAGTCCGAGATAGAGGATGAACGGCCTTGAATGATGGTTATGAAGGGAGAGAGATCTAAAGAAGTAATGGTGAGGAAGAGACAGAAACGGTGGGCTGCCATTACACTGATGAGCGAGAAGGGAAGAACAAAGAGGGACGGGAAAAAAGAAGGTAGCCTTAGGATGATATTTGAATTAAACATTAGCTATAATGAGCATAGAGGTAGGTATTTGTTCTGAGCCTCGGTGGGCATGGCTAAGCTCTGATTTACGCGCCAAATCCAAAGAGGTTCTTATTTGATTGGGAGTGGCCAGCTAAAGCCGCTAATTAAAACAATTATATCCTCTTATGTAATTAATCACAGCCTCCAAGATCCGGGGATCAGATAGCCTCCCAGCTGTCGATTTATTTATGCTCTAGCAGCACGCCCATGTTCGTATTAGAAGGCGCCATCGGAACCCGGTTCTTGCGCAGGTTCGACTCCCTATCGGGATTAAGTGATCTGTTTGTACAAGAGTATTTGTATTCGTGTTCAGTTAGATAGAGAATAAAAACTATATCAAGTAATCTTTTGATCTCTCAATTTTGTCGACTTTACAACCTCTCTCATACTCTACTATTAAACTAATAATTCTATCGACCAAAATTTAGGAAGTCTCTAAATTAATATGACTAGCTACAAAGTAACAGAATCAGAAAGTGGGTCAGTGGTAAAGGGCTGAGTTGCCGTTCCAAGGTATTCATATCTTTTTGCGGGCGGTGATGGATCGTATCGTATCAAAGACCCTCCTGGGGTTCACCAAGGCTCTATAAAATGGATACCCAAAATAGCGGGAAAATCTAGAGGTTGAGCGTGAATGAGTACCTGACATCGTACAGGCTCGGGACCCCCGTTTAACGTCCCTTCCGAAGGACGGCGTAACTAAGGATTTTTTACTCCCATAAAAAAATCCTAGGGCCACCTGCAGAGCTACGAACCCGCGATCTTGGACTTAGTAGTTTGTTACGCTAACCAAGACTATATACTTAGTCTAAATAAGTATATACTATATACTTAAAGCATATTTGTATGCTATGGGATCTGCAAATCCTCTAGAAGATCACTCAGCATTTTTAAAGTAGATAATCTTGATTATCTCCTTACTCAACTTTGGGCATAGAAACAGTGCAGTCTCCACCATCTATTGATTCTAAAACACTTCAAAAATTGCAATAGTACAGGGTTTTTTTCTCTTATTATTGAAAAGATTGGGTGACACTCATTTTTCTCTTAAAGGGTTTCCTGAATATTTTTGATGATTAATAATTCGCGGTAGTTCTGATTACTGATCGTTTCTGAACAGTGCTTGTTGAAATCCATCATCACCATGCATCATCCGGAGCCGATCTAGATCTTCCCCCCGTCCCTGCCTTTTTGTTCCTGAGCTGATGAGGGATCCGATAGTCCACTAATTGCCTCGGACCACCCTCACCTGAAGATGATTGATGAAGATCCCGATGACTCTGCTATCTAGTGGTGGCTATCTGGAATTCCTTGTGTCTGCCTTCGCCGTTTTACCAAAGACAGTCTCATCTATATTGGAAGCCTTGTAGCTACAAGACTTATTGAAACTATACATTTACAGTAAATATACTCCATGTTGAACCAAACCAGAAATACATTTTTTTTTTTTTTTAAGTTCATGAAATGTAAAGAGTAGCATTATAAGAATGTACTTTATCAATTACAAAAATACAGTTAGATTACTGTGGAGGCTCTTGGGTTCAGGACAATGTAGAGACTATACGGTTTCTACGATAACGGTTGTGCAGGAAAGTGATTAGTCCAAGATCACGGTGAACCCCCATTTTTTGGGGGGCGACCTATGGTCTATTGGTTAGCGCAACAAACTATTTGATGGATTTGTTAAAGGGAGTAAAGGATCCTTAGTTAAGTCGTCCTTCGGAAGGGACGTTAAACGGAGGTCTCGAGCCTGTAGGATGTCAGGTACTCGTTAAAAATCCCTATCCTAATTAAACCTGTATAGGGATAAATTTAGAGCTCGCAATGTAGCATCGTCCGATTAGCAATATCAGCAAAAAGTGACGTTAAATGAACAAACAACAACAACCCCCACTTTTCCTCCCCAATTAATGTGTCAACTTTATAGAGGCTGGGTGAACCCCACAACGGACTCTAATCCCACAGGGTGCATCCCTAGCTGTTAACAGATTAATTATATATCTGCCACTGCCAGATTTGAAGCCGGGACCTTCAGCATAGCAACGGAGCACCCTACACAGTTGGAGCAGAGTCTATTTCCTTTAAATGTAAATTATTGATATGTTTATTACAAAATTAAAAGAGAAGGTCAATTATAATAGATAGCATGAAATGAATATAATGATAAAAACAAAAAAAAAAGCTACGGATGGATCTATATACGCTCCTGGAGGTCACCCCGCCTCTGTAATTTGGATCCTTACTGAGGAAAATTCTGGCGGTTGATTGTAATCCAGGAGGAATAGCTTTCTTGCACAACCGTTCTTCTAGAAACAGTACAGCCTCTACCATGGTCTGAACCGAAGATTCTTCCAGGTTTGTGGTGGTACAGCTTTCAATTATAAATATATATCATAACCTTCTAGTAAAGTAACTCTTCCAGTTATCATCATCGTGTATTTATGACCAAAAAGTTAGGAGCAAAACTAGATGGTATACCAAAGAAAAAAAAAGATTTGTTGTTCTGTTGCTCGCTAACCGTTTTTGAGTTATGTCAGAAACATACATTCGTGTGTACATATCTTAAAACAAAACCAGGTTTATAATTGAAAATTTTCATGACTAAAATATTTACCTTACTGCCTACAAACACTCTAAAGACCTACACTGAGCAACCCCGCTGAATTGAATAAAATACACATATAGATAAACTGCACATTATTGTGTGCTTTTAAATACATGTAAGCAAATTCTGTAGTTCTAGAATAATGAAAATTGACTAATTCCCCAAAACATTAATTATTGTAAATATTTTTATTTTGAAGAGAAAAGATTTGTCCTGGTGGGAATTCGAACCCAGGCTATCTGCATCTATAGTCCAGTACTGTAAACCACTCAGCTAACAGGGGTCGTATCCAAGCCAGGCAATTTTTGCGATGTACAGACGGGGAAGAATGTTCATTGAACATTACTTTAATTGGGATCTTGTTGATTTACGTCAATTTTATACTTATAATTTATTTTTATTTATTGTTCTTTTGATGGATATTATTTTTAAATATTTTTATTTTGAAGAGAAAAGCTTTGTGATATAGAAGATACAGGATCGGTGAAGGGAATGGATTTGTCTGGCTGGATACGACCCCTGGTAGCTCAGTGGTTTAGAGCACTGCACTAGAGATGCAGACGACCCGAGTTCGAATCCCTGCCAGGACAAATCTTTTCTCTTCAAAAGAACAATAAATAAAAATAAATTTATTATTGTAGTTTTTTTATCAAATGTATTTATTATAGTAATATTAATCGTTAAATTATATAATAATTATGTAATAATAATAATTATATAATAATGGAGCACACGATGGCTGCTACAGCCAATTTTCAGAGCAGTAGAATTAAGTTTAAACAATTTTTAAACGCTTCGATACCTTCGACTACCCACCTTTCCAATTAATCATCCTAAGTTATCAAACTTTTTCATATCACAGCATCAAGATTACTAACAACGGGCTCCAAAATTTAGGAGGCTGAGTAAATGGATATAGCAGTTAGCCCAGCAATGGCAGGCGATTCATCTGCAGCTAAAGGTTAAACATAATTGGGCCATCAGTTTCTCCTTTCTCCTCCGGCTTCCTGGGCTCGAGGATCTACCTCTTCATCCGGACCACTCTCTTCTCTCTTGATGGACCTTATACCGAAGGATGATAGGGTCCTAAGGGTGTTCTTCCACGTTGTGTAATCTTCTATATTCTCCAGTGGTCTCATCCTTTTTTGGACCGAGTATTCTAAGCAAAACTTAATTTCTACTACTTAAAGACGTTGTTCATCCTTCAGCGTAAGCGGCCACGTTATTATGTAAATTCAATAAATAAATTTTATATACTAGTTCCCGGGTTTCAGTCTTTCTTGAACTTCTTAGGCGACGTTTCGAGACTAGGTTAGTCTCATAATCATGCCCTGACAGTGAAAACATGAGATTTTAGTAAACAAATTAAATAGCACACTAAAATACACTTTAGTCTTTAATCTCGAAACGTCGAAAATCTCGAAAACGTCGCTCAAGAAGTTCAAGAAGGACTGAAACTTGAGAACTAAAACAAAATATACTTTCATAACAGTCAAGATAAGTAGAAACCAATATATACAAAACTTACTTTAAAAAAAAACTGGTAAATTAAGAATAGGGATAAAGGTTTCACTCTATTTAACATGTTCGAATTATTAACGTTATTCCATTTAAAAAACAGAGAACTGAAATGAAAATAAAACTACGAAGGGACTTATGTTGTATCTCACCAAGTTCTATCACCGAATCAATGGGCAAGCAATTCCCAGGCCCTAAAACAGGGATGTAAAAAAAGGGATGTAATAAAGAAAAAAGTAAAAAAAAAAACAAGGCAACAGGAAATAAAAAGAGAAAGTTTGTTACAGGGATTTATTAAGTCGGCCGTGGCTGGAAATCAGTTTAGATCGAATATAGGTCCCCGTGGAGCGGCACTGCCCGCTTTACCCGCCGGATTGTTTTCCCGCCTAAATCTTTCCCTCCCGCGGGAACTATCTCCCGCCCCCGCGATTTATCCGAGCTATCCTTTACCTGCCGGCCAATGGCGGCCAGGGTCCTGTGTAATGCGGTCTATCCTTCAGCACTCGATGGCCGAGGATTGGCTTCTACGGAAGTGTCTCCTATCTCGTTCCAATGGCCATCCTTTCCTCTCGAAGGGTACCATCGATAGAGAATCGGTAATCCTGATTTTATTCCTCTTTCTTCTGTGTCTTTTTCCTTTATACATTATATATGTCAATCAATCAACATCATCATCAAACAACATCAACAAAAATCGTTTAATTTAGTAGTCTACTTTATGATATTGGAACAATATGTAAAACAGACTGTTCTCTAGGTCCCAAGTTACAATCTAGCAGTGGCCGATGAGCTATTTAGTCTGCTAGCAGACTTCGATGGGTGGAAATTTGGGATTAGGTAAAACCCTGACAGCGAGCGTGATATAGGAGAAATCAGCGCTCTGCATAACCGTTGTCTAATAGTACAGTAACAGTGCAGTCTTCACCATGTACCCTCCATCCAGGAGTCCAAGACCTTCATGGGTTAAGTGGTACAGGTTTAGTTTTATTTGAATAACAGAGATTTTTTCTAATAAATAGATTTTTTTAATTCTAAATCTTTATACCACCTCCCTTGGAAGGTATTCGATCATCTAGGCTATTCTGATCTTTGATTTTGCTGCTCTAAATAAGTCAATAAACTTGCATTGGTTCCCTAACCAGAGATATGCGCTTTCCTTTTGATAAATTTTTCATATAATTTCCCTTAACTATGTATAGATAGCAGAGAAGCTCAATGCGCAAATATAGTTTAGATACTGTAGTTCAGCATCAGGACATACCCTGCCTCCATAAATCTGGGTATTGAACGTGACTCTTTTCGGATTTTAACAAGGTTTTATTATATTTATGAGACGCCACTGTTAGAAATGTGACCAAGGATAAAAAATTTTTTTTTTTAAAAAGAATAATCCGAATTTCGGACACCACGACTATGTTAAATTCTACCCTACATATATCTACTTAACAACCAAAGAGAAGATATCTGTATCAGTATCGATTGATGGGATAAATAAAATGATACAATATCGATATATTTGTACATACGCATTTCCTTATATCTTTGTTTTGTTTTGGATTACCTAACAAAAGAAAGACCCTTTAGAAATAATTCGGTTCTGTAGTTGAATAAAGAAGGCATTACGTGGGTTCACGGATGTCGGGAAGGTTTCGAAACACGTGGAAAGTGAAATCATCATCGTGCAGCTTGCCTTTACTCTTTTCGAATAATGAATCGTTCACGAAGAGATATCTTCGATTCGATACTTATCAATAAATAAATATTCTTTTTCCCCTTCGTTCACTTTGAGCCCTCGTTCATCGAACGCACCCCAACTATACAGGTTTCCCTTCATTAAACACTCGACAGATATCAATGGCGACTCCCCCGCCACTTACACTTATCCTATTAGAGCTACTGTTTAGACAGCGATCCTTGTTATTGTAACCACCCAACGAGCTATAGAGCAGTGAGATAGGACTGTTGTTTTTCTAATTAACATCCAGTTTGCCGCACAGGATTGTGTTTGCATAGAGGGCGGTGGTGTCGAGGGTGCGTGTTTAGCTAAACGGGTCATAGACAGGACAAAGTGATTATCTGGCGTTAGGCGGGGGCTCACTCATCCTTCTCTCCAGTTATTTGTTCAATTATCTCCCCTCCCCCCCCCCGACCGCTAGTATATAAGCGCCATCTGGGTATAGCAAACTGTACTCTGGGGAATAATACACTGATAGTCATGGGGAGTGGTTTATCAAAACTGCACTTAATAAAACCTTAACCGTGGAAAGTTGGACGATCTATAGAATAAGTGTCATTTATTGAACTACTTGACTCGACTTTCATTTACACTTTTAATAAAATGTAGATCCTAAATCAAACCAAAACCAATGTATCAAAAATTAGTTCATATTGCTTATTAAAAATTTCCAAAAATATTAAAAATAATAGTTAATACCTATAAAAAAATGTAATCAAAACCGATTTCAGGATAATCGAAACGAATCCCTCGATTTCCAAAAATATCAAATACTTTTTTAATGCCTATAAGAAAGTAAAAAATGGTGATTTTTATAATGATTTCTATACCTCCCGTGCAATTTGTTAGGGACTTTTTAATAGATTAATTTATTGATATATACAATTATTATAATATTACAAGTAAATCTGGTAATATGAAAATATGAAACGGAAAAAAAACACTTGTAGAGCAACTACCCATCGGTACATGCACTCCACTCTACTCCACTACATGCATCTGACAATTGAATTAAGTAAGAACGTAAATTATTGTAGGAGGTGGTGTTTGAAGTAGCAGTGACAAAGAACATGATCGTTACCAGTAACGGAACATTTAAGTTCCTCGTTCCAGTTACTTCGTAATGCAGGAGCGTTCTGCACGAAGGACCTGCAGAGCCATGAGAGGCTAATATACTCGGCAGAAAATTAATAAATAGCGATGCGGCTATGTTAATAGAGAGTCGAAACGTTCATAGATGGCGCTGCTGTGATTGCGAGTTGTAATTGGTTCGTGATGGAGTACCAACTGCACGCCGCGAGGTCCGCAATTATCTCCCTCCGCTAAATCAGGAGTGCCAATATCACGCGTGATTCATAACCCGGAGGAGAGTTGGTCAACAGTCGTCAGCGGGAAGGACTTGTTAGCGGCGGAGGGTGCGACACGACGCGCCTCAATCACGGATATCGCCCCGACAGTCATTCGACAGTCACGGGGAATCCATTAGCCTGGCAAAAACTGTCGGTTCGTTCCAACAGAATTAGCGGTTCTTGTATAATATAGTTGTCTTCACGACCTGTAGCCACTTTCGACAACTGCAACACGATCACACTTTTTTCCTCATCTCTTCGATTTGAAGGCTTGTTCATTCATTTAACGTCACTTAATACTTCTAGGCTTAATCGAACGATGCTACGGTGAGAGTCTTAAATTTTGCATCGTTTCATAATTAAGAGTTATTAAGGAATTACTATTTTCGCCTCAAACCGGTTCATTTCTTCTACGTATTTAAAAGGTCAAATAATAATTGAGGCGATTGGGGTCAAAACGGATATCTCCGAAATTTCAGAAATTTACTTTTTATAATTTGCTGTCGTATATTCTAGAAATCTTATTTAACTCAATCACATTCACATTTTCAACCATTTAAATTCAGGGGCTTTGAAAAAATATAAAAACAATAGTACCTACAAATGGCACATTTCTAATTCGAATTCAAGTACCAAAGAAATTTTCAACAGTCTACTATATTGGCTTTACTACCCAAGCTATGATCTCAGGGAAAAGTCAGATCCTTTGATCTGAATATATTTAAATACTAAAATGGGATGCCACCCTGAGATCGTTATACTTAATATGTAGTAATTTTATGGTATTAATACATAAGAGACATATATACTCTTCTCCAAAGGTTAACGTGGTTGACTGACCAGGAGTTGTTTATTAAATAAGCACAATTAAAGAATAACATTATATTTTATTCGTGCTGATCATGGTTACAGACTTTATAAATCTTAAAAACAACTTACAATGAAAGGGGGAGCTATAGGTGACTTATGGTTCATTCTGCATCCTCCTCCTTACGTCTTGACTCGATTGCTGCGTAGCGACAACTGCCCCCTCTCTTCAGAGTAAAGTAATGAACCCTAAGGATCATTTTACTTTACCTGGCCTAGGCCCCTTATAGTCACCTATAGCAAGTCATACACAATTTCGAAATGTAAAGGTGAAATTTATGCTCAAGTCATAGCACTAGGCATAGAAACAGTCTCTACCACATACTGAACCAGATTTTCTCCATGGATGGAGAATAAGTGCTAAAAGTTTTTTAATATTTATTTTCGGACAAACAAGGGCATCGAAGGCGACAGTATTGGTGGAGCCAGTATAGGTGATTTAAGAAAAAAATTTAAGGTAAAGTAAAATTTTTTTTTTTTAGATAAATTTATTGATGTTGACATGAAAAAAAAAACACTTGTGGAGAAACTACCCATTGATAGCACTCCAATAATGTTCTATGGTAGAAGGTCTCGAAGCCATCTTCTTTTCAGACGCCTCGGAGGGTACTCAGGAATAGTATGGGAAGCAAGTTGAGAGATTACCGGATTCAAGTGTGTATGGGGCTTATCATGTGAGGATAGGTATCTAGTTTGGGCTAAATCAGCATCATATGGGATATTAACATCATGATGGATGAGTTTGTTTGGCATAATATGGAGCATTGAGGATTTTATGAAGGATTTTGGATTGTAGGACGAGATGAATTAGATGGTATAGTAGAGCCCCAAAGCTCAACTCCGTATGTCCAAATAGGTCTGATAACTGTCATGTAAATGAGTCTTTTGTAATTAATTGGAAGCTTAGAACGTTTGTCCAGTAAATGTTGAAGTAGGCGAAAACGTCGAGCAGTTTCTTGCCTTTTCAGTCTTGTATGATAGTAAAATATAATATTGAATAAGTAAGGCGTCTTTTAGCTGGGTTAGCCACGCAATTTTCTTTAACACATCATTTTCCGCCTTATTTCTTGTGTTTGTCAGTTTGTCTGAACCTGAATTTTATTATTATTATAATATTGTAAGTAAATTCCCATATCTGAAAATATATATATTTATATACTTACATACATACATATATACAGATAGATGTATATAAAGAGATAGAGAGATGATCTTGGATAAGACGGAGGACACAGTATAGCTGAAGATAGATATTGCTAAAGACGGAAGGCGGATTCAATAAGCAATCGGCAATAAAGTGAGGATGCGGCAGAAAGAGGATACAGGACCAAGATGAGAGAGCAAATAGATTTCGGCTTTATTTCTTCCCCCGGGAGTTCTCTTCGATCCTTTCTTACTCTTTTTTACTCCTCCTCGATATCTCCTCAATCCTGGCTTTATCTCTTCCTACTCCCTTTCTTTTTCCCAATTCCTCCTAACAACTCCGCTGAGGCCCCTCCAACGTTCGACTTCGTCTACTTCGAGGTATTAAACAACTTCCCTAGGGTGGAAGCAAATCATCCAGATAAAAAATAAAATCATTTTAAAGAATAAAAATTGGATGTCATATAAAGTACATAGAAAAGGGGAAAGAGAGAGACATAAAACTAATGGAACAGAGCAAATTCTGCACTGTTTAAGGTAATTTTATTGTTTTCCATATGAATATAACAAAAATAAATTGTAAATTTAATAAATAAACTTAAATCATCAATTCCTCTTCACCTATAAATGTTTCTCGATCAGCTATAGTCTCAAAAACTTCTAAGTCCTGGAGAAAGGATTCTAAGAAAAATCAGGAGCGCCTAAGACTAAAGACGGATTCCGAGGTTGTTGTTTGTTTAACTTCACTTTACGTTGCAATGGCCAATAGGACGATGCTACGCTGGGAGCACTAAAATTTGCCTATCCAGGTATAATTTGGAAAGGGGTCTTTAACTGACATCATGCAGGCTTCCTTACGAATGACCAGTCTAATGGCCTTTTTCACCTTCCCCATGTAGAGAAGATGGCGACTAACAGTATCTTTCGACACACCACACTACCTGGCAAGTTCGCGAGTACTTGTGGACAGATTTGACTCAACAGCTTCCTTCAGAACCTCATCAATATCCATCAATGGTCGCCCGTAGCCCTTCTTCCTTTCCAACGTCGAATCTCCACCGCTAAATTTTTTAAGCCAACGCCGCTTAGTGCGCTGGTCAAGGACACCTCCCATTCATGTTTAATAATTTCACGAGTTGCTTCAGCGGCAATGAATTTTTTTTTCCAGTAATGTCTCAAAATTACGAGAATTTCGTAGGATACTGTCATCTTCCTTCTTTAAAATAAATAACTAAACTGAGTCTTTTTTTGAAGAAGTCCAGTGTTAGTAAACAAGCTTAGGGAATGCTCTAAAGGGATAATCCGTGTTGGTAAATAATAAATAGCTTTAAAATATTTACAGACTTTTGAACTCTGGAATTTGATAAAACTTTCATTTTTGTATGCTCCCCATTAGAAAGAATTTCGAAAATTATGCTGAAAAGGAGGCTGCCATTCCTCAAACATCTGAATGAACAAGCGTAGATTGACCAAGCAAATATTAGACTGCTTCTGGAAGAGAAAACCACGACAAGGACTAAGGAATTAATGAAAGATTTGGAAAAGTTGAATACTGCAGTGTCTCACATGCTAGAAGGTAGAGAATTCAGAAGTAGAGTTAAAAATATGGAAGGTTTTCAGGATGAAGAAAAAACAGAAAAGGTTGATCGAACCTAGAAAGAGGATCAAAAGAAATGTGCGCATGGTGGAATATTGGAGATAGAGAAAATTCCAGTATAAGAAAGGAAAATGAAGTCATTGCGTGATCTGTTCAATACTATAGTTATTATGATTTAATATTAGATAATTTATTTTATTTAACTACCTCCTATTTCCTAAGATACGAAAGTCTCCTGTTAGTACATTTGAAATTTGAAATCAATAATATACTAAATATAACGAAATAGCTTCACTACGATTCAGATCGGGTTGTAAAGTAGTTGGGTTTAGAGACGAAGGAATTCCTAAGAAGTGGACGTATGCAGAGAATATTGGTGGCAGAACAAGCTCCAGCAGCAAAATGGAAAATAGAGTTGTTACGTTTGAAGTTGTTGGTCCGAAAAAATAAATGGATAAACTTTAGTAACTCTAATAAATTCTTGAACAACAATTAAGTAATAAAATCTTGAAAAGCCTGTGTCTCTCTGTCTACCTCCTGAATGTACGCCATTAAGCATTTAAATTTTTAGAGATTCGTTCGTTCCTAAGCCTAATAGCATTCCATCGCAACCTTTGGTGTTTTATTATTACAATAACCTTAATATAATAGTTGGTTTCTGATTCCGCGTTGTGTAACCCACTTTCTGAATTTTTCAATGAACTTTTTCCGACCTCATAGCAATTATTTTCAGAAAAATATCTTCCTTAGCAATTAATTTTGTTTTCGACATTATTAATTACACGGTTTTATCATATAATAACTGATTCCATTTCTCATAATGCGAAATTATTCCTTGCAATTTGAAATAACCGAGACTTCTCGGTATCTATTACTTCAAGAACATCGAGTCAATAAATAACTTGAGGAATTCCTTTCCCATAATCAATAAAAGGCCACTTAATCCGAATTAAGATTTCTTTTCCAAGGCTGCCAGAATAAATCTCGAGAATCCCGAAATTAAGATAATGATGGCTGTGGAAAGATCAGCTGGAATGACGTACTGCCTCGGAGAGCTGTCGGCCATTTTGTATAAACAGTATTCCACAGGGTGATAAATAAATCAAAGTACCTTAATTCTAACATAAACTACCTTTTTTTTTTTCTTTTGTATGTTAATAGCTACTGAAGGAGGTCACTCATCCAAATAGGTTTTGTGGTAACGCACTTCTTTATAGAGATCTTCGATAAACGAATGAGTTTATGAAAACTTGGTTTTCAACATATTCCATTTTTCTTCGAGTTGCCGCTTGAGGTATAACATGAGATTTTTTATAGTTTTAATAATTAAAAAATAATAAATCTAATATTGGGTAAAGTGTAGGTTGTATTCTTCAATTTTTTCATGAAATCGTGTCCTTAGTCAAAAATGTTTATTTAGAATATTTTTGATTGAATAAATAGTGAATATTTATGGGTTTTATAGATGTTTGGTATAAAAGCCATGTAAAACTGTAACTGGTACAAAACAATTGCATTGTACCACTACAACCCATGTTTCTCGGATGCGGCCCATGCGTTGTGCGTGCGAGAGTTTTACAAAAACGTTGATGTTTTTGTAGGGGTGCAGCTTTAAATCTTTCAGCAAAATGCGATGTAAGGATGATTTTAGCACATTTTAAGCACTTGCGCGTGTTCGAATTGAGAGGTTCGGATCATCATGAGAATAGACTGGATTAAAACTATCCACGTTTGTTACCAATCTTGATGATCTTGTCCGCCCTAGTTTAGGTTTTTCCAATTTCCAACCAGTCTCTTCAAATTTTTCGACCCATTTTTTAATCAGAGGAATGCTTGGGTGCATTATTTAAGTGGTGAATACCTCGAATACTGAAGAATCTTCTACGCGCTACAGTCGCCGAATCACCGTTTTTGTAAATCTCTCGCACGCACAACGCATGGTCCGCACCCGAGAAACGATCCATAGCGACTGAATTCCCAAGAGCCAGGCTACCGATTGACATACCCCCCACCCCTTCAGAATCGTTGCGTTGATGCAGAAACCTAAAGAAATATAAACATTCTTTTGGACACCCTGTACATGAAATTTATTACGATATATCATTATGTGGCCTGGATATTCTAGATTTCTGAGATTTCTTATAGCTAAGAGTTCAGGCGAGCATTGTTTTTTTCAAACCCACTTTAATTTAACACCCACTTTATGCCGCTATGGTTAATCGGGCGCGTGTAGACAATATATGCCATTTTATTATTTTTTCCTTAATGTTCATGCTAAGATCTCTGCAACACAAAAAGAGTTTCATATAAAAAAAAAACATCGAAAAAGAGAGACCATTTTATAATTTTCAACTATATAGTAAAATAGAAAAGAACTAACAATAAAAAAGGAGCATTCAAGATAAACAGAAAAAAAATCAGTGCGATACTCCCTTCGCAAGCAGTGCTATATAAACCATATGCCGTAATAATCCCCTCCTACAAGTCTAAAATATAAGGCGACGATGGAGTATATAATAGGGGCAATAATTTACCCTGTAATACGCCCTCCGCTCTGGTAAGAGGATCGCAATAATGTAATGTTCCTCGAGAGAAGAAAATTGCCAGCATATATGGAGGGAAGGAAAAGAGGGGGAAGGGGATTCGCTTTTCCCGTAGACGGGGGAGGAAATGATTGATCTGGATATAAAGTTGTGGATGGGTTGGCAACCCTTATTACCCCGCCTGATCCAGGCAGATTTATAACCCTGTTTATTCAGGGGGCACACTCCTACCAACCCCTACCGCCGAAATATCCCTTCCATATTTCACGAACCAGCCCTGACAAATTCGTTCCATTTTGTATATGCCTACAACCTGGAGCTGTGTAACCTTATGTGTTTGTCGTTATCGATCCTGTAGCTCTGCCACCCTCTTCTCTTCTGTTCTTCTGCATCTCCTCCATACTAGATCCCACGAGTATAAGTTCTCTAAGTTCAATAATTGAAATCGAAACACTCCTTTATTAATTAAAATTAAAATGATACATAATGGTATGGATAAAGGCAAATTGAGAAACTGCCCAGTGATAGTACTCAAATTAGTAATCCAGCATAAAAGGTCACGAGGCAACCTTCTTTTCAGACGCCTCGGAGGGTTATCGGGAATTGAGGAGGTTGAGGAGGTTGCTAGGTTGAAACAAGTGAATTTGAATGGGAATAAAGTTTGTTATGAAAGGGCTGATATCGGACCAAATCAACAACAAATGGTACAGTGAGGTCATTATGGGTGACTTTATTCGTAACGAAGTAAGGAGCATTTAGGATTGTACGAAGGATTTTGGATTCTAGAGGAATGCGATGGCTTAGTGGAGACCCATAGATCTACTCCGTAAGTTAATAGATCTTATAATAGTCAGGTATATGTGTTTTGAAACTAATTGGGAGCTTAACGTTTGTATAGTAAGTATTGAGTAGTCTGAAACGGTGGGATATTAAAAATTCATTTGACGTTTTATATTCAGCAGTTATACATGTGATGGAATAATTAGTAAAGGTGTAGTCAATTTAATTTTTTTTTTGTTACAATAGGAAAATTACCAAAACTAAGCCACATGCCAATAAAATAGTGGGAAATTTTTTCATCTTTCGTTTTCTTGTCGTTCTGCGTATAAGAACCTTTATCTATCATTGCCATCAACTTCCCAATTCCGACACATCATTTTTATTTGAGTCAAGGTTTTCCCTTTTCTTGCTCCGATTCTTTGGATTTAATCTTAATATAAGATATTTGAAACATCTCGTTGCCTTCTGCCCAGTGGTCGGGCTTCCATCATCTTCTTTGGTCGCATTCATCCTCCGTGCAACAGAAATCATCGAACCACTTAATAAGTGACTGTTTTCAATTATTGTCCTTAGTCTTCCAGCATTTGTACTTTGTCTCTGATTTGTCGCATTACGAACACATTCCATCTTTGTTTTTCTGATCACTCTGTGAAGGTACTTCATTTTTGCACTTGTTAAACGGGCCATGTGCTTGCTAAACTTGATTGAAGATTGACTGCTTTGTGTATGTAGAGCTTCGTTTCTTTCCCTACCTTTTACTTTACTGTTTTACTGATTCTGTTATCAACTTCTTCGTCTACTTGACTATGAAATTATAAACAATGCTAAAACAGTAGTACCTAATTGCTCCAAAAGAACTGAGGTGAGGTAAGTAAGGAGTGAAAGAAATAGAACGATGGAGGGAGGCAGAATTCCGTGCCATCTCCCTACCAAATAGATTTTATAACATTAATACAGGTTACAGCGGTAAACGCTCTGAAAGATGAACGATATTTTCAGGTATTCGAAAATAAGGTTTTGCTTAGGACATTCGATTCAAAAAAGGATAAGACCACTGAAGATATGAGAAATTACACCATGCGAAATTGCGGAGCATATGCCACTCTAATATTGTTGAAGTGATAGAGTTGCAAAGATTCAGAGTAGCTTGTAAAATTGTCGGGATGAGCCACGAATTCCTAAAAAGAGTTCTATCCATTTTACATTAACATTTTATAGGATATTTTTGAATTTTTGTATATATTTCTCTTTCGAGAAGCCAACTTTTAATTTTCAACACACATTTACTAGGAAATACGGGAAGGAAATGTAGAATTATGAGATAGTCTTATCTTATTCCGATCAAGGAAGGATCACAGGATAACTATGCAATTAAATGACCAATTGTATAATTATATAGTTAGGACCAATTAAAAACTAGTATTCCATGAATAAAAAATCCTTAAGATTTTTATGTATTTTATTCCATTTTTTGTTTGGTTACTTGTTCTTCTGTCATGCTTCACTTATTTTTTCTTTTTATTCAATACAGATAATTTAAAAAATATAATAGAGATATTTAAAAGTAAAATTACAATTTTAAATACATATTTCTAGTTTACTAGACAAACGCTTTAAGCTCTCAATTAATTACAAAAGACTCATATACATGACAATTATTAGACCCATTTGGACTTACAGTATAGAACTTTGGGGCTCCACTAAGCCATCGAATTCCTCTCGTATCCAATCCTTACAATGCAAAATCCTTCGTAAAATTTATAGTTTAATAATATCCCATTCCTGTAGAACAGGTCCGGTACTTAGGGCTACACCTTGACCAACGCTTACATTGCAATCCTCAAACGAGACTGAAACGAAAAGAAACAGCACGCCGTTTCAGGCTACTTCAACATTTACGAGACAATCGCTCTAAGCTCCCAATTAATTAGAAAAGACTCATATACATGACAATCATTAGACCCATTTGGACTTACAGTATAGAACTTTGGGGCTCCACTAAGCCATCGAATTCCTCTCATATCCAATCCTTACAATGCAAAATCCTTCGCAAAATCCTCAATGCTCCTTACTTCGTTACGAACAAAGTAATCCATAATGTCCCATTTTTGCTGATCTGGTCCGAATCCGATATGAATCTTTTCATGACAAACTTCATTCCCACTCATACCCACTAGTTTCAAACCTCGGAACCTCTTCAATTCCTGATAATCTTCAAATCCTCCGAGGCGTCTGAAAAGAAGATAGCCTCGTAATCTACTAATTTGAACTTGTTATTTGATCAAGTATATACTGCTACCCACCCATACTGTTGTTATAATTTTTAAATATTTTTATTTGAAAAGAAAAGATATGTCCAAGATATGTACAACTAACAAAAAAATAAAATAAATAAATTATAATAATATATAATGACGAAAGTCAAACAGATCCTAATTAAAGTAATGTTCAACAACATTCTCTCCCTTGCATACATTGCAAATTGCGAGAACACGGAGATATGGGATTAGTGAAGAGAAAGAATGTGTCTGACCGAGAGTCGAACCAGGATGGATCAGTTGGAAGAGTACCATGACGGAACATGGGAGAAAAGGCATTCATAAATTATAAATATGCTTTGCATATCCTTAAGTCCCTAGAAAATACCTGAAAATGGATACTAATTTCAACTGAGTGCAAACCAAAAATAAATCTATATATATATCTTTCAATTTACGCTATTATGTATCACAACACAGTTACCTGTATTGCTTAAAGAGAATTAAATATAAAATTACATGCTTTTAGATTTTTTATGTTATGTTGCCTTAAACTACTTTTTCATGGCTAAAATACCCTAAAGTGTCAATGTTAAATGATATGAGAAAGCTTGTATGACAGTCTCAACATTTTAAATATTGAAAAAACTAAACTTAATAGTGTTTTCCTAGTAAGGGCATTCGTAAATTATAAATATGCATATATTTTACAAAAGCAAAAATTAATTGTTCTTATAAAAAATGGTTAATTCACTTATGATCAAATATTCTATAAACAGGTTTTAAGTTTTGTTATTTTATTGCAATTTTAAAGTACTTAAAATTTACTTTAAAAAAAAAACAATTAAAAACCGTTAAATGATGGTTGATAATTTTTCCAGGGACTCCAAACTTCCTTTGATACCTTTCCCAGAGCGGCTACATCGTGTAGGCTATCCGGTAGATCCTGAAGGACTCTGGAAGTGGGAGGGTATCGATCGAGCAGTTAGTGTAAATGGAGGCCCATTAGTTTTATATCGAGTAGGGGTTGTGCGCCTGCTTCAACATGGCTTCTCTCCTCTCTTCTCAAGGATCAGGGCTAAGCACTCTATCCTTAGCGAATTTTATTTACTCAGTAGATTTTAAGGATAAAGGAAACCTAAAACATGAGATTGAATTATAATATATTATAATATTATAAGGTACGCATAGCATACACAAGCTCAAACAAAAGAATGCTCTAAAATGTCTATGTTAAATTATATCTCAAATTTTACGATAAATTCTATATCTACACGTATACATTAATTTATTAAAAAATAAAATAAATTAAAAATTGAAAAACTTCATGTGTTTTCCATCGAAGTAATGAAAAAAATCTTGTTTCAAGGTTCATTAAAATCAGTGTATATCATCAAATGTAGTTTATCTAAACCATTGTGCATTGTTCTGTGGCTTATAGATGAGTCAATTATGAATTTATAACCTGAAACCTGTAACCACTACAACCCGTGAACAAGTCTGGGGTTCAGTACATTGTAGAGACTGTACTGAATCATGGATAACTGTTCTGCAAGGAGGTGACTTGAATTTATAGTTATGCAAACTTTATTTTTATTATTATCATTTTACTATATTTTTTAAAGATGTGTATTAAAGACAGATATTAATAAATATGTCAAAAGATAATAATTAAGTCAAGCATTTGTTTTCTAATTAACTGAAATATCTTGATATTTGTAGAAACTATTTATAAATTTATCATCGCCGATTGCCTAAAAAACCTACCAAGACACGCCACTTCTTTCTATCTCACCACTATATCCTGGGCATTCCACAAAGATACGACACACTGTATCTTTGTATCTCTATCAGGTATTCGTGGATCAAACGAAAATATCCAATTCTTAATAATAACCAACTCTTATCCTCTACCCTGTGTGGAAGATGAGGTCTAGAAATTGCAAGTCGGTAGGATATGAAGAGTTCTTTGCCTAAAAGCCGAGGATGAATACCAGCATAGAATCCTATAACTGGCAGGAAGATGGTTGAACGTCGTTGAAAACAATGGACTTGAATGATAGTATTCAATAAGGCTTAAAAAAATATATTTTTTTAAAATATATTTTCGAGCCCTTCTCAGTGTAAATTTACAGTTATTATCAATTCCATCCATAGATATCTCGGAGACCCCCTGCTGTCATTTCTTCCCCTAATTTTTTAATATCCTTATTGGACGGTATCTTTTTTCTTCCTGTTTTCAGGAGCACAATTTCTTACTTTTTCGGACATCGAACACACGCCCGTATCATCTTATTATTCTTTCGCCAACATTTTCTCCCAGTTCCATTTCTCTCCTTGTTACCTCATTTATGATCCAATATGCCCTAGTCTCCTTTAAACATCTTCTCCAATAACCCATCCAGTTAAACATTAAGTTATCTAGAAAATAATGCAGAATTTTTTGTTTTAATTAATATACACCTCCAAATAGTAAACTGTTTGTTTGTTGAACTTTTGACTTTTACAAATGAGAACACTTATAAATCCTTTTTCAAATAAAAATGTTTGTTTGCCATTGTAACATTTTGCTACTTGGAAATAATCAGTCTTTACTAAAATGTCAAAGCGTGATTTTCGCATAATATTGTTTTACGAGTTCAAACATGTCAAGAACTGTCAACGAAATTTGGGGCGAAGGCAGTATAAGTGAGTGCTCTGTCAACTGTGGTTCCAGATATTTCGAGAGGGAGACTTGAGCCTTTAAATATGAAGAAGGCCGTGGAAGAAGTTGATGACTATGTACTCCGAACTTTGGTAGAAGAAAATCTCAGAACAACTCTTCGAGAACTGGCAGGGAAACTCGAAGTCAGCAAATCGATCGTCGATGACCATCTCAAACCGATTGAGAAGGTGTAATAACTTGAAAGCAGGCTGAAATTTAGTTAAGTTTTCTTAAAATTTTAAAGAAAGCATAAAATCCTGCATTATTTTCCGGAAACCAGATAATAATAGTGTTTTAGTAATGAAATATTTTAAACATTTCTCCATAATAATACAATATCTAATCTGGAATAAAGCATTATACTTAATGCACAAGGACTTTTGTAACAGCCTGGTACTTCCGATGCAATTCATTGTAGTGCTGGTACAATTACCATAAGACGACCACGGTTGGATATCCAACATATTATACCATCCAATACATCACCTTCCAATGCATTACGATCCTTTACCAATTCCGATCTCTGACTCACACAACTGTTCCATGGCAGAATTTGCCTTTTAAAATGGCGTGATCATATAGCATAGGGCTCGGTATAAATCCTCGCCCAACATATTTTTTGTTCTTCCGCGTACACAGATTCCGTAGGTTGCGGCTATTGTCATGGCGGTGTACCCGGTCACCATTCCAAGGAGATATGGAGATTCATAATAAACATGAAGGAATTCTTCATTACGTCACACAAGGGTTACAAGTTATTATTTGAATATGACAGCAATATAATATACATTAAATTAATTCATTACAAACAGCTGTTTTGAAATGTCGAACAAATAAGATGTCGAAAGCAATCTGTTTAAGTATGTTTGGACGCCATTTTGCAATATATTCACATATTTATGATTAAACACGATTCAAAATGGCCTTGTTTGTTTGTTCATTTAACGTCACTTTATGCTGCTATGGCTAATCGGACGATGCTACATCGGGAGCTCTAAATTTTGCCTATCGAGGTTTAATTAGGATAGGGATTTTTAACGAGTACCTGACATCGTACAGGTTCGGGACCTCCGTTTAACGTCCCTTCCGAAGGACGGCGTAACTAAGGATCTTTTACTCCCTTAAAAAAATCCTAGGGCCACCTGCTGGGCTACGAACCCGCGATCTTGGGTTCCGCTGGGGGGGTTGGGGATTACGCTAACCACTAAACCACAGGTGACCGTTAAAATGGCCTTGACAAAAATCTATTTTTAAACAATTAAATTTATTGCTTAATACAAAACAATTCACTGAATTTAGTCCATTATATGAAGATGAATTCAATTCAATTTCCAATATTTTCCCGTAATTTGTACCGTTTAGTTAAATGACTTTCAAAAGTCTAGAATATATTTTGTAATAAGTAATAATAATAGATAAGCAATAATAACTAAAAAGTATAATAATTCCATATTATTATTATTATTAATAACTCCATATATAATATATATATCCACAAATAATAATTCCATATTATTATTATTATTAATAACTAATTTTATGTTTTTAAATTTATTATTATACTAGCGTTTGCCCATGGCTTCGCTCACCTGGAATTTGGTACGCCACATAAAGTTTCGTGATAGATCATTTTAAATAAATAATTTAATTTTTTTTAACTTCCGAAATTTCTGATATCTAACCTCAAAACTGACGGATTCCATACAATCTTTGAACCCCTATTATATTAAGGAGGAAACCCTTGGGGGTGGAATTGTCCAAAATCCTATCTTAGTGCACATTTAAGCTATACAAAGAACCTATCTGCGAATTTCAAGATGCTAAGTTCAGTGGTTTCTGTTGTGCGTTGACCGCTGGGTGTGTTAGTCAATCAGGTTACAGTTTTATATAAACTTGTTGATAAAAAGTAGCCTATGTCCTTCCCCAGGCTTGAGGTTATCCAAATGAAATCCATGGACTCATCACAGACGGTTCAGCACAGCCGTGAAACGTACATTGACCCTGATTGACAAAAGGGACAGACAGAAGTTTACTGTTGTTCGTGTCAATAAAGGGTTAGTATGTAATGTTATTGAATTTATTGAAATGGATTACTTGTTTTTCACTTGTACGGCAGCAGCGAGAAGTGAACTACGTTACTTGATTTGTTTTTTCAGCGAAAATATGTAGATTTTCCGAGTAAGAAACACGTGCGCAAGCATGAAAACTTCGCCCCTTTTTCACTCCTCTTAGGAGCCGAATTTCGGAAAAATCCTTTCTTATCGGATACCTACGTCATACAAAGAACACACCCTCCAAGTTTCAGGTCTCAAAGATCAGCGATTTAGGTTGTGCGTTGATCCGTCAGTCATTCAGGACAAAGTATTTTATATGTATGGATGATAACTCAAAATTTATTTTTATTTATTTAATTTAATTATTTAATATAAATTAATTAATATTAAATTACCCAAAATATAATTAACTTATATTATTCATTGTAATTTACTCCAAGACAATAGACCTCGCATTTTATTTTCTGTCATATTGTTCTCAAGGACTTGTCCCAGGATAAATATAGGTTTTTTTAATATTATAATAACTACTAGAGTGTGGGTACACTGTCTAAGGGCGGACCAACCCGCATATTACAAATTATACAAATGCACTAAAATAGGTCCTTATCTTTTTTTTAAAGGTACTCCTATATTATTCTAGAAATTGAAGTTCCTTAGTGAAAGTAAGTACTTAGTATTACTTTGAGGTATTCATTAAGTAAGGGAGCGGAGTGGTAGAGCACTGCCGGATATCCTGGTTCAAATCCCGCTGCAGGCAGTTACTTTTATTTAGTCTGTTTGCAGCCCGAGATGGATCATATTGGATCTAGGACCCTCCTGGGGCTCACCCAGCCTCTATCATATGTTATCAAAATTGCGTGATCTAGAACAAATCACTTCCATGCAGAACCGTTGTCCATGAAATAGTACATTCTCTACCACGTGCTGAACCCCAGACCTGTTCACGAGTTGCAGTAGTACAGGTTTTTTTTTTTTTTAGGTTTGTTTTGTAGATTAAAAAAAAGAAATTTATAGATTATCAGAAAAATGTCAATTATTATTGTGAAAAATCATCACGGATAATTTAAAATCCAAATTGAAAAAAACCTTTTTCGATTAGTATCACCTTTCTAAAGACGTACTCAAGAGTTAAATTAAAAAGTATAGATGAAAGCGAATCACCTTGTTTTACAACATAACGAAAAACACTAACTTTATTGAATGTTTCGGGTATAAACTTGAAGAAATTGTTGTTGTTTACAATTGTTTACTTATATACTAGTTTTAGACAGTTGATTAACATTCGAACGGCATTGCAGAAGAAAACATTTACATAATAATTACATTAGTACAATCTTAGTATCAGGAGAGGAAGAGGCATGATAAGGTAGATCTACCGCCTTGGGGAGATAAGCCATCTCGACTAGTTAGGGACAAAACAAATGTCGGCCTAATAAACTGTTGTTGCTGGAAAATTTGTTGCTATAATTGCTGCCCCAGCGTGAATAAAAAATGCTGGAGTGAATAAACGCTGCTAATTAGGGAGAATACAATGGCGTAATCTGCCCGGGATCTGCCCGCACTCCGCTAATCAGGGGTTTCTACCTCTACCCTCTCTTCCTAACTCAAGGATCTCTTTTTGTCGATGATGTCTGTCCGTTTCGTGAGAAGGATTAACTACTCCCGTTCAACAATGATATGTTATCCTCCCGTTGGCTTTTAGCAAGTGATAGTTTTAAAAAAATGCTTCAAAACAAAAAAAAACTAAAAAGTAGAAAATAATTTTTAATAAGTTTAAAATTAGAATAGAGTGATGAACATAACAAAATTTATTTTTTATGAGATGAAAATAGTTGACTGGATGATCTAATGTAAAGGTGATAGTTGGGGGGTGCAGTCAGAAAGAACACTGAATAAGTAATAAACTTATAATTATGTGCCGACGTTTCGACCTACAGTGTAGGTCATCTTCAGGGCTATGAGAAAGAAACAAACAGAACAAAAATTATAAAAATGTACAGTAACAATAATATGGTGACAAGTAATGTAGAAATTTAAAATAGTGGCAGATATGAAGATGGAAGATAACGAATATTAAAAAATGACACAAGTGATAAAATTAAGATATAGATAGATTAAAAAAATATTTTTTTTTTAAAATTATTTTTTTATTTATATATTTTTTTAAATTTTTTCATACTCATTAATCCTATCTACCTTTTTTCAAACAGCTATTGTTACTGTACATTAGTTTTTCATTAATTTTAATTTTTCAAAATTCATTAATCCTATCTACTATTTTTCAAACAGTCATTGTACAGAGTCATTTTACTACCCTTTCTGTACATTCATTTTCTGTATTTTCTTTTATATACGTTATTTATAATTTGTCATTTCTGCTAATTCTCTTTAATTTTATTAAATTAATGTACATTTATTTTATATGCGTTATTTATAATTTGTCATTTCTGCTCATTTTCTTTATTTTATTAAATCTGTCTTACTTTATTATATCTGTCATTATTTTCATTTTCTTGTCATTATCAGTAATTTTGTTATATCTGTCTTTATCTTAATTTTATTATATCTGTCACTATTTTAATTTCTCCTCATTATCATTATTTTTTAAATCTATCTATATCTTAATTTTATCACTTGTGTCATTTTTTAATATTCGTTATCTTCCATCTTCATATCTGCCACTATTTTAAATTTCTACATTACTTGTCACCATATTATTGTTACTGTACATTTTTATAATTTTTGTTCTGTTTGTTTCTTTCTCATAGCCCTGAAGATGACCTACACTGTAGGTCGAAACTTCGGCACATAATTATAAGTTTATTACTTATTCAGTGTTCTTTCTGACTGCACCCCCCCCCCAACTATCACCTTTACACAATTTATTTTTTAGTTCGGGTTGGAACAAAAACTTATTTTTTTCTTATTTTTTATTTTTTTGCAAGACCTGCGAAATTCCAAAGTTGATCCGATATGAAAAATAGCTAATCCTGAAGATCCTGGACAGAATTATGACACACACATATTAAATTTTTTTATTGTGATCGGTCCTTGAGAAGTTAGCAAAGTTTTTAATTTAATTCGTTGTTTTTGAGATCGAGTTTAAAGATCAAGACGCTAATAAATGAAGATGGCCTACAACTTAGGTCGAAACGTCGGCACTAATAAAAAATAAATTTCATTTGTTTGGTGTTATTTATGACTGCATCCCCTAACTAATTCCATCCTTCATTAGATCTTCTAGTCAACTATTTTTCTCTCGAACTAAATAAACAGAAACAACATGTTAAAAAGTTATTTAAACTATACTTTTTAATTAACTAAACTACATTTATTAATAAAAAGGAAAAAAAGTGTACCACAACAAACCATGAAGGGGTTATGGTTCAATGCAAGGTAGATTTAGCTGTTATCTATACAGGTTCAAATCACAAGCCAATGAACAGAAATGTGATCACACTCAGCCTTTGTATATTTATATATACAATATACTGTCTTTAACAAGCGTACAATAAATACACATAATATAAATGGAGTTCAACAACTCGACACACAATATATCTTCAAAATTTGGTTTGTGTATTACTTAGACATGACAGTTGATATGAGATGTGCGAATGGTGGAGGTGTCGTACAAGCGCCTCAAACAATAAATCCCCCCTTGAAGACAACTTTATTCCTTGCCAGATGGCAGGATAAATAATACTACAATTAGGACCTAAGGACTAAGGACGAAGTGAGATATGGCTGAGATGAGATCTGACTGTGGAGGAGTTGATGTCTATGTCCAGGCGCTAAATCTGGACCTCTTTTGTTCTGTTTGCTTCGGGGTGTCGTGTACCTTGTTCCGGCCCAGCAGTTTTTTAGCTTTCAACGTGTTCCAACTCTTACCGGTCTGTTCTTCTTAGAGTGGTGGCACTGTAATCGATTATTTCTTCATTCCAGAGGTCTTCGAACCTTTTGGTCGGAGGTCTACAATGGTACAACAACAGTATCTACAGTCAGTTCCGTTAAAATGACTGTTAGTGATGGTAAACGAAGATGAGATAAATATGTATAAAACATCTACTTATTTTATTAGGATATCTTCGGGATCCCAGGAACGCCCCTGTCTCCCGATTTTATGAAGAGTTGAGGTGGTTGTATCCTTCCTATCGCCGTAAATACTTCCTTGCATCCTTCCTCTATCAAGTTATCCAATCCCGCCGTCCATTATACATCTATGAGCTCCTCAAATTTAAATCCTCCATCCATTCCCGTGATACCCGTTCACACCCTTCCGATTTGTATATAGAGGCCCATCGAACCGCTGCTTTTGACAGATCGTTCCTGATTTGGTCCTGTTCCCTGTGGAATTCTATCCCTTTTTCCATTCGCTGTTCCAAAACCCTTCCTACCTTCAAATCCCGCTTATTTGATTACTTCCTATCCCTCCAGTTCCCCGAAGGGCATACATAAAATTATCAACAGAATATTATTTATATTGTTTATTCATTTTTATTTTTTTTGTGTGTGAAAAGTTCTTTTTAGTAATTATTTTAATTTTATTTAGGTTCTATTTCATTATCATAAGAAGTTATTTTTTATTTATTTATTATTATTTAATCAGCTTTATAGATTGACTTATCTGCTTTTTTTTTTTGTTTGTACTCTAAGGCTCTAAATCCCACAATAATGTACAATTATGTTATTCTAAAGGGACTTGTCCCAGAATAAATAAAGAATTTATTATTATTATTATTATTTTAGTACTATAACCTGTACCTCTGCATACCAAGATGGACATTGGGTTCAGTAGTACATGATACAATATTATATAAATAGATAGATACAGTACTGTTTCTAAGCCTACGTTCCGATTTCTGGTTTCTTTGTTACATCTGTTCGTATCTAAGATAAATCAAAACAGTTTTCCTTTGAAATTATATATATTTTTATTAATTTAAACTATAACGAAAAATTTTACAGCCTCGGTGAATAAGTGGTTAAGTCGGATTTTGTCCAGAGACAGTAAACTGCTTTCAAATAACCGGAATCGTATCATTCTCGTAGTTTTTGGCTTGAAATGGAGTTGTAATATAAGCAATAACTCCTTTTTCAAGCCAACGCCTTATTTAGCCCCTTATTCACTACGAAAATAACTCGATTCCGCTTACTTAAGTACAAGAAACTCATTTTGGAGAAATTAGACTTAACAACTTATTCACCGGGGCTGTAGAATTAATCCAATTTACGAAAATGTATGCATATACAAACCTGTACCACTAGAATCCATGAAGGTCTAATGGCTAAGTACATGTTCTAAGACTGTAATGTTTCTAAACCAACGGCTGTGCAGGAACGTAATTTGACCGTAGTCTATCGCCAAGTTTTTCCCCTAAATTAAGAGAACCTTCATAGAGCATGATGTTCCCCGCAGAGTCTCTCGGATCCTACAAGGTTCATCTATGGTGTTGATCGATTAAATAATTTATAGATCGGATTAAAAAACGGGAACTTTAATGTTCCCTGTCATTTTTAAACAAACGAAACTAAAAATACTAAAAGGAAGGAAAACAAATACGAAAATTCTGCATTAACCCATTAAGAATATTTAATTTAGGATAAAACCCAAGTATAGTATTCAAGTATAGATCTATACCTTGAGTTTGATAAAACACGATTATATAAAGTGGTATAAGAAAGTATTATTATTATTATCAATATCTATTGGGGAGCGGAGTGGCTCAGTGGTAGAGCACTGAGTTGCCATGCCGGAAATCTTGATTCAAATCCCGCTGTGGGCAAGACTTTATTTAGTCTGTTTGCAGCAGGAGATCTACAGGGTCTGGACCGTCCTGGGGATCACCCAGCCTCTGTAAAATATTTAAAAAATTAGGACACCCAAAATAAGAGGGGATCTGGCGGTTGGGCATGATCTAGTCACCTCCTTGCAGAATCGTTGTCCATGAAACAGCACCTAGCATGTACTAAACCCCCAGACCCGTACACGGGTTGTAGTGGTACAGGTCAGGTTATTATCTATTATTAATCCGACTTAAATATAGCCTACTTAACTACATATAAAAATAGAAAATATTACAGTTTCTAAAAATTCTGAAATCGATTTTTCAAATTAAATGTGCGTTTTAGGAAACCCAAGCTCAACTAAAATACACCTCTTTGTAAGGCTACTGAATTCTACCAACTAATTCTGACTACAATACACATATTTAAGGGTCTAACATAATACATCCACACATAAGGCTTTCTGCATGTGTTTGTTTGTATGTATTCTGATGCATCAATCAATCCTGTATACTGACATACCCTGGCGTGGAGACACCTTATTTAAATTTCCTATAAGCGGAAATTGCAAATGTTTCGTTTGATCCTCATACAATAGAATCGTGTTTTCTTGCCGTATCTTAAATATATCTTAAAATAAGATAGTTTTGCTATCCAAATATGAATGTTATAAAACTTAATCACCCTTTTCACTTTTTTTGTTTTATTCGCGATTAGCGTGGAATGAGCTTAAAGTTGTGTCCATGACGAAGTTTTGAGTAAATTAATAGATCTTTTTGTGTTAATATTTTTTAATCAACATTAAAAATTAATTTTATATATCAACAAATATTTTTAAAATCTTCTTCAGAATTTTTCCACATAGACTACGTGATTTGCTTATTTTTTAAAACATCCTTAAAAGGCTCGTCGTTTTCGCCTACTTCAACATTTACTGGACAAACGCTCTAAGCTCCCAATTAACTACAAAAGACTCATTTACATGACAGTTATCAGGCCTATTTGGACATACGGAGTTGAGCTTTGTGGCTCTACTAAACCATCCGATTCATCTCGTATCCAATCCTAGCAATCCAAAATCCTTCGTAAAGTCCTCAATGCTCCTTATTATGTCACAAACAAACTCATCCATCATGATCTTAATATCCCATATGTTGCTGATTTGGCCCAAACTAGATACCTATCCTTCCATGAAAAGCTCCATACACACTTGAATTCGCTAGTCTCTCAGCTTGCTTCCCATACTATTCCTGATAACCCTCCGAGGCGTCTGAAAAGAAGATGGCCTCGAGACCTTCTACTATAGAACTTTATTGGAGTGCTATCAATGAGTAGTTTCTCCACAAGTGTTTTTCATGTCATATTGTACATATTAGCAGATTTACTTATTGTAATATTATTATAGTTGTAAATATCAATAAATTAAATTAAAAAAAAAATCCTTAAAAGCCTAATGACTATTTTCTTCGAGTGCGAAAGATAGTAATATTTTTTTAATAAAAAGTTTTGGAAAAACTTTCTAGTAATTTTTGTAACACTTTTAAGATTATTCTTTGGGAATAAATTAACAAAAAAAAAAAATGTTAACAATTGTGAAGGGGACGAACTGGTGCTGCTCCCTATGGAGCACATCTGACATTACTCACAGTTAGTACGGTACAGTGGCGCCACACCTTGGCATTGTTCTTCAACTAACCCTCCAACAAGATTTTTATTGTTATATTTCTCACTCCATTATGTTTTATTTACATTTAGAAAACGAAATTGACGGCCTTTCGTATTAAAGCATACAATTTTATATTTCTGTTTTTGTTTTTAATCAATCTATATCATTTAAGATTTATTTTTATCAATTTTTATTTTGATGGTGGTTATTTTTAAATATTTTTGTTTTGAAGAGAACAAAATTCAGCGGCCAGGACAAATCTTTTCTCTTCAAAACAAAAATATATCATTTAAGGAATTCACACACACACACACACGAACACACATATGTATCTCTATTATATAAAAAGTAAATAGTGATCTAATGCGATGTATATTTCGTTCGCGTTGCCTAGCAACGGATCGAAACAAACGCTACCGTTTTTTATTCATTCATCGGGCTCGATCAGTTAAATATTTTTAAAAAATACCAAATCACAAAGCCACTGTTCCTGACTTGATTGGATACCCCCCTAAAAAAACACATCAAAGTAGACAGAGCGTAACACATCTCACATCAACAGTCCATAAAGACTCATCAAATAGAAACAGCAACTTTGATTCAAGACGTTCAACAAATAACTAAAGCAAAGAAAGGTAATATACAAACTATTTTTATTAATTGTTATTTTTATGGCGATAGTTTTTAAATATTTTTGTTTTGAAGAGAAAATATTTGCTTTGGCCGGGATTCGAACCCGGGTCGTCTGCATCTGCGGTACAGTGCTCTAAACCACAGAGCTACCAGGGGTCGTATCCAAGTCAGACAAATCCGTTCTCTTCACCGATCCTATATCCCCGTGTTCTCGCAATTTTTGCGAAGTCTACCCTGGGAAGAATGTTAATTGAACATTACTTTAATTAGGATCTTGTTGACATACTTCAGTTTTCATTTTCAGTTATCTTATATACGAACGGAAGTCGCAACAAAATCGATTAGAATGTGTTCAGGGATCGTCAATATCGATATTTACGTTGAAATATTAAAACCTTTATAAAACATTTAAATATGTTTAATGTTAATATGTCCTTTAAGGCATGTCTTCTTTTCAGTTACTTTGCAGAAATATTAAGCAGCTTTAGAAATTAATAGACTTTTTTTTCTATTAAAAATTGTTATATCTAAAGCCTCGGTGAATAACTCATATTTTGTCCAGAGACAGTAAACTGCTTTTAGATAACCGGAATCATATCATTCTCGTAGTTTTGGGCTTGAAATAGAGTTGTAATATAAGCAATAACTCCTTCTCAAGGCAATGCCTTACTTAGCCCCTTATTCACTACGATAATAACTCGATTTCGCTTACTTAAGTACAAGAAATTCATTTTGAAGAAAATTAGACTTAGCCACTTATTCACCGAGGCTGTAGATATATAGGATCATATTAAAGATAAAAATAAAGAGAGGAGTGTTTTAAAGTTATTTAAGATTTTTTTTAGATGCCTACATTGTGGAAAGAAAAAAAAAAGGAATTTTAAAAACCGAAACATCTTTTATACATTATGACGAATTGCCAAAGATCAGTTAGGCAGAGAGAAGCAGATCATATTTATAGACAGATATACACACAGATCTATTAATAACGTGGACATATAGATGATGTATAAGACAACACTGTTAGCCGAGCGGCGAGCTAAGTGACCTGTGTATACACAATATAATGAGGAAGGGTATACACAGTATAGACAGCTCCATTAGCCCTAGGTACCCAGTAAATATTTAGGGCCTCTTATAGCGGACCTGTTTATAGCAATGGCTTCCGAACGGTGTGAATAAATCAACTCTCTGGAAGTGACGCCTCATAACTTGATCGCGGCTTTTTACTCAACTATTTTTGACGAGGGTGTAATCTATTATCGACATCGGGATTCCTTGCCTTATCTCGCTACTGGTACTGGTACAAGTAGCGGCACGATGTAGCCTATTCTCGGAGTACTTGGAACCCGGCCATCCCACTCGGACTGTTATCGCTTCTGGCCAATTATAAAGCTTGTCCAGTGTCTTCGGTAACCAGAGCTAGGACATCTCTATTAGGACTGGCAAAAACTATGTCCATTCTGTGCCACATGTGGCATCCTCGTCCGTGACAGAGTTAGTGCAACCATCGGGACCACCCACTGGCCACTCATGGGAACGAAACATTGTCCGACGCAATGTAAAAAAATGCATAAATCAGTCGTATTTAAACTACCTTAGGGTAGTTTGGGAAACGTTTCAAAGTTTTAAGCTGGTCAAAATTAAAATGTTAACTGAAAAAATATTAATATGCAAGGTCAGTCATCTTCAAACAAAGTTTGGAGAAAAATAATTCTAGAAACAACAGTATTTAACAAAATCTAACCTAAATCCTAATCTTACCCTATTGACCGCACCTCCCGACCATTTTCAAATTATGTAAAATTAAATATCGTTTAATCTTACTAATATTATAAATGTGAAAGTTTCTATGTTTGTCTCTCTTTCACGCAAAAACTACTGAATGGATTTGGATGAAACATTACAGTAATATGAGTTATACATCAGAATAACACATGGGCTGTAGCAAGCGCGGATTTAGGGGAGGAGGGTGCACGGGGGCACGTCCCCCCCCCCGACAGTTTTATAGGTACTGTGGAGAATCCATTATAGTACATAATTAAAGGCAAATCAGGAACATAGCACCTTGAAATTTTCAGATAGGTGCTTTATATGATTTAAGAAAGAAATTTGGATAGTTCCATCCCCATGGGTTTCCCTTAATATAATAAGGGTTCAAAGGTTGTATGGAATCCGTCAGTTTTGAAGTTAGGCATCTGAAACTTTGTACGAGTAACCTATAGTTAAAAAAATTAAATTATTTATTATTTTAAATTATAGTTAAAATACACTGTCAAGAAACTTTATGTGGTAGTCCAAATTCTATGCGAGCGAAGCCGCGGGCAAAAGCTAGTCGATAATGTAATATCGGTGGTTTATTATTAAATTATGGAGTAATACACAAATGAAAGTTTATAGTCAGTATAAATTCCACAGGTTGTCGCTTCGATTTGACTCACGAATTTTGCATTTTCATTCGTTTCCTTTTTAATATTTTCCAAAAATACAAGAAATCGTAAGCTTTAGTAAGGGAAAGGGATGTAATAAAGAGAAATGTGTAAATGTGTATGTGCATATTTTTTTCATGTTCTTTTAACTGGAAATGAACGTTTCGACAAACATATCGTCGCTGTAAAAACAATACCGCCTATCTACAACTTTTGGTGAAAATCAGTTAGCAACGGTAACGCATTCTACAGGTTGAATTACACAATATTAAAAAAAGTTTCCAAGGTTGAACGCAAGACAGTGCTGTAATTAGCAATTGAAAGATAACCAATATACATAAGATAATTTTTTTTTTCATTTTTCCATACACAACCCCACGATTATTTGTATTTTTGAAAATATTAATAATGGAACGAATGAAAAGTTAAAACTTGATGTGACTTAACTCGGAGTGACAACCTGTGGAACTAATACCCCCAATTTATCCATATGCAGACATATGGCAACCATATTTAAAAACTTGGTCATTCCACTGAATCATCAGAAGCTCTATTACTTTATAATTATAGTTTACAGTTATTGGTTTGAGCGGTAATCCGTGGGCAGAGGTTTCTAAACAGTGATCGGTTGTATCGGCATCGAACCTTCGGGTTTCTGTAGTCTTTATTATTATTGTTAATTATTAGAGGGGGCGAGGGTTTTTAGCGTGTAAGCACACTTTATATTAATCTGTAGTTTCCGGAAAGGGGACCGGCCTGGACAGATAATTATTTTATTTTATTTATTTTTTAATTGATATTTACAACTGTAATTATATTACATCAAGTAAATCTGCTGTATGAACAAAGATCATGAACAAAAAAATCACTTGTGGAGAAACTATCCATTGATAGCACTCCAATGAAGTTTTCGAGGCCATCTTCTTTTCAGACGCCTCGGAGGGTTATCAGGAATATTATGGGAAGCAAGTCGAGAGACTAGCGGATTCAAGTTTGTATGGAGCTTTTCATGGAAGGATAGGTATCTAGTTCGGGCCAAATCAGCAACATATGGGATATTAAGATCATGATGGATGAGTTTGTTTGTGACATAATAAGGTGCATTGAGGATTTTACGAAGGATTTTGGATTGTAAGGATTGGATACGAGATGAACTGGATGGTTTCTTAGAGCCCCAAAGCTCAAATCCCCAAATAAGTCTGATAACTGTCATGTAAATGAGTCTTTTGTAATTAATTGGTAGCTTTGAACGTTTGTCCAGTAAATGTTGAAGTAGGCGAAAACGACGAGCCTTTTAAGGATGTTTTAAAAAATAAGCAAATCACGTATTCTATGTGAAACAATTCTGAAGAAGATTTTAAAAATATTTGTTGATATATAAAATTAACTTTTAGTGTTAATTAAAAAATATTAACACACAAAGATCTATTAATTTACTCAATACTTCGTCATGATCACAACTTTAGGCTCATTCCACGCTAATCGCGAATAAAATAAAAAAAGTGAAATGGGTAATTAAGTTTTTTAACAGTCATGTTTGGGTAGCAAAACTATCCTATTTTAAGATATATTTAAGATACGGCAAGAAAACACGATTCTATTGTATGAAGATCAAACGAAACATTTGCAATTTCCGCTTATAGGAAATTTAAATAAGGTGTCTCCACGCTAGGGTATGTCAGTATACAGGATTGATTGATGCATCAGAATACATAAAAACAAACACATGCAGAAAGCCTGATGTGTGGATGTATTATGTTAGACCCTTAAATATGTGTATTGTAGTCAGAATTAGTTGGTAGAATTCAGTAGCCTTACAAAGAGGTGTATTTTAGTTGAGCTTGGGTTTCCTAAAACGTACATTTAATTTGAAAAATCGATTTCAGAATTTTTAGAAACTGTAATATTTTCTATTTTTATATGTAGTTAAGTAGGCTATATTTAAGTCGGATTAATAATAGATAATAACCTGACCTGTACCACTACTTAAAGAAAATAACCTTAACAGTTGTCAGTAACAACGACAACTAATTTACAACAAGGGTCACAATGAAGATATTTCACTAATTGACCCTTGACCTTACAGAGTCGCGACACGCAGGCGACCAATCACCGCTCTCCTAACAGATACATATCTGCATCCGACCAATCAGAACGGGGCTGACTAAGTACCCCGGCCTATCAACTATCAGCAAATAACTCCCTCCTTATTGCGGAGCCACAATGGAACGCCACAGCTGCATCGCTTCATATCATCGCCAGCTGATTCATGGAACCGCATCTGATGGTATAAATAACGAAATTAACTCTCGGCCCGGAACACACATCTCACATCGGACGTTGGCATCCTCTATATGTTACCTAGTGGGATATATGCGCTCTTCATACAGCCTTCACAATCAGCAATGTAGAAGCGTTCCCGACTCAACTTGAGTCAACCGACTCAATCAATTTTAATTGTCTATCTTTATGATGATAGTTGATCACGTTTATAAATACAACAGGAAATTCAGGAAATCGTAACAAACATAAATAATACTGAGGTTTGACAACAAATGACGTCCATTTACGCCTATTAAGCCAATCTGCAATTCACAAAATGATTCTGAAACAAATTAAAATAAAATATGCACGTAAGGGATCTCGTATTGTTAAATAGGTACGTAGTTCTTATGATTAAATACAGCAAAATTTCGTTAGATCACATTATTGTAACATATACATTATAGTTTTAAGAATACATAATGTAATGGCAATAAAATAGAAATCAAAATGGATAATGAATATAATATTAATAAAAAGATAATATAAGCAAGTATAATATGTACATTTATTAATTAGGTAATATACATACATATATTTATATATTATATAAATATATCTATGTATTTAACCAAAAAAAAACATTATTACTGAAACCGACGAAATAAGACGGAAAATATCAACCAGGGTGAAAAGGTTTCATTTCGTGGAGCGGCTACGAAAGAAATTTTGTCTTGATCGGACTCGGACCGGCGCGCCGCAGCGGTCACAAAGTTTTAAGGCTTCTCGGCCAACCAGAAAAGGTTTTGGGTTCAATACATGCTATGGACTGTTAAATAGTTTTAGTATATAAACACTTTATTGGAATATTACAATCAGCCACTTTTAGGCAGAGAGAGAAATGCTTTATTTTCAGCAGTGCTGTCCAATTATATTGGATTGCCTCAATACACAGCATACTAATCAATCCAATCGGACATAATGTACATTAAAATTTGTTTGTTTAAAATGCATACTTAAAAACTACAGTACAATTCTTAATTGTTTTCTACTTTTTTTTTCCTTCTTTTTCATATACAAGAAAATACAAACCAGATAAACGTAAAATTTATAAAGATAAACAAATCTAAAAAAAAAAAAAAAAAAAAAAAAAAAAGCGCTAAATAGCTATACAATCATTCAACTAAAACAAAGAAATAGAAAAATAAAATAATAATAAATAAATAAAATAAAAAGTATACATGCTGGTAATAAAAAACAAATAAATACTTAATAAAAATAAAATAATTGCTCACATTCATACCATGGTTAGAATATTTAAAATTTGCCTGGTGTCCCCGAACTAAGGTTCTTCCCCAGGCATGAGGGCAAAACAGGAGTCCGGGAGGCCCCTGCCCCCTTTGCCAGCCGCGTGACTTGACGCTTAAGCGCCAATAGAAGCTGGTAAAGGACGCATCACACACACACAGGCCGTGAGTGGAGAATTTGGACAGTGCCAGTACTCCAAATAACATTACTGCAACAGGTCTTGGGGTCATTGGCGTTGTAGACGGCAGGGTGGGTTATATGGATGTGCGGAAGTGGATAGTGGCTGATCCAGGGGATTGGGATGACAAGCAAGGTTTTGATACTGTTAAATAGTTTTTCTGTACAGCCGAATTCGAACACAGAACTACAGTTTTGATGCTTAGGGTTCTACACACAGAGCTACGAATATCTTGCTCACTTAAGGAAAGTTAAAGTTTTGTAACGTGTAGTGCGATCCATTACCTACCTCTTTCCTCACCAGTATGTTCCTTTTTCCTAACTAAAGCCGGTCCATTCCATTATTTTCTATTTAAAGTAAAAAACAGTGCTATATTTTACATAACAGTTTGAAGAAGAAAGGAACAATGGCTTAATGATTTGGCAGTTTTTAAAAATAATATAATTTAAATGATCAAGCACGACAAAAGCCTAAAGAAAATCCTTTGCTGGGCAACGCCTATATAACATTACGTCATTAAATTTAGTTTTATATAATTGAGGGATTCATACGCCACCTTCTATATCCTCGTTTGGGATGTAGATATCGAAAGAAGTTTCGATAAAGATTATATCGATATTTGTTTAATACATCAAATTGTAATTCGTTATATAAAAAAAAACCTTATTCGATATATTGTGCCACCAATATATAGAGAAATTTGGGGAATACAAACATTGATGTTGAGATTTGGCAGCAATACATCAGCTTATATTCGACGACAGGTTAACAAGGTTGAAACCAACCCTCGTGTTTTTGCCCATACGAGGCCAGAAGCTGGTAAGTCTGTCCGGACAAGGTTTTTTAATAAACCTTAAGTGGACGAACCCGGGTTTGTTTTGGTGATACCTTCAGCTGTCGCCTAGGCAACAGTTGTCAAGGCGGCGGGAGGCAATCATTGGAAAATGTCGGCCACAATTAAGCAGAAAGAACTGCCCCTTGTAGTTTATGCTAGGCGCCATCTGGAACTGAAGTGGCAACAACTTTTTGTCACGTAGCTGATACTTATAGACCACCCACGGCGCACGTCATCATGGTTGTTAATACTAAAAACATGTATGTCTTAGGTTCAGTACATGGTAGTGAATATACTGTTAGTAAATCAATGCCTGAAAACGTGTACCACTACAACCCCTGAACGGATCTGGGATTCATTACATGGTAGGCACTGTACTGTTTCATGGACAACGGTTTAGTAAATCAATGGTTGTTCGAAATCATGCTTTACTACCAGTTTTTACCTAATTAAGGGTACACAATTTATAAAGGTTGCGGGAACCCAAGGAGGGGGGGGGTCATATGCTTGAGCTACCAGGGGTCGTATCTAAGTCAGACAAATCCGTTCTCTTCAACTAAACTACATCGGATAGCACCGGAGATGTAGACGATCCGGGATCGAATCCCGGCCAGGACAAATCCTTTCTCTTCAAAACAAAAATATTTAAATGTATTAATAAAATTTTCTGGTGAGTCAACTTACATGCGCAGGGAGGTGATTTGGCTTAGAACACACACAACCGACATGGTCCCATTAAGGGTACCAACTTTATTAAGGCTAGATCCATCTCGCATTAAGGCTGCTAACAGATTAAATAATTTATCTACTTTAGCTGCATTCGAAGCATGGATCTTCAGCACGGTAGCTCAGCGCCCCGAATCTTCTCAACTTTAGAGTAGAAATATTGAAAAATATATCTACTTATCGATATTTTTTCAGCAAAAAAAAAAAGCAATGTTGTTGTTTAATGATTTTTGTTCGATTTATCAATGTATCAACATCTCCCTCTTTTAAATCCCCGCTGTTTTCAATCTCTTTGCCAATTGACGGTGAACAATTTTTGCTGCATTAATATGCCTCTGCAAATGTTACTTGCCAGCAAGAACTTTTCACCCGGATGTGATATGCAGAATCGATTGGTTAGGACAGAATAGCAAGTTATATATTTACTCGACACAAATCGATATATTTACTCGATACATCTTGAGAGTTTTACTCGACAACTCTCCGGAAGTTGGAGAATAAAGACTTCCAGAGGCTGGGAGTAGCGACCAAGAAGCCAGAAGATCTGTATGCATGGCCACTCCAGGCCTCCCGTCGGTCTAATAAACTTTAAGATGGATATCCTCCACCTTCCTGAATCCAAAGTCTTCTCGGGGTCCTCCGGCACGCTTTCTCGTCCTTAAATGGCGGCAATATCTGGAGCAGTAGACCCCCCATGAATACATCAACAGTCTTCTGTCTTCAACCTCTTCGTCTCTTGAAATGGTACTTCAAATAGTCCTAGCAGAAAACAAATAGGACTTATTGTAACTAAGGCTTACCTATTTCATTTAATTGTCTTTGAAAAAAAAATATAGAAAACTGACACCACTACGTCATTAGACATCTTCCCGAATACATTGTGGACATTAAAATTTTGTTTCAATTATTGATTTATAATTCCATAACCATTATACCCTGATAATTTTCTATTTCAAGAATTAAAAGAAAATAAATTTTACTTCGAAGAGACATAAAATAATTATAGGAATGTCATTAGATGTTCCAAAAAATTAAGCCTTTAGTCTCTAAAATTTCACAGGAGAGGAAAAAAAACATCAGGGCATACATAAAAATAATAATTAAATTCAAAGATGACATCGATCCAAGATATTCGACAAAAAAAATAGGATTTTCTGATTATCATTGATGAGTGCAAATTTGTATTCTACGGTATGTCATGATGATCATAGGCGTAACGAGGGGGGGGTTGGGGATGTAACCACCCCCATTGCTTAGATGAAATTTTTAAAAAATTGTAAGTAACAATTTAAAAAAAATAAAGCTTTGAAGGATTTTACTTTTTCAAAGTTATTATTATGGGATTACAGAAGTAAGGGTCAATAATGTCAAAAACACAACAAAGAAAGTGCAAACACAGTTATTTTAATGAATAAAAGGTACACTAAAATGACAAACCAAAACGTAATACTGTTTATTTACAATTAATTATATTATTATAGCGGCAGTAATGGCATCTAGCGTCAACAATAAGATCGCAAATGTGAGAAGAACAGTTAAGACAATTCTTAAAATCTAGAAGTAAAGTCTGGATGGGTCTAGTAAGTTCCCTATGCAATTAACTATAGTAAGTTATTGTAACCAATAAATAGGGTTACTTGTATTTAAAAGCTACTTCTTGATGGCCCTTGCAAAAATAACATTTATAACTTCCAAAATAACATTTATAAAAAATTATAATATATTTATTTAATTTTCAGGTACTTCATTATAGTGTAATACATATATTACGAGGCATCTTTTTTGAAGGGAGTAATATGTTGGAGTGGTTGACTGGTGGGGGTTAAACCCCCCCCCCATGAGTCAACTCTAGTTACGCCAATGCTGATGTTGCCTGTCTGACTACCAAAATAATTACAACTCAACTTGGAAATCTGTATGACCTATTTTTAAATTTCGATTATGCCAAAGCAATGGACCTGTATGGACTGAGGAGTGGATGAACGTCATCATTAGTGATGAAAAAAAAAAATCAATCTGGATGGGCCAGATGGATTTTAGTATTATTTTCATGGCTTAAGAAAAAAAGAAAATTGTTTTCAATGCGTCAAACGGGAGGAGGAAAAGTTTTGGTATGGCCATCGATTGGTTACAAGATAAAAAGAAATTTGGTATTTGTTTTATCAAGAGTAAACTCAGCTGAATATATACATTTGTTAGAGGAACAAAAGTTGACTTTTAACGTCCTCTCTGAAGCCACACCAGTTTTCCAGTAAGATTACGGCTCAATACATTCAGCAAAAATTATCTAAGATTGGTTCGCTCGCAACATAATTGCCAAATTAGACTGGCCAGTTGTCTCCCCAGACCTGCACATTATCGAAAATGTTTGGGGAACTCTTTCAAGGGTGTACTCTGAGTCAAGACAGTTCGGTACAATCGAGGATTTGGATTCTGCAATTTTGGCTTCATGGGAACAATTACCTCAAGAAACAATCAAACAATTGTACTATTCATTACCAAACTGAATATTTAAATTAATAAATAGATGCCAACAGCACGCGGTTTTTCCCAGGGAGCGTGACTCACATTTTGACAGGCCTTAACATTAATATGAAAAAGAAATGTATATATATTTGGCTTGAGAACCCAAATAAAAGCAGGCTGCTGATTAACTTCAGGTGAGTGATAGATTATTTTAATACTCCAGGTGAGAGATAGATTATTTTAATACTCCTTTAAGGGTAATTTGAAAAGATGGGAGGATAGGGATAACAATTTTTGAAATTTGTCTAACATTTTGACACTGAGTGTATATCGAAATAAAATTCACATCAATGAAGATCAAATAGAGCACATCTCACACCAACAGTCAAAACATATACATCGATCAGAGACGGCAATCTCACTCCAAAATGTTCAGCAAAAGTTATATTCTGAGGACTAGATTTTTTTTTTACCTAACCTAAATTGGCTGTTAAGTGTTTTTCTAATATTTTAGAGACTTTAGACTTCAGTTTTTTATTTATTTGGTATCTGTTATGCAGGTTTTCGCTTCGAGCTGAAGTACAACAAGTTTTAACTGTTTATTCGTATCATTTTTAATATTTTCCAAAAGAACAAGTTATCGTGAGCTTTAGTTTGTTGAAACGTTCATTTCTACATGAAATGATTACTATTATGATTAAATAATATTAATTAAATCTATTCATTGCCCATAATTACATTCTCTTTTCCATACTAAAGCTCTAGATAACTTTTTATTTTGGAAAATATTAAAAATGTTAGGAATAAACAGTTAAAACTTGTTGTACTTCAACCTGAAGCGACAGCCTGCGGAATGATTACCATTTATTTCTTCAATAGCTAACTAATAAAATTCCCAATATTAATGTTCGAAAAAAATCAAAATGGAGGACCCAATTTGAAATGGCAGCCTCATCTTTGAAGTTCGATTATGACTAAACAGTAGCACTTAGAATGTACAATCAACCAGTAATTTTGAAAGATCTAAATCTTGAAAACTCTTCTTAAGGTCTTCGAAAAAGGTATTTCGAAGAATAATCGGTCCGAATAAGAACGATTTATCAATAGAATCCAGATAATCTTTGCTATTTTCGATCAACAAGTCATTCATCCTTTATTCTGATGAATGTAATACTGAAGATTAAATTGTAGCACTGTATACTAAATGTGTACTTCCTCGGATGATGATCGATTCCTCAGCTGTTATTATTAGAAGACGCCATTACTGTTAGATGAATGAGACATTTTGTAAGAAGTGGCAAGATGGGAGCATGGAAGTGGCAGATGTATATCGAAGGCAGATGTGACAGTGTTTACACGTAGCAAGTTACTGGCACGCGTTCGTTAGCCCATGGTTTAGTCTGCTAGAAGTATAAATATATTCTTGCCATATTTCTTCTACCGTCGGTTCATAATTGTTTATATATTTTTTTAGTCAAAAAAAGATAGAAATAGTATTCATCTACGTAATTGGTCCTACTTTAGGCATTATATTTACTAAAAATTAGACTGATTTTTAAATTTCTTTATTGAAAAGTACAACTGTGTTATGATAATATAACAAGTAAATGTAATGATTGATAAAGGCAAGTAGAAAAACTATTCACTGGTAATACTGTAAGTTAGAAGATCCCGAAGCCATCTTCTTTTCAGACACCTCGGAGGATTATAGGAAATTAAAGTTGAAACCAGGTTTCAATGAGAATATTAACCTCATTATGGAAGATTTTATTCGTAACAAACTAAGGAGCATTGAGGATTTTACGAAGGAATTTGAATTGTAAGGATTTGGATACGAGAGGAATTCGTAGGCTTAGTGATGCCCTTAAGAAATGTCCGTTTTTATTATTTCTAAAATTCAAAATGGAATTAGATAAATTCTGTAGATTGGAATGAGCTGCTATCAATCCTATCTTTTTTGAAAATATTTACCACAACTGTAAACAAACCTTGTTTAGTAGGTCATCAAATATTTCGGAAACATGCGATTTTCTTGTAATTTTTTTATGAGTTTAAACTTGGACACTCGGCAGCCAATGCCGCAAGAAACTAGGGATTTCGGCACGATGAAACAAAAACTTATCAAATAACAACCTGCATTGGTTTATCGGAAACTTCACTCTTCCACAACAACATCAGACCAAAAACTAAACGAATACAGCGATGTTATTCGCCAGAATCATCTCCAAACGATTTCCATCTGTTCAGAAATTTGGAGAACTTCCTTAAGCGTAAAAATTGTTGGAAAATATAGTTAAAAACACAATGTTTTATAAATTTTAACTGGACTCAATGGAAACATTACACACTTTTAATTTCGAAAACCCAAAAGTTTTACATAAAGAAAAAAATACAATTAAAAGGAAATGCCTAGAAGCTTTGCGCATTAATGACAATATAGAAAATGTAGTCAACGATAGAAAAGAAGCAGGAGATATTAGTAAGTTATATTCATCCGTTATTCTAAAATTGAAAAAGAAATAATATATAGGTTTTATCTGCTCAAAACATAACTGTCACAATAATCTTCTCAGTAATTGCCTTCTAAACTTCACCTGAACCAGCAATAGTGATTTAATTTATTAAAACAATTGAAATATAACATAATGTCAGAATAATTATCAATATGATTGTTTTTATTCAAGGAAGAAATAGTTGGGGGTGCAGTCAATGAAAACATCAAAATAAGGAAAACTTATTTATTATGTGCCGACGTTTCGGCCTACAATGTAGGCCATCTTCAGGGCGGATAAAACAACTTGCAGGTTAGGCCGCTCAGAGACAAGTCGGTTTGTTTTTATTTATTATTTATTTATTCATTTATTTAATTTGAGAGTAGTTTAGGTATAATATTAATATTAATTTATTTAAATAATTTCGAAAGATATGAAAGATCATAATATACTAAGTAAGATCAAAGGTTGACTATAGAGGATATGGTTCCCTCTGAATTGGAAAAAAGTTTAAATGGAATAAAACAACTTATGTGAGGTATCTATGCTTTATTTTGGTTATTTGTTGGAAAATTGAAATATTTTATATACAGTTTTATTTATTGAATTATTTATATTGTTATAATTATAGACTTTATGCATGTTTTTACAGATGAATGACTTATGGTCAAATTGTTAACCATATAATAAGTTAAAAAAAATGAAACAATTAAAGTAGAAGATTGAGAATGGCCTAGGCCGAAACGTATCTCGAAAACAAAGAATACAAAATTTTTTTACTGGAAATAGGTTTTTTGTTCTCCTAGTTAAAAACACATTTTCAGACTTTATTAATCACAAAATCGTGAATTTTCAGTCTTGGAAATAAAAATTTAATAACAAGTTTGGGGAAATAAAGTTGTTTTACTAAATATATCTTGTACATTTATAGTATATGTTTAGTATATACACTGCACATCCTAAACATATACTATTGACAAGCCTAGAGCCCGGTGGAGTGGGGTAAGCGGAGAAGGGCCAATGAAGAGGCGATCGGTCCCCAGTGTATCCCCCTCCCCCCCAACGGTCGCAATAAACTGTCAACAGCCATGGCCGCTCTTTGAATATTCAATTTCTTTTGTTGGCAATCCTGGCTGATGGCTTCTCGTTACATGGTAATGGTGCGCCCTCAGTGTTGCCAACATCGCCTATACCGCCGGACGCTCCACTTAATGGAATGCGATATCCGTCTCTTGTGTACCCTCAACTCGGACACCCCCCCCCCCCCTCAGGCCAATCTTTTCGTCATGTGTAATCCCGCGGCCTCATCATTGTGGTGAATTGTACCCATCTAAAATATAAACAATACGGTTTATGCGTTTAGGGCGGTATGTGTTAAGTTGTTACACTTGGTTATAGTACTTAAACAGATTTATACCCTTAGCGAACATACACTATAAGTTTAATCTAGCTCCATATAAGGATTATTTCGTAAAAGGGACGTGGGGCCGCAAAGGTTATTTTTTATTGTATCTACTTATACTCTCACCTCAGTATCTGTCAGACTCTTCAACGCTTACAAGTTTGCTCAGCGATTATTAACTTTTTAAGAACTCGTTCTTTTATAAACCTAACTGCTTTACAAGCCAATTTCAATCGTGAAGATGCTATTTCAATATATTATTTATTGTAATTTACCATATATCAAATATAATAACATGACACATATTTTATGAGATAGAAGGCAATTGATTTTCTATCCCTCTATAACATAGACAATAATAAGTTTTTTGTGGTGTAATATTATACCTGCGTTGCCAAGCTACTGATCGAGGAACTCCTCTTTTTTAGCCAGAGAATACAAATAATGCAGTGAAAAAACAATCAAGACATTTTCTAAGAAACTATATTTTTTTTTAAACTAAAAAGCAAACCTTTTTTATTTTATTTTTATTTATTTATTGATATTTAAAACTGCATTACAATAATACAACAAGTAAATAGGCTAAGTGATACATAATGACAAGTAGAGAAACTACCCACTGGTAGTACTCAAATCACAAGTTCAACTAAAAAGGTCATGTGACCGTCTTCTTTTCAGACGCCTCGGAGAATTATCGGGAATTGAAGAGGAAGCCAGGTTTGAAACTAGAGGGTTTGAGTGGGAATGAAGTTTGCTATGAAAGGATAGATACCGGGTTCGGGCCAATTCAGCAACAAATGGGGAATTAAGGTTGTTATGGATGACTTTATTCTTAACAAAATAAGGAGCATTGAGGATTTTACGAAGGATTTTGGATTGTCAGGATTGAATGCGAGAGGAATTCGATGGCTTAGTGGAGCCCCAAAGCTCTACTCAGTAAATCCAAACAGGTCGTATGATGGTCATGAAGATGACCGGATCTGTTCTACAGATGAGATATTATTAAAAGAGTACTGAAGGGCAGGAAGTCATTGGTTTACGATGTAAGGTAAAAGTGATTTGATGCGATTTTTGAGAATTTATTTTAATTCTCCATTTTCTCATTCTTCAATATCAGTGATATGGGATGCAATAACTGGATTAGTGTTGACTGATAATACACATGTATCATCAGCATACGTGATAAGGATAGTATTAGGATGAGTCTGGATGTCACCTGTATAAACTGTATATAGGATTGGGCCAAGGATACTACCTTGAGGGAAAAAAAACAACCTAAATTAAAAAAAATGTTTATTACTATATTAAAAGCAAAATACTCAATATAAGTGTGTATACTAAGTGTGTATTCATACTTTAATAGGCATACTAGGAGGATAGTATACATTAGTAGTGTAGGGAACTGTTTAGCTCAGTATGTAGGGTGGTGGGAGTGAGAACATCGTAAGTTCGAGACCTTCTGTGGCAGATAATTCTTTTAACAGTCGTGATTCGATTCTATTGGACCAGGAGAACCTCTAAGGGCTCGCCCAGCTTCTATGTAAAGGGTGTGAAATTACGAAACGTGTATGAACTTCAAAATCTATTGCGTAATTCATCACTTATGAGGACAAAGTCAATTGACTTAGAAAATCAATCTCAAAGCGTGATAAGCCAAAATGGACGATATAACTAACAATGATACAAGATTAAGCGGGGCAGCGGTCGGAGAGACATCTGTATTTATTGAACCTCTATTGTAGCCATTGTACTCACCCGGGTGACACTCAACAGCTCAGCTGCATAATAGCCAGCTATAACGGCTTGTTGAAGAGATTTTTATTAGAGAGGGGCGGCGCCTTTTCAATAGGGGTCGGTAATAAATTCGAATTAGTTCCATGAGCTCGTGAAATTTTGCGGAAAAGTGGACCCGGTTGACAATGGTAAGCAGATGCCTTGGGGTACCCAGGTACCGCTACCAGCAGTCATGCTACTTCTCTAGGACACTTTTTTTTTTCCACCTATACTTCTTCGAAGGGATAACATCCACAGATCATTGGCATCCTTTCAAACTATCAAAACTACTCGAAACTCAATGGATCAATAACTACCGAGACAAACTGCTGGTAGGAATAACAAAAAAAAATGCTATCTATAAGTTTTTAGTTAATGTTCTTCAAATCTCTACATCATTATCAACTTCGTCTGAGTCATTTTTTTAGTTCTAGGTAAATATAATTAATGTAAACATTTTTGAGGTTTAGTTTACATACCAGTTACTGGTTAATAAAAAGCGAGGCTTCGATTTCGCAGGTTGTCTCTTCGACTATAAGGAAATTAGTATACACGAAATATTCTGGAAACCCGGAGGGAATCGTTTAGACAAAATATATATTGGGTATCGGTTACGCAGGTTGTCGGTTCGAGTTAAATCACAAGTTCCAACTTTTTATGCGTAATTTTATTTAATTTTTTATTTTTAATATTCTCGAAAAGATTAATAATTGTGTTTTAGTTTGAAAAAAAAAGTAATTATGGGATATTGTATATATTTCGGTAATCATTTCATCAAGAAATGAACTTTTCAAAAAACACCTTTATTTCGAAATGTTAGCTGAAACTTTTATTTCTTGGATTACGAAATCTACTCATTATCCATAATTACATTCACCTATTCATACTAAACCTCTAATAACTTATATTTTTGGAAAACATTAAACATATAATGAACAAACAGTTAAGACTTGTTGTAACTCAACTCGAAGCGATAACCTGCGGAATAATTACCACATTTTATTTATCTAGTCGTTGGTTTTCATAAATAACAATATGGAGGTTTTAATGACAAAATATAAACGTCTAGTATCAGAAAATTCATCGGCGAATTAACAGATGACCAGTTTGTTCCCATCGATGAGTTTAGAGACCGTCTGAAGGACTTATGGGCATGAATGCATGAAATGAGTTTTAATTCTAGCTTGCAAAAGATTTTTTAATAGATGCTTGCAAGGCCATCAAAGATAGAAATAATTATTTATTCAAAATGTCATAATAAACTTTTTTTTTTTACATAACAAAATCTTGCCCAAAAAATAAATAATTTTAATAATCAGGGTATTTTATTTATTTTAAAATTCTTTCGATATTTGTTCCGTAGGTTGTCGCTTTGAGATGAGTTGAAAGTTTGAACTGTTTATTCGTTTCGTTTTTAATATTTTACCAAAATACAAGTTATCGTCAGCATCAGTATGGAAATGAGAATGTAATTAACTAGTAGATTTCGGTAATCATTTCATCTAGAAATAAAAGTTTCAACAAACACTTCGAAATATAGATGATATATGTTTGTTGAAATGTTAATTTCTAGATCAAATGGTTATCTAAACATACACCATTTACCGTAAGTACATTCTCTTTTCCATATTAAAGCTTATGATGATTCTTATTTTTGGAAAATATTAAAAGAAAAACTAATGAAAAGTTAAAACTTGTGACTCAACTCGAAGCGGCAACCTGCGGATTAATTACCATTCTTTCTTTCTTAAATTATTCTCCATATTTTATATTATGATTAATCTGTTCATTCCATAAGACCATTTAGTCATGTAAACAAAGCAAGTATTACAAGAGATCAAAAGTCAGTGTGATAAGAATGCACCATGTAGGCTTAGCGATTTAGTAGCAAGTTGACTCACACACGCGCGAGTAGACACACACACGCTCTTCCTTGCAGCTAAATGAACCATTAACGATTGTTTTAGAAATATTTTTGAAAATAGTAGTTGAAGCCAAATAATTTAAATATGGATATCCAAGGTATATATATATTTAAATAACAAAACTTTAGTCTTATTTAACAAAAAATTAGTTAACTCAATATAACGAGTATTAAAAATTTAACAGTTAAGCTATGTTCTAAACCCACAGTTTTGAGAAAATTATAAATAAAAACCAACTATAGTACATTGCATCATGAACACAAAAATTTTGTGTTGGGGTTTAGTTTCAATGGAAATTCTTTGCGGTTTCCATGGAAACAATCAGTTTTCACCTTTATACATATAACAATTACTGAAATCTATATGTTAAATAATTTGTTTTCTAAAATATTTAGCTTTTCCAGCGTTATATGAGCTGTTATATTTGAAAGTGTTCCATTTGGATCTATAAAATCGTTCATTCTTTTAAATTATATTATATTATTAAATTTGCAAAATTTAAAAGGTGTGTATTGGGTTTAACATCACTCTTTGCTAAATTCTAAGTTATAATGAAATTCGAATGAAAACCTTAAGATATCGTGAATATGAAAAAATGGACTTATACCACTTTCCAAAATATCAGCTCATTTCATATATTTATATAATTACTTTTATTTCCGGTTTTATTCATAGACAATTAAAAAAATCCTTCATATTTTATATCTTTCCATTTTTTTTAAATACCAACAATGAGACAGGGTTATTTATCCAACATAAAATAAAATTTCAAAGTGTTTCAGAGGAAGCCATTTTGAAAATGACTGGAGTCAGACTATTTGGATGCTGTTAAATATATTTATTTGTTTTCTAAAATATTTAGCTTTTCCAGCGTTATGTGAGCTGTTATATTTGAAAGTGGTCCATTTGGATATAAAAAAATCGTTTATTCTTTTAAATTATATTATATTATTAAATTTGCAAAATTTAAAAGATGTGTATTGGGCTTAACATCACTCTTTGCTAAATTCTAAGTTATAAAAGCATTTATAGAGTAATTCGATGATATTAAAAATAATTAAATTTCACATTGATAAATCGATTTTAATTAGAGCTAATATATTGATAAATATAATTATTCTAATATCAATGGAATTCTGACCTTTAATCTCAAGTTAATTAAAATAAATCGTATAACACTGAAGGAGTTTTCACATCAAAAATTAAACTCATACCATCCTAACTCATAAAGGATTTTGTGTACGGTACATGGTATAGACTGTACTGTAGAGGCTGAGTTAACCACACATATATTGATTATTTACTAGCATAAGAATCTCATTTTTCATTATTTTTTTTTTGTTAATCTTTAATATACAACTAAAACTCTTTTTCAGAAAACTTCCTCACCAGAATAATCAGGAACCTGCTAGATAAAGGGGTGATCAGCGTGGTGAGGGATTCTTGTAGTTATGTTCTCACAGCTGGGATGGGAGGTACATTAAGTAAGTAAAAGCCATATTATAATAGCATTACCTGAAATGTCAATAGTGTTTTCTGTTGTGAATGAATTAATAAAATATATATGTTCATTTAACCCTCCTAGTCCCAAAAGTCTTATATGTATGTTCCATGAGACTCTTTTGCGGTCCAAAACTCTATTTTTCACTTTGCATTATAGAATTTGCAATTAAAACTTAGTTCTTCTACTTATATCACCCCTAATTATACTTAATTTTTATTTCTTAAAATATTTATATTTGTAATTTGTGAACCAGGTAACGCAATCAACATACTTTGGGAACTACTTCAAGGATTCGGAAGCCAAGTTTATAACAGATTACAAGAAAATAATTCCAACAATTCCATATTCGCTACCATTAGAGATGTAATACTGAATTTCATCAAAGGTATTGATTATATGTCAGTGATAAGGTCTTTGATACAGAGAGCGATGGAATTCCTACAAGGCCTTGCAGGAAGAGCCGTAACCCTTAACCCTTATGCAACAAAAACAATCGAAAACTGATATTAATAAGGAAATTGTCTTGGCTGTAAAAATCTGTTTTAAATTGGTGTGTTATAAATTTTAAACTTGAGACTGTTATTTTATCTATTGAGTGTTATTTATTGAGTTAAAAAGATTATTTATTAAAAGAAAATTATTTATGTTAATGCATGAATGTAAATGAACTACAGATGAATGAGTGCATGATTACAAAATAAAGATGTATTGGTTTATTGAGGAACGTAAGAGTTTTTATCAATTGATTGTTGTTTAATTTATATTTTAAGAATTATATTTATAAAATGAATACATGTGATAAAAGAAAATTGATGCTAATAAAATAGATATTACATGTTTTAATTACATTAAGTATTTACCCAAAACATTAATCCATACTACTATCTCAACAATATGTAAACTGTAAATCAAATGATGATTAACTAATATTTTTTTTCTGTTCATCTTTGCCTTCATTACATAACTTTTTTATAATAAGTAAAAGTTTTAGAAAATTTAAAGATAATACAACTATAGAGCCAGAATAATAATTTCTATATTTTATTTTTTTATATCTTATTGATCTAAAAAGTAATAGATACAAAAACTATGACTGGTAATCAGCTAATTTTAAATGCGATGATGGCAGGAAAAGTGTATAAATAAATACAAAACAGGAACTATATGTAAATTACGGTTTATTAATTTCAATAAATAACCTTCTTAATTGACCAAAAAATTCTAAAAAAATTAGGTTTTACATTTTAAGATATGAAGGCTTCAAAAATCTAACAATAAAAAATATCAGTGTCATCCTAATCTGCAGTATTCCAATAAGACTATAGGACCAATTTCTTTAAGGTTTTGTAATAATCACATGTTATCCTAATATGATTATCTGCCATTTCATTTAAAAATGGTGCCCGTTCAAAAGTTGCATATCATGGTTCTTTATGAAAATTTTAAAAATAATCATTTGTTCCATATTTTTTAAAATAATTCAATTATTTCAAAATCATAAAATATCCTACAATAATTTGCAGCACTCTTACTCTTCAATGTTGAAGATGCGCATAAAAGTAAAATAGTGACTGAATAAATTTAATATTGAAAGTTGTCAAACAGCACAAGAGGGCAATAGAAAATAATGAAGTCTGTAATAAAAGTGTGCATATCTAACTAGTTTTTGTTCAAAACACCACACGCTGTTTTAGATAATCATCCTGTTCTTTTAAAACTTAAATCTTATTAACCTATAACCTTTTATTCAAGCATAAAAACCAAGTGCCAAAGATTTATTGCAGCAAATTATCAAGTAAATTTTTATTTCTTTACATTTTCATTTCCAGAAGTATTCAAGCAATGTAAAATAAGAATTACAATTAAATTTACATGACAGAATATTGCAAAATTAATAAAATATTTCAAAAATATGTTAATATAACATAGCATTATTAATCTATAAACTTTTGTTCGAGCATAACAATCAAGTGCCAAGGAATTACTGTTACAAACAACCATGTAATTTTATTATTTCTACATACATCCTTCTCATAAAGCAATGTACAATAAGAATTAAAAGGAAATTGGGAAATTAATAAAACAAATGACAACATGATTCATCGCATATTTCTTCTGGTTTCGACCGTGTCGTCAAATTCTTTTCCCACGTTTCGTTGGCTATATTGCTAGCTTAATCTGACACTGAAAATATTTGTCTATACTTTAGTATTTATAGCTCTCTGGATCCGGAAGTTGATTCTATACTTCCAGTGATCTAATTGGCTGGATTACACCCGGATGGTTTCTAATTGGGTGGGCCTTGACTGGCTGACTTCTGATTGTTTTGTGTTTTCGTTCAGGTTTTTTGGGTTCTTTCTATTTTGTTATTGCACTTCTTAACCGCTCTAATTTTGTCAAACTCAATAGCATAGTTTGTCTACGCAAAATGTTCTGCCAATGCTAATAACTTGCTATCCATCTTCTTTACGCTTCTAATATGTTCTGCGAGTCTTGTATATATTAGTCTTCCCGTTTACCCAAAGTACTCCTTCCCACAGGACACACAGGAAATCCATGGATTATTGACTGTTAAGGACCTATGTATCTTTCCCAGAAGCAGACTATCCCGGAACCAAACCTCCGGACGGCTATTGACATCCTGGAAAAGCATAACAGGATTACCAATAATAGAACAGGGAGTTAGGTCGTCACTCCAACGCCTACTCTTCATGAGTTGCCACCAGTAGATTGACAGGGGGGGGGGGAGGGAAAATAATCATATGACGAATTTAGAGCTTAGTGGTTTTTCCATGGTGGGCAGCACCCATCCATGTGCTAACCACACATGATGCAGCTTAGCTTTGATTACCTATTGCAAAAGCATTAGCTGGCTCAGCCACCCTGACTAAAAAGTAAAAGTTGGAAGATGAAGAATTATAAACTGGATACATGAGTTTTGAGAGTAAATTTAAAATTCTTAGATTCTAAATGTTTGTACCAGTACTTTCCAAACATTCTTCACCAAGGAGGCCCCATAATATCATCTTCCTCCTGGAGACTCCACAACATCATATCAACGAGAGCCCTGCAAGGTCTAGAATCTTTGATGAAATTACATGATAAATTCAAGTAATTACAAATCATGAGGTAGTCTATAAAAATACCTAATCTAGACTGAAAAACAGTGTTGTTTGCGATGTTGAGTTTACATCAAGATACGAATGGGCTATTCATTTTGCAATGTACCATAGAATGATTATCACAATTAACATTTGCAATTTTAACAAAATAGAATAATAAATAAATAACAAATTCTTCAGCTAAACAGCTAAAACATTAAGTTATACATCACGTGTCAACTTTGTTGAAAGCACTAAGTTTATTATTAACTTATACAAATAAAAAATATTCTTATTCCAGCAATAGATAGCAGTAACGTTATCAAAATATTGAAATGTCTAAACTCCTTATCATATAGGCGGTTCTACTTAGTACCATAAATATAGCCAATAACCATACCTCAACATTGTCATTAACATACGTTACCAATACTATCACATATAGATACATTGTATGGAACCTCAATATTAGCTTCTCCCTTCCATACATTGAGTTTAGATGTTGTGTTTTTTATAATTATGATGCTAGAGTAAATACTGTATTCAGATTGCAGATGAAATATATTATGTATACATATTATATTGTATTAATGATATGTATTCATTATAATTTGTGATTGTTTGTAAGACAGTTACTAATAACCGTAAAATTACTGATAGTGTATTAATTCTACAAGTAACAACCCATTGAATAATCGGAATACAGTATTTACTCTATCCTCATCACAACAAAACATACACACAATTTCAAAACTCAATGTATGGAAGGAAGAAGGTAACACTGAGGTTATGACTGACTAATTCTACAGCTTATAACCCATTAAACATAAATTCAATATAAGGTATATCATGGAACCTTATACCTGTAATATCGATAATCATAAATTTCTATTGATCTTAATACAATAGAATTTAAAATACACCTACATAATTTAATTAGGAATATACACTGCTTGTTGACATCATCACTTATGACAGATACTGTCAGATTTCCATATCAAAAGCGACAGGAATCCGTAAGGATAACTGGATCCAGGTAACGGCAATATTTAACGCACGTAGGCTACATGACTAGGAAGGGTAGTTGGAACCACTCGTCATCTGCTCTAGAAGGTTCATTAGCACTTGAAACCTTCCCTGAATCTGTAAGAAACATTTGTTATTTATAATTTTTAAAAATGTTATTTTATCACAAATAACCATATAGAGAAATCTTCTATAAAATGAAAGGATACAGGAGTGCGGGGGGAATGGTACATCAAACAGATGAAGTAAGATACTGGGAGATTTTCAATAGGGATGACTATGGGAAAAGACTAAAAGAAATTAAGATCCTAGTGGGAAAGAGAGATGCAAGAAAAGGCATAGCGTGCGACGAGGAAAGAAGGAAAAAACAATCGGAAAGGTGAAAAGAAAGAAGAAAGGAGAGAAGGGCTGGGAAAATAATGATATTCACATGGTTTCTAAGATCGTTCCATGAAAGAAACAAAAACACAAAGATGAATTTTACTTAAGATACAAATAATATTTTATTTTTTAGAAAAAACATAATCTAAAATCTTAATAGACATGAGAATGGTTAAAAGTATTTAATAAAAATAAACATTTAAGGAGAGGATAAAAAATAAATAAAATAATGAAGGGAAAACAATCTAGTTATTTCATTGTTATGAATGCTTGAGTTCTCTGGTTTTGAAAATATTCTATCCAAGTGACTTGCACTTGGCTTGGAGCAAGACAGTCTCCACCAGATACTAAACCCAAAACAAAAGATGAATGTGCTATCGTATTTATATTTGGGGTTTTTAAACATTTATGTACTTGTGAACATTATAAAATAGAGACCAAAGAAAAAACTCTAATTATTGCCAGAATGGTTATTTATTTTTTATTTCTTTGTTAAGACCCAGGATTTTCTGGGGGTCTAAAAGTTTCACAGAAGACACATTATATCTTGTAAATGTACTACTCTTAGTCCATTTACAAGATAGAGTATATCTTGTATAATCTCACCCAGCCTTTTGTTAACACACTTACATTACACAGCTATAGCTTTCATGTTCTATTAAGAAATTCTTTAGATATTTTTATTTAATCATTACTTAGCCTTATCAAAAGTAGGAAGACATTTGTAAAGAATATTTAAACTAATCGGCTAAAATGTAAAAAACTGAATTAGATAAATTTTGAAGCTTACATCCTCGACCGTTCGATTCGGCATGAGATCACTAATTCTCGAGAAGGTCTGCTCGGTACTAAGCTGCTTCTGAAATGCCTGAAGGATCAATTTATCCTCTTCCCTGGTCCATAATCTGCGCTTGTTTTCCAACTTTTCTTCCTCTATTTTGAGTTCTTTCTCCTTCGATAGTGTTTCATTTTCATTATCCTTAATCTCTACATCATTTACTGTTTCTTCTGTTTTATCATCATTCTCGTCTGTTTCTATTGTTTTAATTTCATCTTGCTCATTTTTGACCACTTCATCATTATCAAGACCAGTTTCCTCCTCTTTCAGTGTAGTTTCAAGAACAACTTCCTGAAATGTTAAAATAGAATAAAAGGTGAACAGAGTTGTTTGGAAACAACATATATAAAATACTAGAATGCTAATTAAGTATAAAAAACATATTATACACTGGATTTGCTGACACAAACTGATACAGAGAGGTGGTTTAATTAACATATTTTTTCTTTCTTGTGTAAAAAGTACATTAAAAAAACGTAATTTTTTATAGCCTCTATGTCTTATTTTAATATTTAGTTTACATGAAAGAAGCTTGCGAACTCACAATTTATAACCGCTCGCCGTTTCAGGCTACTTCAACACTTACTCGATTAAAGCTCTAATCTTCCATCTGATTAATTTCAAAAGTCTCATATACATGACTATTTTAAGAACTACTTGGACTTACAGAGTTGAACGATGGGAGTGCGATAAAACATCAAATTCTTCTCGATTCCAGTCGATACAATCCTAAATCCTCGATAATCGTTACTTTGTTGCTGATTTGGCCCGAACTCGATAACGATCCTTTCAATACTAACTTTATTCCCACTCAAACCCACTAGTTTCAAACCTATCTACCTCTAACATTTCCCGGTAATCCTCTCAGGCATCTGAAAAGAACATGGGGGATCTTACATCTGTTATTAGACTACTATAATTGGGTAGTTTCTCTACTTGCCTTTATCTCATGCCATTATATATTATCCATGATATTTATATGATGTATAATCAGAATCACACAATCCCTCAATAGTCATATTTTTTTCTTTTAATATATATTCAAAGGCCCTTGCAAGTCTGCATAACATTAAGTATCTGTGCTGTGATGAAGAATATTTACATTGCAAAACTATACAATGTGTCCATACTTTCAAGAGCAGAATTATATACATTTGATACAACGGGCTACCATCAACAGACCCCAGTATGTATATAAATTAACATATAAAAAAGAGGAAATTATGATACAATTATGAAGATATGATGCAAAAACCTCCTTCTTAGCATTAATATGGAGGTTCTTAGAACTAATTATTAATTATAAGAACACGGTTCAATGCTATTAACATTAATAACCATTGGTATAGTCAAAATTTTTCTAAAAACACCATTATAAAGGTCTATTTAAATTTAATTTAAACTTTATTTTTTGATAAAGCTGAACAAAAATATACTCATAATATGAAATTTCTAAATTATAAATAGTAAAAATAAAACACTTGTACCTCATTTACATCAGAAGTAGAGATATCTTCATGGGTTTCTAAACCATTGTCAAGAACGATACACATTTCGCTATTGGAAATTTTTTCTAAGGCGTCCTCTTCATTTATGCAAATAAGTTCTTCGTTTTGAACGAGTGGCAATACAAGTTCTAGCGCTACTTCGCAGTCGTTTTCTTCAATTTCAGCTGGTACAGCTTCTTTTGTCAGTTCAATTATGTCAAATTCTTTGCACTTATCAGCATCCTTAATTGTTCCTACAAGTATCTCATTTTTCAGAGGAGGTTCACTGGCATGGTTGATTTCTGAAAAATTAATAAGTAATTAGAAATTTTTATACATGATTTTAACGAAAATAATAAATGAGACCAACAAATAAGAGTAAGCCATTTTGACTAATACTCATTAAATAAAATATAAACAAACATTTTTTTGATGAATAAATAAAAGAAATTTGCTTGATACCTTTGGTCTGGTGGGAAAGAGATTTTGTTCTTTTCCTCTCGACGGGTTTGCTATAAATGGTCGGGTTAAGTTGATAAAGAACTTCTTCTTGCTGACATCCACGAAACGTTACCTTAGCAAACCTTAATCCTTTCCCAGTTTGAACATAAATTTGTCCATTCGAAAACTAAAAATAAATAATTTTCAAAATGTATTTCTAGTTGTTCACGTAGGCTTCCACGGTCTGCGGTATTGTCCATATAATCTTTTTCCGGGATGGACCGTGTGGTGTTGGTTTTTGTTTGCCAAGCTTTCGCTCATCGTGTTGGACACACCGTCTACCGTAAACCTACACATACAGACAGATACCTTCATGCCACATCACACCACCATCCGTCTCAAAAGGAAGGAATCATCAACACTCTACTCAACAGAGCTGAAATGATAGCTGAACCGTCACAGCTCCCTAAAGAAAAGAGGCACTTGAGAACAGCCTTCCTAAAAAACGGATACAACAAAGAAACTATTAAACGAGTAGAACGCAAGAGAAAACTCAAAAAACAAGACAAGAACGAAACCGACAACAAACCTAAAAACCAGACAACCATTCCTTACATCAAAGGCACCTCAGAAAAGATCGCCAGGATTCTAAAGAATCACGACATCAAAACCACATTCTCCACAGACAAAACAATAGCTCACATCCTACCGAAACCCAAAGACAAGTTAGGACTACATACTCCAGGCATCTATAGCATACCCTGTTCCTGTGGCAAGGTCTACATTGGACAAACCGGAAGGACCATTGAAAGAAGGTTAAAAGAACACATATCTAGTGTCAAAAACTTCAAGACGGAAAAATCGGCTGAAGCAGAACACTTCTACAACACCAACCACCACATACCTTTCGAAAACACAACCACACTGGTTAAAGAAAATAATTATCACCTCCGCACCATTAGAGAAGCCATTGAAATTATTAAAGAACCCAATAATTTCAATAAGGAAGACGGTTACAAACTCAGCAAAAACTGGTATCCAGCCATAAAACAAAATACCAACACATCAACCTACCATCCACACACATACGACAATACCGAACACACACGAACCCACCCAAACACAACACAGCCCACGGACTCGATACAAGCGGGCCAATGGGAAGGCAGACTTCGACCGAGACCCCCCCCCACCCCTAAGGTATATACACCCTGACTCCACCATCCGCTCTTCATTTACTGACTAGCCCTGAGGAAGCTCACAACACGATGAGCGAAAGCTAGGCAAACAAAACCAACACCACACGGTCCATCCCGGAAAAAGATTATATGGACAGTATTTCTAATTGTTCAACCGAAATAGAAACAATGATATAAGCAATGCAACTTTTGTAATTCAAACGCTAAAAATTTAAATTATATTTAAGGTCTATGCTTTAATGAGGACTCTTTAGGAGTTTGTATTTCTTTTGAGCAGTCATAATGATTGAAAGCCGATTTCGATTTTGATCAAGATAATAATAGCTTTGAATAATAAAAAAGGATACTTGTAAATTAGCCAGTCTGCATGAAACCTACCTCCAAATCTCGTGTAACATCTTCTTATCAATTATCTCTTTTGAGTCATTTGTGTGTACATTATTAAATTGTTTTCTGTATTGATTTTTAGTGTTTTTGTCTTGTTAATTTTGTAATTTCAAATTTTATTAAATTTAATTTTGTTTCAGTCTGATTCCTATTGTTATTGCCAATTTAAAATGAACAGAATAACACTATAGGAATAGCCGTCTTAAAAAGAAGAAGCTGTGAAATACTTCCAGAAGTTCGGAATGATTCCAAAGATGAAATTATGTGAAAAAAGTCACCAAGTGTATTATGACAATGATAGAAATGGAGATGTTCTCATCAAAAGTGTAAGGGAAAAATTTATACAAGAAGAGGGACTAGGCAAGAAGGGTCTAGAATTAACATTTTATTACTAAATTTTGAATATTTAAATTTCAATTAATATGAATAAGAAAGGAGGTGTCATCAGTATATGAATTACACAAGGGAACAACATTTTTGTTGCATGAAATATTTTGACTAATATTCTACTTCCTCGAGGTGCTGATTTAAGATCTGAAGTCAGTTTGTTTGTATCAGCTTTACTTTTGGGGTTATAATTATAAACTGTTTTTTAAGATGAAAATATTTTTTATTAATAAAACTATTAAAAAAATTACCACTACATATCAAAAAATTTTCTTTTGTAAGATTTTCTGGCTTGATTCGGTTCACGGGGGCTGTTTTTAATGCTCCAACAATAGTCCTCCATCATGTGAGCATTCCAGTGACCTTGGTAACGTTCCTCCATAGTTCGAATGTCCTGATGGAACCGTTCCCCTTGTTCTTCACTCAGATCAGCAAGATTTTCAGGGAAACGGTCCAAATGGCTGTGGAGGAAGTGTACTTTGATGCTCATATTACAACCAAGCTGCTGGAAGTGTAACAACATTAGTTCAATATGCTCCGCATAGCTTTCTTCCTTTTTGTTTCCCAGAAAATTTTGAGCAGTCCAAACGAATTCATTCCAGGCATTTTTTTCAATATCAGTCATGTAACTAATAAAGTTTTCATCCTTTATCAACCTTCTTATTTGGGGACCATCAAAAATTCCATTTTTAATTTTTTCTTGGCTCAAATTAAAGAACTTCTTAGAGATGTATTTATAGCAATCACCACCCTTGTTCAAAGCTTTGACAAATTGTTTCATGAGCCCTAGTTTGATATGCAAAGGTGGCAGTATTATTCGATCCGTGGGCACAAGGGGCTCATTTATTACATTCAGTTGTCCCGGAACCATAGATTGCCTGGAAGGCCAATCTTTTCTAATCCAGTGCTCAGACCTAGCTCTGCTGTCCCATAAACAAATAAAACATGGATATTTTGTATATCCACCTTGTTGTCCAAGAAGAAAATTCACCATTTTTAGATCAACACTTATCAACCACTTTTGTTCGTTGTATTTGATTCTATCCATTACAGAAGCTACAGTAGCATATTCTTCTTTGACTGTAGTTGAATGTGCAATCAGTATCGAACCCAGCTTATTACCGTTATGCATAAGTACACATTTCAGGCTACGTTTAGAGGAGTCAATAAATAAACGCCATTCATTTGGATCATACTTCTGTACTCCCATTGCTTTCAATAAACCAGGAACATCTGAACAAAAAGCAAAGTCGTCATCTTTAGAAAAGAATGACAGCAATTCTGCCTCTCGGTTACGATAGTATGAAATTCTTGTTTCTGGGGTTAAAAGATTTCTTTGCTTTAATCGAGAAGCTAGAATCTCCGATGTCTTTTTAGAAAGACCAAGATCTCTGATTAATGCATTGAGGTCTTCCTGATTAAAGAGCTGGGGCTCAGAAGTAAAATCAGGGTAAGAATCACTTGTCCGACTTTCATCACTTGAAGAATAGTTTTGTTTTTCTATATCATGATCATTTTGTACAGATGAAGAAGCTTGGGGTACTGGTGCATCGCCAGAGAACAAGACTGGTCGAGTAACAGATAACAAGTTTGGATAAGACCATTTCGACCGGTTATTTTTATTAATTCCATTAATATCAATCACACAAAAATAACAATCATCTTGATGATTATTAGGTTCCCGCCAAATCATTGGTGTTTGATACTTAAAATGGGGTCTTTTCTTATTTGCCCATAATCTCAAAGACTCAACACATGTTTTACATACCATATGAGGGATCCAGTACTTGTCACGGATGTCCAAAGCGAATCCAAAGTAATCAAAATATACCTGTGTTATAAACTCTGACACACTTAGCCTACAATTTTTGAATGTATATTCACCACAAATGTTACAGAAATAGTTTGGATCGTTTCTACAGATATTTCTTAACTTGGACATTGTTATTTAACACAAGAGCACAAACTTTTTCACTAAACAACTCAGTTGAATTGAAGTTTGAATGTGACTAGTACAAATATATGTCTATCAGCTGTTTGCCAAAAACAAAAGGTGCTGGAGAAAAACTGAGGCTAGATTTGTAATCACCAACCTCTAATTAGTAAACAACAGGCCTAAAACTCCATGCAACAAAAAATTAATAAAAATTTGTTCCCTTGTGTTATCAGTGTTAAGGTTATAAACAATGATGAACCCTGCAGCCTGGCTAATACACAAGTACTTATCAAAGTAAAACAATAATGATACCAATGAAAAGATTACAGTTGAATACAAAGTAGTTAATTGTTGTGCATACTGCTAGATAATACATGGTATCATAAACTGATAACACGGCAGTATTGAGGAGTTCTGATACTATTTTTAACATTACAGCTTTAAACTCCAGATTACAACCATATTTACAACATCAGCAGTAATTTCAAATAATGTCATAATAAAGCAGTAAAAAATTCTAATAATTCCAATAAATACAAAGCAATAACTTACCAAGATTTCCACAGAATAACAATACTGCGGCACCTCGAACTAATAATGCCACAGTATTCTGGAGTTGTACCATAAAATCTCAAACTTTTAAGTATGAATGCAAAATCATCGGCTAAGAATGTAAACCTGCTAACTCCACTTTTGGTACAAAATTACATTTTGATACCATCTGTAAGAGAAAATTGGCCACATAGACTGTAAAACTAGCTAAGCTCACTCTAAACGTAAAATTGGCAAAAAAATGTGATGCGTAAAACTGTCAAATCTATTTTATTCAAATCGTGCGGCTAACTCCATGATTGACACCACTTACATCTTATAACTTATTAACGATCAAATTTTAGTATTTTATTAGTTTCTTATACTGTAGAACATCCAATAATACACCAACTGTATTTTTGGTTTTAACCTAAAACTGTAAAATTCAAATTTATTAAGTTTTATTCATCTCATGTAAATTTGTGTCAAAATGAGTTAGCAGGTTTACACACTTAGCCGACGATATGATTTTATTAATACGCTGCATATTATTAAGGATTAAAATCAAACCTTTATATTGCAGAAGGTACAAAACTTTTTAGGTATGCACAAATGACAAAGACAATCGCAAACATCGGGGGTACATCCTGATTGGTGCGATTGCTCTGGGATGCTGAGCTTCTCCCACGTGCCACTATCTTCCAGTCCCAAATCAGAAATGTCATCAAAGTCTTCTTTGCAACTGAAACATGACTAATAATTATTTCACAATCAATAATAACTTAGATCAGGAAGCAAATTAAACAAGGCCTATAAAAATAATGCTAATGAGGTTAATATGGGGATATTTAATGCCTTAAATGAGCCTTGAAATTATTCTTATGCATTCACCTCTTAGTCGGTACCTCAGATATTTACCCTTGCTGGTTTGTGTTGTCCAAAAGAAAAAAATCTTTGTGGACAATGGTAAGACTGTATCCAGGTTTATTCCTAATCATGAATCTTTTAAAAAATAAAATGCTCACTTACAAGATTACAAGGACTGGTAAACTAATCTAATAAAAATAATTCAATTCATGATGTAGCTTTAGGTAACCCATCACACAAGTTGGAAATGAGAACAAAACCTGGCGCTTGTACTGCAGGTAGCCAGTTGGAGGAAGGGGTAGTTTCGCCCAGTAAGTTCTGCCAAGTGACATCATTTCTACATCACGAACTCTCAGCATAGTACTCCACCATTTCTCCCCAATAAATAAGTAAAAAAAACAATACCTTAGGATTTTTAATCAAGACAATATCTACTTATTTTTTAATCAGAATCTGGCATAATTTCCTGTTCCTATACATACACATAATGACTAGCCCCAGCTTATAAAAGTGGGTACTCATAACAAGGAAGAAGAATTTGGCAGTTGATCGTGATCTAGAACAAATCACCTCCCTGCATAGCCGTTGTCCTTGAAACAGTGGAGTCTCTACAATGTACTGAACCCCAGACCCGTTCAAGGGTAGTAGTGGAACAGGTTTTTTATACATATTTTAGTTAAATACTCTTTCAGGTTTCCACGGCCATTATTTATACATAAAACTTCACTGGTTTCTGGTCAGCGGAAAAACCCGACGAACTACGAGTGGACCCGAGTGAACCCGAACGAACCCGAGCGACGACTATATAAAGCCGCGAGTTGCCGGAGCGTCTTCATTCTCGATCCAGCCTTGAAGAAGCTAGCAGTATGTCTGGCGAAACGTTGGCGAAGAAAATTTTAACAGAAACCAGTGAAGTTTTATGTATATATTTTAGTTAGTTTTTATACATATAATGAAGGTTATGTTTGCTTTCTTTTATTACAGAACATTATGCCGATTAAAATTACTCATCTTGAATACTCATTACTGGCTATGTTAAATATTCTAACATATATAAATAAGCTGTCACTTTGTTTTATTGAAGTACATTTTCAAGCCAATTACTTTCTAAGCATTCCAATTTTATAGATTACAATATAAGATCATAACGCAACGTGATATCACTTGACGGGACTTTAAGTACTTTTACCACAAAGCTCTGGCATCCTATGGAACAAGTACCCAAAACCTATTCCAATTATTCAAAAAATAGTGTATTTATTATATTTAATATATATGTAATTACATTGTATACATAGAGAAAAAAATTTGAATCAATACACTACAATTAAATGATTGATAAATTATGAAACAGTGTCAATAAACGTTATTAATAAAAACTAACTACCTTGCTGGAGGCTTTTCACCAGGAAGAAGATAAAGAAGCCCTTCTGAAATATTTGGGTGACCCTTAAAGGTAGAAAGGAGGCTATTTTTAACTGTTTCACTCGTTACTGACGGATTCGCCATATGCTGTTCTAGAAGATGATACACCTTATTCAAATGGAAGGCCTAAATGATTAAAAAAAAAAAGTCTAAAGAATAATAATTATTAATATTGTTGCATGCATAACCTAAATACCAATTTTAAGGATTTTTTTTTTATTTATGCCCAATTCTATTCTATGTATAGGATAGCTAGTTAATAGGTTAAGGTTAATTTTAAAATTTTCAGCCTACAGAATATAATAAATCAGCCTTAGAAGAAAACTATTTCGGCATGTAAGATAATTTGAATCGCTAATTGCAGAAAAGTAATCAGTCCCCACAATTCTAAATCTTATAAGAGAGACAAAAAAAAGGGATTTTGTCTTGGACTAGTTTCTTACATGGAGTAAATAAAATATTGGAAGCGTTATCAAGACCTAGCTATCTCATATAGTAAATGATGCTTTCTGACTCCGATAAAAGCTTAAAATTTTAAAGACTAAATTATCAAAAGCCAGACTAGTTGCCGTTCTGCAGTTAATGATCCATTTTAAAACAAGACTTCAATGAAATTGAGTAAATAAAAAGTATATACATCAATTTTTCTGAAGAAATTCCAACTAGATTCAAACTGGAGATAGTCTGTAAACTTCTGAACTTCAAGAGCTTGATGAGGATGAAGAAAACCGATGAATTCCTCGGCAAGGTCGGGGTGCTTCGACAATAGATCCATCATTTCATTATATAGTGAAATTACATTTGTATTGCTTTCCTAAAAAAAAAAAAAGTAAAATAAAATAAGAATATCACAAATGAAAATATTAATTTTAAAAAAAAGTACTCACATTGACCTCGCTTAGTAATGAAATAAATTTTAAGAAAGTAGGTTCATCAAGTTCTGCCTTAGCCTTCATAAAATATGATGTAGCAAAATCTGAAATTAAAGCACAATATTTTAGTAAAATAAATTATTAAAAAAGATTCCCTTTTACTTGGGATTGTACTAAAACTTGATAGCAATTTGATAGTAAATCAAGGTTTATTAATAATAATTTGTAAGCAAGGAGATCAAAGAAAGAATTTATTAAATAGAGATGAACTATTTATAAAGAATCGATGTATCGACCCACATTGCAAGTCTTCTTCATGGCTAGATAGAAAGGATGTAAGCAAATGAAAATGATTTAGAAAAATTAATTAATTAATAATTTACTTATAACAAAATTAATTTTAGTAAAGAATAAAATAAAATATAAAAATAATGTTGGAGTAAACCAGATAGAAAAATAGGGATGAATGAAATTATAAATTAAAATAAAGGCATTGTTTAAAATATGTGAACTAGAAAAAAATGGGATATAAATACTAACGATTTACTTATATCGCTGTTCTAGTTTATGTATTTTCAACAATAATAAATTTATATTAGCCTAAATAAATCAGTATTTAATTTGTTGCTTACTTGTTTTTGTTTCTTTTTCATAAAGAAGATATACACTATGTAAAGAAATTATTGAATGCTAGCCCACTCTAAAATTGGTTAAAACCCTGTCAAGATTCGAATTTTTTAGTTATTTCATTTTTATTTTTTGGCACTTTTTAAATACTTCATGATTTGTATTCTTATGTAGCCTTCTGGCCATATATATATATATATATATATATATATATATATATATATATATATATATATATATTATTGGGTCCTAACGGATGAAATGTCAGTTTCGTTTATTTACAGTTTTCTTTTCATTAGGGATTAGATTATTTGTACACAAACAATTATGTTATGTTATACCATTTAAAAGATCATTTAATCCTTTTTCATAATCAGTCTTACTTTTCCTTTTGAAAGTGAAGCAAAGTTTTAAAAATAAATAAGAATAAAATTATGTCTTCCGCGGAAATTCATATAATTTTTCTCTACGAATTTAAACTTAGCCATAGCATCACGGAGGCGTTCTGAAACATTAATATTATTTATTGCGAAGATACAGTAAGCGAAAGAATAATCTTCCGTTGGTTTGAAAAATTTTTGTCTGGGGATTAAGACCTTACCAACAAAGAACGTGGTAGGCCGAAGACTAAGTTGGACAACGAAAAGTTGAAAGAGCTGGTCGAAGTGGGCCCTTCCCAAACCACTCGTGAATTATGTTCACAACTTGGAGCAAGTGCCATGACTGTGTCCAGGCACCTTAAGGAGGTTGGTAAGACAAAAAAACTGGAAATATGGGTCCACATGAATTAACCAAGGACCAGCAGCTCACCCGATTTTTTTTTTTTCAGAAGCTGAATATAGAGATTCTAACACACGCACCATATTCTCCAGACCTTTCTCCAACTGATTTTTACTTTATCCGTTGTTTGGATAAAGAGGGGGGATAGAAATGCTTGTTTCACATTGGGAGAAGTGTATTGAAAGTGAAGGCTCCTAGTTTGATTAATAAAAGTATTATTTCATAATTGTTTTGCTAATAATTTAAATTGAAACCTTCACTGACATTTCATATTGTTTACAACCTAATATGTTTATTTTTCTGATCATTTTTGTTATTCTAAAGGTACTTAGTTCCAGAATAAAGTTTCTTTTCTTTTCTATTCTAATACCTTTATTTTATTTTAAAATTTAAAACCATCCCTACTTTTGTATCTGGTTTACTCCAATAGCATTAATTTTGAAATTTTGTTTTATACATTTTATTCTTTAGAATTTTTTCTATATCATTTTAATTTGCTTGTATCTTGTCTATCCAATATTAAAGGAGACCTGCAATGTAGGTTGGAACATCGGTTCCAAATAAATAGTACATCTCTATATATGTATTTTCCTTAGGCCACATAGAAAAAAAAATATCAACTTGGTGGTTAATCAGCTTTGTCATTTAGCTATAATGGATTCATTATTACAAAGCCAACAAAGATAAAATTTTACAATATGGTGTAGAATAGGAATCAAGGCTTTTTATATTATAGTATTTATAGCAGAGAGAAAAAAAAAATAATAATATTTAAATGATCATTAGTAATAATACTTAAAATATCATTGTAAACAATGATATCTTTGTAACTTACGATTGGCTTGTTCATCATTGCTAACTCTATCTTCTAACAGAGGTTCTACCATTTCAGTTTTCTTTTTCTTCCTTGTTGGAGTTGACTGGGTCTGAGCTTTCCTCTTTTCACCAATTGAGGCATTTTCTGCCATAAGAACAAGTTCATCGTCACATTCCTGCCAGTAAATAAATAACAATTAGAAATTCATCATAATTAACAAAAATAATTTTTATTGGAATTCTATAATGTAAATTAAACTGGCCAAGTCGCTATACTCTCAAATGCATCAATCATCAGTAACGGTTCTACCCATGTGATATGACTGAGTAATACAATATTACAGAGCCTACTTTGCAAGAACGGAATGATGGCGGGCAGTTCAGGAGATTAAAAAAATAAATTTTTAAAATATCCCACATGAAGAACGAAAAGTCTGGAGAGATCAAAATACATAAATTAACATGACTTTTAAATAGTATGTTTTAAAATAAAATAGTTTAGTAATCAGGTTTCAATAAAATAGAAAAGAGGAATCATTTGTGGTCTAGTTATTAGTATAACTATCTTCTATGCCCAAGATCAGGGGGGGGGGGGAGGGTCATATAATCATATAATTGTGGTAGAAGAAATCAATTTTCATGCCCACATAGATAAAAAAATTGATAAGCAGAGCAGCTGACTGTTTCCTCAGAAACATAATATCTCTTCTATTAGATTTCACTAAAAAAAAAAAAATTATTAGAAATTTATTAAATTATTGACAGAAAAACTTAATGTTACCTTTTCATCTTCAGGAATAGATTCAAATGAAAAATGTTCCTGAAGCTCATTTGGAACAGGAATGCTAGGAAAAGTTTTTTTTTCTTTAACACTGAAATAGATTTAGAATTAGAATATTAATTAAATAGTATCATTCATAAAAGGAATAAATAGTAATCGTTACTAAAGAAGAAAACATGGCATAAATACCTCACAAGATTTTCATCAGATGCTGGAATATTTTCTTCAGTAGCTCTCTAAAAAGGATATTCAAAATTAAAAAATGATATTTAAAAAGCATTGAATAGTTTATTTATTGACTTTAATAATTATATTTCAATCAGTAAAAATTTAAAACGACTACGGATGTTGAAAATGCGTTTTGTATTTATTTTAATATTTTATAACCAACAATAGTGTTGATAAATTTGTATAATTATTTTGAAGATACTAATAATATGAATAAACATAATAAATTGAAATTTCCAAGGAAATATATATATAAAAGAAATTTATATAATTTTCAATGGTCTGATTTAAAATGCAGGTTCAATTAAGAATTTATATTTAGATATGTATAATTTTTTCATGCACCAAATACCTTTAGAATATCTTAAATATCATCTCCATCGAAGTATAGAAAAAATATGACATAAGAAAAATTATAGCTAATACATCATTGCTGAATAACTTAATTAATAAATAGCCATACATTTAACATTAATAAGAACACAAAAAAATGTTGAATCATGTTTATTACATATATAATCCAAGAAATACTATTAGTGGAAGTTGTTCATTAAGGTAATTTTATAGAGTAAAAGGATGTTGTACATAACGACATAATTAAAATTGGGTAGGGACAAATATTAAAAAATTTTTTATTGAGAAGTTCCATGGAAATTATAGACAACATACAGTAAAATATCAGTCGCATTAAGTAGTACTTATAACTAATATAACTCTACTAATTTGATTAATATTTTCTTCAGTCTTAAATTATAAACATTGTATATTTTTATTATAAAATTTTTATTGCACTTGTGGTTTGCTATCATTTAAATGGATCCAAAGGAAAATAATTAAATTTAAAAATCCCAGAATACGTTTAAAATATCCCTACTATGCCTGTAAAATATGCACACATTACTGATGACTTTATTGATAGGGTAATTTAATATTGACTAACAGGATTAAATAAACCATTTACTTTTTTATAAACTCAATTATATATAGAATAGGTCCACATAATAATTAATAACTTACAACGGAGTCACGAGAGGAAGAAAATAATAATGGCATACTTGGTAGCATTTTCGTCAGTCGATTAAGTACTATTATAATAAATAAACAGAAAAATTAGTTTAATTTCTTTTTTTGCACTATCTAGTTCAAAATAATAACAAACCCTACCGGTAACCTGACAGGACTAGCAAAGAGCTCACAAACACAGAGATTATCGAATCATTACGCCATCAAGATTATGACAATGTAAATGGTAGTATCTTTAAATCAATAGAATATATCTACAGCCCCAGAGATTAAGTGGTTAGGTCTAATCTTCTCAAAAATGAGTTTCTTGTACTTGAGTAAGCGGGATCGAGTTATTTTCGTAGTGAATAAGGGGCTAAGTAAGGCATTGGCTTGAAAAGGAGTTATTGCTTATATTACAACTCCATTTAAAGCCAAAAACTACGAGAATGGTACTTCCGGTTATCTTAACAGATTCCGGTTATCTGAAAGAAGTTAACTCTCTCTGGACAAAATCCGACTTAACCGCTTATTCACCAGGGCTGTAGATATAATATTTGGTATGAAATATGTACGACTTGTCGGAAAATATTTTTAGTAAGATGTATTTAAATCTTTGGAAGCATAGTAACCTCAAAATGAAACTAGTTAAACATGAATATCTTACAAAAGTGAAACGCTAATAACTTTCGCATTAATAAATAGTGTAATGAAGGGATATTTTATTACAGTTATTCCATATTACTAGGTTTTTAGGAATTCGAGATGCTTTCTGATGTCTCATTTAACTTTGAGGTATTGTGAGAACGTCAGCTTCAACTAAATTAGATCAATTCCAACATTAAGAAATCAATCATCTACAAGAAAAGTGATATTGTAAATAAACGAAAATATTAAATGTTTGACTCGCAAGGTGATATTCCCAGGAAATCTAATAGCATTAATAGAAATGCTAGTCTGGCAAAACGTGCTAAGACAAGGCAATAAAAAAATGTAGCATAGCACATTGAAGAAAGTAGCAAAAAACCAGCAACACAAATTTTCTTAGTAAGGGTTATGTTTTATATGATAGGCACGAAACGCTGATAATATGCTATTTTGCAAACTCATCCTGCCTCAATGCTCAAGGCATCGCCATTGATTTAAATGTCAAATTTAAAAGGGTTACAATAGAGTTAAATATTCTACTCTAGAACTCTTCAGATCACGCTAATTTATGTTGGTTTGTGTATGTAATTGTAAGCGATGGCATTCTGATGAAAAAAATTAATACAAAAACCAATAGAAAACTTAGGTGGAAACCGACATTTTAAGAGTGAAATTCGTATTTGTATCCTAAACCTAAAAATTCTCTTGAAAAAGGTGAAAATAAAAGTACCTCTGAGCCTATTGTATATGTTTCTAGGGCTCCCCTAAAAAAATCGTATGTACGCCATTTCATTGTAATGTCAGATTGACTGAAAGCATACGTCATGAATATCATTCCATCTCTTTATCTTACTAATATTATAAATGTGAAAGTTTGTATGTTTGTCTTTCTTTCACGCAAAAACTACTGAAGGATTTGGATGAAACTTTACAGTAATATAGGTTATACATCAGAATAACACATGGGCTATAGCAAGCGCGGATTTAGGGGGGGGCGCACGGGGGCAGGTATATAGCTAAAGCTAGTATGTATATATATATATTTATTTTTATATGGTATTTATTGTTCATGAATTTATTTTTAAAAAAACAATGGTATAGAAATACTTTTTGATGCCACACTCTAAACAGTTACTAGGACATGGTTAGATGATATAAGTACTATTCGAACATTTATCATAGAATTTAAATGACAATTATTTAATTATTTTTCGCTATTGTTTATAAAGGTTTTGCAATTATAATTTGTTAGATGTTTAGATATGTTATAATTTGTTAACAAGTATTCCTACAGCAGTGAACAACTATTGAGAAGGCTGCGTACTTAAAGATGGCAGTCATCAGATATGTAAACAGGGAGAGGGTAGTGCTTTCTCTTTTCCATTCTTGCTCCGAGTTTATTTTTGTTTAGTTTTATTTTGTGAATGTAGATATGGCTATTCAATCTAGCTCTATCTACGCCTCAATTAAAGTTTTCCGTGGTGGGAATACGTAAATTCATTTTATCATAAATAAACATGGTGAATCCTCCTAGCAACTGTAAGTAAACTTGGTTTTCTTTCAATTTAAAAACATTCTGATTCAAATAACGTTAATTATTACTAAACAATTATGTATTTGTTTTATACTGTAATACAGGTTGTTAAACATAATTAATTTTTTATTGTTTTTTAATTTAGGCCCTCGGGGCAGTAAAGACAAGTCTAAAGAATGGCAACTGGAGATGTTAATGGAAAAATTGAGGTCCAAATCGAACCAGTACAAGTCTTTTCAGCAATCTGCCAAAGATTTAAGAATGGCATTACTTGTAAGTGTATACATTTTTTTTGACTTGTCTTTGTTTTAAATCATGAAATTTTTAAAATCAGCATTGGTGTGTTCGTTTTATTAGGAAAAAAGATTTCCAATAGACAGCCTGGAAAGAGGTCATCTTCAGAAATGTTTGGACACGTTACAACAAAATATTAAAGTAACAACCCATCAGGCGATGATTGAAAGGCTAGAAAGTGTATCACGTCAGTTGGGGTATGTATCTAATATCTAATTCAATTAAATGTTAATTTTAGTATTTATTAGGATAACCACATATGTTATAAATGATATACTGGTTAGTTTTAAGACATCTTTTATGCCAATATCCACTCTCTGTCAACTCCAATACAATTACTTCAAGTATGCTTATTTTCTGGTTGTATGAATCATAATATTTCATTTAAAAGAAAGTTTGTATTTTCAGGACTTTAAAGAAGTGATACCTAATTTTAGATTGAATTGTATTAAGTTAAAAATTAAATAACTTTTTATTATTCAAATTTCTTGAGATAAACTAGTTACATGTAGAATCTTGTTGGACTTGTTGCTTATTTGAACACAGTTTTTAATTTGCAAAAGTGTCACAATTGATAGGGATAAAAAGTAGAGCTTCTACTGCAATTGCTGAGGTTAATATAATACAAAGAATAATGATGGCATATTTGTTGTTTGTCGATATAGAAACTTTTTTTCTTACATCAGCAAACAGTTTTTCTTTCTCCTATATTCTTGTTTAGTCACAAGTATTAATATATTTGTTTTGAGACATTTAATTGTAATATAATTTTACTGTTTAAGTCATTATATATTCAATATACATTTTGTGTTTTGATGTAGTACTTATTGTTTATTTGTATTACTAATAATTTATTGTTTTAGCTTAAAGTTAGTACGTCCTGGACCATCAGGACCAGACCTTTTCATATCATCGGATATGTTTTACTTGGAAATAGCTCTAGAGCCAAATGGTGGAGTGAAGGATGTTAAGATTCATCATGAAGGACGGGGTGAACAGGTAATTCTCTTCTTTCTTCATCAAAATTTGAGTAAAGGAATGACCGATGAGATATTAATAAATTTTGATACCATGAAATATCAATGCTTATATAATATAAAAAATAATAATAATAATATTGTTAAATCTAATGGTAATATTATTGAATGGAACAGAGTTGCGAGGAGTTGGTGAAATGTCTATCCGAGAGGAACTTCGCTGATTTCACTGCCCAACTAGAAGGACTAGCATCCATCTACCAACTAAATGCTGAAAAAAAGGTGAAGTGTAAAGCTTTCTCCGCACTGACGTCCGTCGAGACTGATCTTACGACCCTCGCTTCTTTACACTACATTAAAGACCTTGTTTCGATCGTTCATAATTCTCCTGTTGGTTTACTTGAAAAAAGGCGAGGAGGTAAGGTTTCTGTCAAATAAAGACAATCTTTGTTTTATTATTTATAATATTTAAAAATATAATCAGTAATTATTTTTACGAAGATTCGTATGTATAAGTTAGATGCCTGTAATTTTTTTTATAAATACATTTTTTAAATTTATTCCTTATATATCATTCCTTCAAAAGAACGGTGTCATAACTCAAAACAACTAATTTTTCAATAGAGGTATTTGAAAGTTACATGTTAAAAAAATAGGGTATTGATAAAGCAAAGCATTCCTATTCTAATGTTTATATAAAACTTCAAGTTCAAATATAATAGAACTCAAAATATGACTTTGTTAAAAATGTTGGAAATGGAATATCAGATATGCTGTTTCTGAATTAAAAACTATCAATCAATATAATTGCTTCTGAAGGCTTAACTCAAAAATGCCAAAGTCGAGTTTATATTTTTATTCTTTTGAAGGAGTGAATATTGTTCTATACTGTTGGCAGATTTTTCTGTTTGATCTTTAATAGGATCAAATATCTGTTTTACCTTCTATAATGTACTGGTATATTCGTATATATAAATGTGCTAGTAAAGTTTTTTGACCTTTTATCAGTAACACCCCACCCTGAGAATAAGCTTACAATAAAAAAATAAAGAATTATTTTGGATTCTTTCGTATTTTAATGAAATTTATCAAACATAAGATTATGAAACTAGATACTAAATTTTTGTTAGTCTCATTTTTTTTTTTAAATTTTGATTTGATACCTATCATAAAAAATGAATAAAATCACAGTGAAAGAACTATTGCTAATAAAATTTCCATAGATATTTATTTTTTTATCTTAAATCCATAAATCTATTTAGAAATAGATTCTAAATTGAACATATGGAGTTTATACTTCTTACAAAAACAAAAATGTAAATGTTAGAATGTTATGAAAAAAATTCTTATGTTTAAGCTAAGTAATATGCTTAACATGAAAATATTGTTGCGTGAGGTTCACCAAGGATTCCTTAGGAATTGATGTCAATGTTTCTGTTTCAAACTGAAGTGCAACTGACAGATTTAAGTTTAAAAAAAAGTTTTATGTACAATAGCATTTTCTTTTTTAAGATGGTCGACCAAAATAAATTTGATAGATCTGTATTAAGTGAATCAAAAGTCTAATACTGTATATTAGTTTTATTTATTATTGAAACTTCATAAAAATATATAAATTTTTTGTTAATCTAGGACACCCAATGAAGCTAACATATTTTGTCTCACCATATGACTTACTTGATCCCACTACAAGAAGCAGCAAACCACTTACTGCAGAAGTACTCAACAACGTTGGCCATTCCGTATCTGTATGCATGGAGAGCTCCTCAGCCCATAAGCTACAGACTTCGCCGATAGTTACTATCACGAGAACCCCTGATGGAAACAAGTATGATTTGATTACAGTACAATTTAAATAATATAAATAGGTTTTTATAGAAAAAATAAGAATGATGATAAGTTAAAATCAAAAAAATTTCAAGCTTTTAAAAATTTTCTGTTAGTCAATAATAGAATTGTTTTAATTAAGCTTTTGTAATTATAAAAATATAGGCATTCAAAGGGACTATCTACGAGAATTATAATATATTATAACTAGTTAATACAACCAGTCCTCTTCCCTAAAAAAAAATCTACATATACACAATAATGTGTTAGGAGGACTACTGGTGTAGATAATTAATTTTTTTTAAACAAAAATATTCAAAAGGGAGTATTTAGAGATGTTTGCAAAGCTTAATTTATCAGAAAGCAAAGCCTAATCTATTAGATGTCATATAGTGAGAGATCTCTTAGATCAATGATAAATCATCTAACTGTCTGTAATGATGGTATCTAGTACTGATGTTCCCCTTAAAAGATTAAGTTTAAACCACAAAGGTAATTTTCTCCAACTATAGTTTAATGTTTAAATTTTATTTTTATTTTTATTTTTCATTTTGTATTAATTATTTTATAAAATATTTCTTTCATTGACTAGTATGCAATTTTTATGTTATATGTTAAGTATAAACCCTTCATAATAAATAAAACAAATTTTATTTCAGCTGGCCAGTGTATGGTGGGCTTTCTGCATCAAACAGTATTACAGTCGCTGGCAGCTTTGTTTTGCAGTTGAAGAAACCGATGCCTGTGTGCTTAGCCTTAGTGTCCGGCATAACCGCAGCCACCGGTGTGGATTGTGCTGACGTTTCGTCGCCTCATCCTCTCCTCAGCCTAGTTGCTCAGGTTGCCTCTTCTGGAAAGGCTGATTCATTAGACAACAAAGGGCTCTTTGTGGTGAGTACTGTTCTTGCCGAATCACATATATTTTTCCTCTTGAAACATTTTTATTCTTTTTAAAATCGAACTGATTTTTCAGAATGTTGGCGACCAGCATCATTGCTACCTGATGACTGAGGCGAGGGGCCTCGATGGTGTACTTGTCAGTTCCATACCGTTCACTCATCCTTCCCATGTGCCTCAGGTTTTGGCGTATCTTCGCCAACAGGCTCTTTTTAACACAGTTGTCTCGTCCTGTGTCCGACCTACTACACCACGTGGTAAGTAGCATTTTTTAAAAATATATTTATCTGTTTTGAAATATAGAGGAGAGTAGAATTTTGTAGATACAATAATAATCTTTCACTTTTTATTTTTATAAAAACTATATCTTTTCTTCATATTAAATCAAACTTAACAGACATTTCGAATGCGTATTATATTTTTTATATTATGAAAATATAAGCTTAAAATCAATATGAAATAATATTAACTTGGTTTAATAATGTGTTACATCTTGAGTTGTCCACACTGCAAGGAGGAGACAATAAATAGTAACAGTGATGAAACATGATTTCATTTGATATGTTGTTTAACTATTTGTTACATTATTATTATTTTATTTTATTTTTTGTTCAAGTTTATAAAATAAGTTTCATATATGTATCGTATTATGCACATATTTAATTTTTAACCATTTTATGAATTCAACTGTTTTTTTACAACTTTCAAATTCTATTGTTCGTTACAATTACTTTTTTTGTTGTTGAAGAAAGGTTTTCTTATTGGAAAAAAAAAAAAAGCAGAGTAGCTCAGTGTGTAAAGAAGTGCTGATTTATTGAGCTGTAGATGTTGGGTTCTGGCAGATAAATATGGATTGTTTCGATAACCACGAAGGTATGGGATCTGGGCCTTGGGGGACTCACTTTGATTCCATAAAGTGGTTAGTTAATCTTTTGTTTAAGTTCATTGATGAAAATCCTTTTGAACTTCTAAAATTTAAATGTTTTGCACCAGATCCATTCTGCAAAGAAGTATCTGAATTAATTAGTGTATAGTATTCTGCTTTTATGGGTGTTTTTATATCAAATAAAAATATTCATGTTTTAAAAATAATCATTTAATTTACTTATTAGTAAGATAATATTGAATAATATATACTTTGAAAATGTTCAAATCATTTATGCAGTAGTCTAAATAAATTCATTTTTATTTGTTATTTGGAATTTCGGATGTTTTATAACTGGGGCTATCATACTGACTATATAAATACAAATTATCCTATGTATTTATATAATTATTTTTTAAATTTATTACCCAGATTTAGAGAAGATGATAATGCTGGAAGTGATGCCGCTGGATTGGCAGCATGTCTCCATCACGCTGGAGCACCCGCTGGAGGAGAGCATGGCTACCGTGGAGGTGGATCTGACCGACATCAATAACCTCAGCTGCAAGGTTTACACATCCTCTGGCGAAAACTCTATTGCCAACTCAGAGTATGCTACTAAAGTCTTTCAAAGGTATAAAATATTGGTTTCGTTTATAAAGTAATATTCTCATTATATTAATAAAATATTTAACCAAAACTTATAACCTAAAACATATGTTAATTATAGAAGTAAAGATAATTTCTGTAAATCCCAGATAAAAAATTCTTCAACATATTAATTTTTCAATAATATTTAAAGCCATTAGACATGCCCATTTAGGTAAGTCAATAATAAGGCATTAGGTATTAGGTAAAAATGATATTAATTTTGCCAAGGTATAATTAATTAGTATAGGGTATTTAGTATAGGGTAATTAGTATAGGGTAATTAGTATAGGGTTCATTTGTGAGTACCTGACACAGGTGAGCCAGCATACATATTTTTTGTTATTCATAATAATTGTCCGTTTTCCTGTCCATTCTGGTAATAGTTCCAATGACAAGAACTTGGATTATGTATTACTTATGTGTTCCAAACAAACTAGCTTCTTGTTGTTTGTTCATTTAACCTCACTATGGCTAATCGGACAATGCTACATTGGGAGCTCTAAATTTTGCCTATCCAGGTTTAACTAGGATAGGGATTTTTAACGAGTATCTGTGATCGTACAGGCTCAGGACCCCTGTATAACGTTTCTTCCGAAGGACGGCGTAACCAAGGATTTTTTTTTTACTCCCTTTTAAAAATCCTAGGGCCACCTGCCGGGCTACAAACCCGCAATCTTGGGTTTAGCAGTTTGTTATGCTAACCACTAGACCACACTATTTTCTTGAGTTTATCTAAGAATGCCTGATAAAAAATTATGCTTTTTTTTAAACTCTCGATTCTGTGAGTTCTTTTTTTATCCCAGTGTTACCTTTTTTATTTTGATAAAGTAATATAAATGTGATAAGCAGCTAACATTTTATTCTCTTAATTAAAAAGAGCATGTTAATTATTCAAAAACAATTATTATATATTAATTAAGTTTATTTTTCTAGGTCTATGTCAATTCCTGTAACAATGAGGTCTTTGATCAAGCTTTGGAATGCCCAAGGACAGAGAATGACCAGTATTTACAATGGAGGAGGAATCGGAGATAGTGGCAGTGGTGGAGGAGGTAATCAAAATCATCCAACGTCCGAATACGACCCTGATTTGAAGATAAAGATGGAACCTGGACTCGGCGGTCTCGTCAGCCGCCACAGCAGCTTCACCAATGATCAAGCAGATCCAGGGTTTGACCAGTTCTCTACTTCCATAGACACATTACAGTTTCAAGAATTAGGGCAATCCTTAGGTCTGCTCGATGAGAAAGTGAAGAGGAAAAAACGGAAGACAGGGGAGTCATGGAGGAGTCCGAAGCCAAGCCATGACGACATTGTCGACAGCTCTAGCAACGAGTCTTCCCCTTTAGGAACTCCCAATTCTATCTGTGATCCCACCCCTACTTTAGAAATCAATGATCTCGACAGCTCGATGAATGATAAGTCTCGAGACGACTTAGAAATCGAAGAAACCATGAACGTTTCCGAAATAGATGTTGAGGAAATATTTAAAAGTACGGTTAGTAAAAAACCTAAGAAAAGTAGGGAAGAAAAGAAAACAGCAAGTGATATTCTCTTCGATTTAGGAAACAAAAATTTGGTACCTCCTTCAGTTTCTATCACTCCGATTTCTTCTTCTCAAATGAATCAAAATTTAAACTCAGTGCTCTCTGGTATGGGTTTGGAAAGAAGACCAGGCATTGAAATTATTCCGATTTCTTCTACTCCAACAACTTCTGTCCCAAGTTTGATTACAATTACCCCGATTTCTTCTAAATCCGTACCAGAAGATAAAATGAAAGAGAGAAAGAGTAGTAAAAGTCGTGATGATAAAGTGAAACTAGAGAAAAAAAGAAAAAGGAAGAAGGAGGATAGTCCTATGGGTCCGCCAGAAAAAGTTCCTGCAAAGTCAGATCCACTTTCCAAACCCGTGTCGGTTAGTATTAAACCAGCTGAATCATCTTCACCTCGCCCTTCTTCCCCTGCGAGTAGTATGAGGAAGTACACCAGCTCTCCAACCCATGCTAGCCCTCTTGTGGGGAAGAACAGCCCGAGCTCCAGCAGCAAGCAAGTGAAGCAGCCCACGCCGAGCCCTAAGCATTCCCCTCACTATTCTACAAGCAGTCCGAAGAATAGCCTCACTTCCAGCCCCAAGCACAGTACCTCTTCACCTAAGCACCAGTCTTCATCCGGAAAACCTAGCATGTCAGCGCTAAAGTCTGCTGTCAGCTCTCCTAGTAAATCAGATTCGAAAACCAAGAGCAAAGACAGCAGGGATAAAGACAGAAAAATTTTCAGTTCGAGCTCTGGACACTCGAGTCCTAAAATGAAATCTCCCAGCGTCAAGCTTAAGCAGTTGGATATTTCTTCGATCGAGGGGCCTCAGTCGCTGCAAAGTGGAGGCTCCACACCTCCCAGCTCGGGAGATGGGGGTAAGACCTCCTCGTCAGGACAACCAAAAAACAGAAAAGGATCTCTATCTGCAGTAATAGATAAGTTGAAGTCAGCTCATCACATAGATGAAGGTAACGGCAAAGAGAAAAAAGACAAAGACCGACAAACCTCTAGCAAAGTTGAAGGTAAGAGCACTAGCAAGCCTGGAGAGAACAAAACAGGCGAATACATGGTTAAACCGAGTTCTGATGGAATGAAATTGACGATCAACAAAACGAAAAGTAAGGATTCTTCCAAAATAAAATCTTCTTCGTCATCTTCATCTTCTTCATCATCATCACCTTCCGGAAGTGGAAGTCCAAAAACACATACTGGGCTTAAGCCTGGGGTGAACAGTGGGCCAGCTATAAAGAAATCTCACATTAGTCAAAAATCTAGTTCTCCGATCCCGAGATCAAGTTCCAGTTCTAGTTCTAGTAAATCTAGTAGCAAATCCTCATCATTAAATATTCAAAAAGTCAGTAAGCCTTCAGGTTCTCCTAAAATGTCAGACCCTAATAGAATTCGGGACAAGCCGAGGAATCCCAAGTTGTCAAGCTTTTCAGGGAAGGAAGGGAGGAAACTTAGTCCATCAGCTTTGCGAGAAGATGACAATTATAAACAGTTACTTGGGGAAGGCATGGTTAAACAACTTGATACAAAGTTTCAAATCCCTAAACTTTCTGCAAGATCTTCTAACTGCGGGCAGGGTGATGAAAAGAAGGATAAAAGCGATAGGTCCGATTTGAAGGTTATTGACCTGGCTAGTAAACTTGTATCTTGTTCAAAAAACTCGGAAGAGATTCGAGTCTCTTTAGTAGACTCGAAATCGAAATTAGGTTCATCGACTACCATTTCACTTGGAAGTTCAAGTCCAAAATTAGGACAAGTCAAGTTGGAATCAGAGTCTCCTAATATTTCAATTATACCAATGTCTTCTTCAGTGGACAAGGATGATAAAGAATCGTATGAGGATGTTTTCAGTACTTTAAAAATGGACTTGCCTATGAGTGGTCTTTCCTTCTCTACATGTGATCTGGAAGAGAAAAAGAAGTTGCGGCAGCCTTGTACTTCAGAAGAGGCTGCTGAAATGTTGATTGACTTCTCTACTCCTAAAGAAAACAAACTCTTACGCCGATCACCTCCCAATTATCCTACTTCACCTTCTGTGTCTGTTCATATTTTGAAATCACCCGCTCCGACTGATAGACCACATATTTCTCCCCATTCCTCCCCAGGAATCACCGATGATGAGCTAATGGATGAAGCCCTAGTCGGCATCGGAAAGTAGTATTATTTTTATTTTTTGTACATATTGACACATTCGTTTTGATATTTAGAGTTAACAAATATTATATCTACAATATATGAAATATTTTTCACAGACTTTTAAATTTAGTGCACACATATCTTGCCTCTGGAGTGTTCAGTACTTGTATGCACAAGGCTTTGAAGAAACAGTGAGGCTGTGCGATTTATATGAATTTTGGACTCAGTTGTGTATACAAGATTTAAAGACTTTTATTTACCATTAAGTTATTCGACTTAAAAATATATGACTTGTATGACACCCTGAAATGTGACCAATAGCTTTAAGTAATCATAACTTCCAAAGAGAAAAAAATATTCATTTTAGTTTGCTTTGTTGAAGGTTAGCCAACAATGTATTGTATTATTGGCAAATGTTGCTGAAATAATTTTTGTTTATATTTTATTGCAGTATCAGTATTTTATATAATCATTGTAATTTTTTTTGTCTGTATACCTTCATATGCCCGTTGTGATGAATCAGGCATTTGAATTTCTCCAAACTTCCAATTTTATAAATGTATTGTATATTAAGTAGGCATTTGTGATATACACATAAACACACAAAGATAAATTTTTGAAACGTGTATTACAATATTTGGATACGATATTAATAACTCCTTGAAAATTGAAGGAAATGATATGAAATTCATTTTTGTAAATATTTTATTTTTTTAATATTTGTTATTCTCATCTTCCTTTGTAAAAAAAAAAAATGTAAAATATATTGTAGAAAGTTTTATTTGTAGAAAGAAAAAACATTGAACAAGAGGAATAACTTGAAGAGGCCATTTATTTATATTTGCTTGGACTGAATTATTATTATTATGTATTTTTTTTAGTTTTGTTTCTTTCTCTTTGAATTGTTCCGTCATTGAATTTCGTCATTGCATCACCATGTATTCGCCAGCAGAGGCTGATGTGCCTTTTATTGTTTTTTAATTTACCATACAATCAGTAGATCACCATTATTTATAAATTTATAAGATTGTTATCAAAGTGATGAGAATAATATATAAACAAAATATATATATTATATTTGTTAATAAATTATATTATGAAGTTTTTTTTCATTATAATAAAAAAATGTTCGTATAAATATTTGTTTTTCTTTCTTAATCTTTTGTGTGGGATAGATATCTTTATTTAATCATTGGAGTGAAATTATTTTTAATGAACCAGGCAGGATTTGAACAAAAAATATTGAAAAATTGCCTTTTTAAACATTTAGTATGGGAACAGAAGATTACACAGTATATCAACATCCTGATTGAACAAAAGTGGTAAGACTGATTTGCCCTTATTGTCATTTCATATTAATCAATATTATTTTCAATGAAATACATATATCTATATATTTTGAAATAAATAAAATCTTATGGCATTCCTGTTGAATGTATCAAGGTCAAAACAAAAAGCAGAAACAAATATTTTTTATTTAACCTTTAAAAAAATTTCAGTTAAATTTTTCACTATCTAAATTCTGCTGCCATCATCAAATTAGCAGTGATATGCATTTGCTCTACCTCCTTGTGCTAAATCAGTGAGATCAAAGAATTTGGGATGCTTGTAGAGTATTGTTCCATTCACCATATATGAGTCATTATCTGAAGATCCACAGATTTTGCTTCCTTTTTTTTTATTTATTGATATTTACAACTGTATTACAATAATACGAGTAAATAGGCTAAGTGATACATAATGACAAGTAGAGAAACTAGCCACTGGTAGTACTCTAATCACAAGTTCAACTGATAGATAGCGGGTTCAGGCCATATCAGCAACAAATAGGACATTAAGGTCATAATGGATGACTTTATTCTTTGTCGCATCCTGCACCCACATCTTTGTCACAGCTAGGAGGCACTTATTCAAGCCAAGCAGTAATCTCCACGTCACAATAACATACTAGACTGTACGCCAAACCCACTCCTGTGCCTATAATGCAAGCTCATCATTTTACATTCAATCAACCTGAAAGATTTACGGATAAAAGTAATTTGCGGTGTCAAGTACCAGTTAAAGATCTCTTTCCTAATTATATCTGGATAGGCAAAATTTAAAACATTGTCCGATAAGCCATGGAAGCCTAAAGTAATGTTAAATTAATCAACAAAAGATGAGCGGGGCGACCTGTGGCCTAGTGGTTAGCGTAACCAACTACCAAGCCCAAGATCGTGTGTTCGTAGCCCGGCAGGTGTCCCTAGGATTTTTTAAAGGGAGTAAAAAATCCTTAGTCACGCCGTCCTCCGGAAGGGACGTTAAACGGGAGTCCCGAGCCTGTACGATGTCAGGTACTCATTAAAACTCCCTATCCTAATTAAACCTGGATAGGCAAAATTAAGAGCTCCCACTGTAGCATCGTCTAATTAGCCATATCAGCAAAAAGTGTCGTTAAATGATCAAACAAACAAAATATGAGCATGTGGTAAGGGCAGCGCTGTAGTTTCACATTCCTGCCACCGACATGGCAGAATGGTTGATGGCACTTCCTTATTTCTTTTCGTCATGTTTAAAGATTAATCTACTTCCAAATACATTGTTATAAATTGTATCACATATCACATGTGCCATTGTTGTTTTTTATTAATCGTTATTAATTAAAATACTTTCTACGAGCTAAGTTATATAAAAATATGGATACCAATCGAGGAAGGTATGGAAGAGCAATCGATTTGAGACAGCTTGGGAGATTACCTATACTTCCTGGAGCCATTCGTGATGGAGTCATCAACGCCTTGGATTCTACCAACGTCTTGCGGAACCATCTTAGGGGTCTCCTTGCCCTTGACCGCAAGAATAAGGTTTTTTTCTTCTAGTATTTATTACTTCATGTTTTTTTTTATGTATGATAAAATAAATCAAAGTTATCTCTTCCACAAGTTGCCGCTTCGAGTTGAGTCACAAATTTTAACATCTCCCTTGTAATATTTTCCAAAAATACAAGTTATCATGAGATTTAGTATGTAATTATGGGAAATGTGTATACTTGGGTAATCATTTCATCTAGAAATGATCATTTCAACAAACATATATAATTTATACTTCGAAATGGTACTTGAAACTTGTATTTATGGATGAAATGATTACCGATGTATACATATTTCCCATAAATATATTCTCTTTGACATACTAAAGCTCAGGATAGCTTGTATTTTTTGGAAATATTAAAAATATAGAGTTAAAACTTGTAACTCAACTCCAAGAGACAACCTGTGGAATAATTACCTCACCAAGAATAAGTTGACAAAACAAAAATAATGAAATTGACTCAATATAAATGATATAAATTTGGCAACGGAGGCTTTATAATTTCAGAATGATTATGAATAAGACAGTCTTGTGACCTTCTAAGTTGAATTTGCTATTCCAGTACTACCATTGGGAAGTTTCTCAACTTGGCTTTGTCCCTCATTATATTTACTTGATGTATTCTATTATAAAGTTGTAAATTTCAATAATAAAAAAAAAAAAAAAGAATTGTAATGCATTACATATTGTTACTTATATGTGGAAGAAAATGGTCCGGGTAGAGGCCAATGAATTTCTCTTAAGTAGAGAGAAATGTTTATTAAAGAGCCAATGTTTTGACCCATATTGCAAGTCTTCAGGGCTGTCGAGGGAGGGGGGGAGGAGTCCGGTGTAAGACCGTCAACAATTCTACTCACATCACTATCTAATGTAAAACTGATTTATTGACCTCCACCCGGACCATTTTCTTCCACATATATATATATATATACAAGGTGAACTATTGTCATTCAAGATTATTACTTATATTCTCAATATGTCACCAACATATTTCGCCTCCTTCCACATAATAAAGTAAAATAATTTTATCTTTTTCTGAAACTATAAGATGAGTACTATCATATTGCTTAAGGATTATATATTCTACAAGTACAAAGAAAGAATTAAAAAGGACTCAATTGTTAAATATTATTAATGATATCAAGTGAAATTATATGGTGGGAAGTAGAAAATAAGATTTTATAAGTCAGCTCTTCAGATCAAGGAATCAATTCATATAAAGGATAGAATTCACATAGATAATTTGGATTATATTGACTGATTAGCCTCGCTAATTTTTCTTTCTATAATTTAAAAAAAATAAAATCAGTTCTGTCAGATCAGATCTTTAGTGAAATATCCACATTTACTTAGTTTATTCTATTGTTTAAGATTGACGAAACTTACTCTGGGACCGTAAGTAAGTTGAGAAATGCAGAATGGACTCTAATCCAGAACCACGCTCAAATTCTTATCAACAAAGATCAACTCTTGGATGCTCTTCCGATGCCATATTTGAATAACTATGATGTTCCACCGAAATTAGTCAAAGATTACAACCTTCTCACACTCTCTCCTATTCTTAACTTTCTGCGAAATGAAAGTAAGAATATTTACTTTATTTATTTTAACTGACAATATTTTATAATCATTATAAAGTAGAAATTCTTAATTACTTTTATACAAAAGTTTAGCAAATAACGTACAAGAAAACTATAGTGCTAACTTTTTCTATTGCAATGTATATACATTTTAGTCATGTTTTCCCTGAAAAAATATTCTATTATTCTAGGCAGAAGGGAGGAATGTGGGCGCATTTTATATCCATTTAATAATCTGTAGAACATGATTAAAGAAGTTTTGATGATTTTATTTTTACACACACATAGATTTTATTCATACACACTTCATTCTTTCTTCTTTATTCGGCGCTACAGTCCAGTATGAATTTTGGCCTCCCTCACAATCTGTCTCCAGGCATCTCAATCCATCGCCTTCATTTATGGAAATCCTGTTCTTCATCCTTTGTCCAGCTTATTCAGGGGCACCCCTTTCTTCTTTTTCCCTAGAAAATTATCCTCATGTTCCTAGTACCTGTTCAAGCCAGCATAATCTCCTTGCCTTTATAAACCTAACTATATTTTCATGCCCTACGAGATTGTCAAGCTTTCTATTCTTTCTGATTCGCAAGGTGCCTTAAGAGTAACATGTACCAAAAATAACATCCACAAGACCCTTAGAGCTAACTGGCCTAAATTTTCTGTATCCAAGTATCTGTACCATAGCACACCCACAGTCTTATGAGAGACTTTTGAATTTTGATTTTTGTTTCGCCAGAAGGCATTTTGATTTTTGGTCAATCGATCAAAAGATTCAAACAACGATCCACTTCTAAATCATGTGGTCTTCTTTTGGTTTTGGACTAGTATTATATAATTTATATATTTTTGATTATAAATATATATATTTATAGTACATATTTTTAACAGTGTAGTATTTTATTTTGCTATTAAGGTGGAATTATACAAAATTAATCAAAAATTGAGTTTATCTGATGAGCATATTATATTATATATTTACAAATAATACTAGAACTACAGAATATACGTAAATTACAGTTATATAATATGGGCAGAGTAGTACAATTAAATGAACTGCTGTATGATTCGTAAAATACTTTTATTGTTTATTTATATTACTGTTGATTTTGCCTTAGGAGAAGGAGGACCGTTGGAAACCTGTGAGGATGACACTTGTGATCATCTTTATGGCCTTAGAGAAATCGTTTTGAAGAAGCTTACGTTCAAGGAAAAACAGCAGCAAGTAGCATCTTCGTTAATTGATCATTCTAGCTTAACCATATCAACCTCTTAGTAAATATATAAAATATCTACACCCAGTGCTTTTGTGAAAATTCTCCACTGTTACGTTAATAAAATTGTTAGTTAATGAATTTAAAATGAATATTTTTTGGTCGATTACAATATTTTTTGTAAATAAAATTTATTTTATTCTAAATAGGTATTTATTGCTGAAAGTCATCTTCGGTTAAGTCTTATGGATTTTTATTCTAGGGCATTTGTTAATTTATTCTCTTGTTTCTTATGCTTCAGTTTTTTCCAGAGCTCCAAAATACAAGAAAGTAAGGAACGTTTTGAAATTAATCAAAAAACAAAGTACAAGAAAAATATTTTATTATTTACATGTGAAAGAGGAACTAGAATACTACTGCTAGCCAGGTCTTCATTTCATTCATTCATCCAAAATTGTTGACTTTTGCATGACAATGCCCGACCTCACACGGCAAAGCGCACGCAAGAACTCCTGAACTCGTTCAACTGGGAAGTTTTTCCTCATCCCCCTACAGGGATTGATCTTGCTCTACGTGATTTTCACTTGTTCCCGAAAATGAAGACCTGGATAGCAACAGAGTGTTTTGACGACGATGAGGAGCTCCAGGTAAGTGTCACTAAGTGGCTGAGATCACAGGGGGCAGAATTCTATGACACCGGAATTTCGAAGCTTGTCCATCGATATGATAAGTTCCTGAATTTTAATGGTGATTATGTTGAAAAGTAGTATTTTAGTCCCTCTTTCGCATGCATATAATAAAATTTTTTTCGTGTACTTGGCTTTTTTAAAATTCCAAAATGTTTTTTACTTTCTGAATAGTCCTCATTTCTATGCACTTTTATTTTCAAAAAACACTTGTTCCAGCTTATTATTTTTCTTAGAAACTTTATTGCTGCTAGGGTCACCAAATTTGAAGGAAGAACAATCTCTTTATATCTTTGAAAATAAAGTTTTACGTAGAATATTCAGTCTGGAAAAGGGTTTTGATATTATTGGGGTCCCACTTAATTTTTGTAAGAATTAACTTATTAAATATTTAAATTTTTGTAAGAATTAAAATTTATTAAACTATAACCCTTTCAACTGTTATATATGGGAATAAAACAAGGCCGCTAACTTTAAAGGAAGAAGAGCATTTTAAGGCATCGAAACAAGAAAGATGTATTCCATAGTATGCTTGGTTCGAAAACTGAAGAGTCCATTTAGAATTTAGGTAGTTTGTATTCCGCTTTGAGTAATTTGATCTGTGAACGTAACTTTGTAAATGGTGATTGGTGGTATCAGCATTGATCCCTTGTATTCACTCAACTTTTTATCATTATGATGATTATTTAGAATTTCATTGTAACATTTTAAGTAATAACTTGTGTGGTAGATCTTTTTTTTTAAAAAATTTCTTATGGGAACAGTTGAGCCAGAACTTGATAGTCAAAGTTCATTTTAGAATTATATAATAAATCTCTTTCGAGGATATTTTGACACTACTTTACAATTTATGTTTAGTAAATGTCTAACCTTAACCAGCTTCCATTAGCGTTTAATGCCAGTGACAAGGCTGGGAAAAGGGCAGCGGCCTCCCGGACTCCGGCTTTGCCCGCATTCCTGGGGAAGAAGCTGAGTTCGGGACCCTAGGCAAATTGTAAATAGTGTAATTATGGTATAAATGCAAGCAATTATTTTATTTTTACTATCATTTTCGCATTTATTTTGTTTTTATTACAGCATGTATATATTTTTATTACGTTTATTTATTTTATTTTTGTTTTGTTTTATGGAATGATTGTAAGCTACTTAGCACTATTACTTATTGCCCACAAGTGGCAGATTGTAATATTTCAAATAAAGTGTAAAAAAAAAAGAAATTCTCAAGAGAATTTTTATTGGCATTGACAGTTTTCACAATTAAAGTTCTCACTTTAAGGTGTAAAATACTTATGTAATTGTGTCTCAACGATTTTTAGGGCCATCTCAACATTTATTCGAAAGGTATTAAAATTAAAAATGTAATTGGTTTTGTATATATTTCATTATTTCCAAAATTACTTATTCCTATAATATTTCATGTCGGCTTAGCACCATCTAATGAAGTTTTTAGTAGCCAGAATATTTTTTCCTCTGAAGTCTTCCCCCTATCCAAAAGATTCTCTAACTTATAATGAATAAGTTACATAAATTAATTGACTGTATTTCACACCATGACTTCTTGAGCAGCGACCTGAAGAATTTCATTTTGGAGCCCATAGATGGTGCTAGTAGCAGTTATAAGTTTGTAATATTGAATTGTTTTTGAATTAACTATTTTAAGGGAATTTAGAAAATTTCACACAAATATCATATATTACTAATAATTTAAAACTAATGAATTTATCACTTCAATGTTAAACAATCTTGTCCAGATTTTCAGAAATCTTGAATGTAAAAAAAAAGGACCGAGTATAGCCTATGAGGTACGGGAAGTGACTAAAGATATTATAATGCAAGTATTACCTGAAGAAGTAGTTTTCGAAAACTATGAAGTTGGAAACACTTACGTTGTAAGTAATTATGAGTTAAGGTATATATTGTATATGAGTATAATAAATTTTTAATAAATAAACAATTATATTATATAAAAGAACTCATATTCCCCAACAAATAATTTTAGTAATAATATTTTTATAAAGCTTTATTTTTAGCATCATCATTGTATAATTTGTTACATTTTGGACTATTGACTATCTTTAAGTTATGTTTCGACAGTTAACACGGGGTGCGTTTATTTTAAATAATTATCTTTCTTTTATAATTCTTCTGTTTTCTTTTTTTTTTCTCCTACCATAGAGTAAAGGCCATATTCCATATCCTATTGTAATATTTTAAAGAGACTCTCTTGTCCAGGAATAAATAAAGAACTTTTACCAATTTTTTTTTTTAGGTGAAAATAATGTTGAAAAACTGCGGAAGCAACAGTGCACTCCTCAGGTTTGTAAGACCTCATGACCCCGCCTTCGAGATCAGCTTCCCGAAGAAGTATAACTTGCTAGCCCCAGGACTCAGTATTAATTTATCCGTGTCCTTCAGCTGCACGGACAAGGATGACCACATTGACAGGTTAATGGTTCAGCCTGGAAGTGGCTACATCTTAACAATACCGATTAAAGCAACGCAGTCTCCACCATTACTCTGCAGTGAGTTCTTGTTTCAATAATTTTTTTAAAATTTATTCTTTAACCAATTACTCAACTAATTAGTAAGAAAGATATAACTCGGAAGGTATCCTGCCATACTCAAATCTAAAGAGTGAAGAATCCCCACTCAGCTCGACAATAAACTGCGGTTATTGTTATGTTGGTACGGTCAATGTTGTTCTTGTCCGGATCTGCAACACTGGATCCACCGGAAGGTTCTTCATCATGTCTGAAGCATCATGGTACTTTAATAAGATTAAGGTAAGTTAATCTTTTAAATGTTATTGACTTAACCTCCTTCAATTTCATTTTAAGGATAAAAAAAATAAAAATCAAATTGAAATTTTGTATACTTTCTTATTCAATAACAATAACAATTCCAATTAGAGATTACGAAATATATGATACTTGTCTATTAGCCGGTCTGCAGGAAATGTTACACACTATTGTTGATAACCTGAGCACTTATAACACCTACCTTATTATTCATATTAATGAAAATCGAAATATACAAATTGTAATGATAATTTCTAGACCCCTCCAGCCACGTTCCTCTTCTTATATAAATGTTTTCCCTACACTTTCGACAAGGTGATTATATTCTATCCTTGTCAAAATCCATTTGATGATCTTTTTCACATAATTTCATCTTTGGAATTATTTCGAACTTCTGAAAGTATTTCACAGCTTCTTGTTTTAAAGACCGGCCGTTCATTTTAAATATTCAATAACAAAAGGAACAAAACAAAATTGATTTCAATCAACAATTTATAAATGTAATGGGTTTGTGAAATTCATTTTTAGGACTCAACCTTGGAAAACGTTCTAGTCCAGAAACCGTTCTACATCCAGCCGATGTACTTCACCCTCGGTCGAAACAGGAAGCGTAAGTTGAGAGTGATCTACTCTCCCAAGTGGGAAGGGAGTGACCTTGCAAGGGTCTTCATCCTCTGCGACAATATTACATTGAGGAGCGTTGACATCATGGGGGAAGCAGTCATGTTTGACCCAGAACTATTCACCATAGAGGTAAGTCATACAGTCAGACAGCCGGATAATATTTTTGAAAAAGAATTTTAGATCAGTTAGTCTTTTCATGTTTGCCTTCTCAATAGGCATCATACTTCTATTTTCTTCCTTCTCTTGATTTTCCACAAGTTTTCTTAGAGATCCTCTTTGGTCCTTCCTCTCAACATGCCCCATCCTTAATTAAAATAGTCTAATACTAAACTAGTCCTATAACTTTAATTTTGTTCTGATTCTTCATTTATCTTTCACTCTTTCAAGTTATAATAGTTTTTTAATGTATGTTTTGCATTTTGATTTTCTTTATATCAACTTCTTTTGATAGAAATGTTTCTCCAAACAGGGTTTAGAAAAAGTACACAATATAGCAACTGACGGAGATGATTCCGCTCAATATTTCTTGCATTTAGGAAGGGTTTTATCTTACAGCAGTAAACAGAGGACATTCGACGTTGCAAATAAAAGGTAAGTATTCCAGTTTATCTGTTGATATAATTCAGCTGTAAGTTTTAAATTGTAGTATCCTTGGATGGAATATGTTTGATTTTAATGATGGAACTAAGGTTGACTGTATATGATTGTATGACTAGCTCTTATTTTAGGAAAAGTTGGTTTGCTAGCGTCCCCCATCTGATCAGTGAAAGAAAACAACATAAATTTTTATTGTAATATTTATACTTATTGTAATATTTACCAATACCAAAGTTTTTGCCTAATTTTCTGACCTTCATCGGAGCTAAAAAAAATGAATGATATATAACAATTAAGCATAATTTATGTATTTGTGTATTTCTTGGTGTGAGGAGTTACTCAGTGTGTAGAGTATTGTATGTTCTGGGTTCGAGGCCAGCTGTAGAAGATAAATTATTAATTATAGTAACAACCATATTAACCCTGTGGAATCTATAGACCCGGTTGGGGCTCACTCAGTGGTTACTCTTAACTGGGGGGAAAACCTGGTGGTTAAGGATGATTTTGGCTTAACTATCTCGAAACAGCTGTGTTTTATTTTTTATATTGATATAAGTTTGAATGTTCCAAACAATTTAAGTAGTTAATATAATAAACAAAATAAAGGTAAGAAATGCTTGTTATTTTTCATTTTCGACAATACTAAGTTTATATATTTTGCCCCGAAACTTAATAACTATAATATATTGTATTGAATTTAAATTGAGACTCAAATAAAAACTGATGGTAGCTATCACATGTAAGTACTGGCCATTAATTAATGTGCACAGTCACTGCTGGATGAGCGGATGTCACTTAGAAGGATTACCTTCTTTACTGACTGCCAAGCTGCCATAGGTGCACTAATTGGACACAGCACTAACTCACGGATTGTGTGGGACTGCTATGCAGCTCTTAATAAACTGGCTGAGAACAACAGGGTTAGTATTGAGTGGGTTTCTGGACACTACGGTATCCCTGGCAATGAAGAAGCTGATAGACTGGCCAGGCTAGGATCGGACAAAGTTCCGTGCACTCCTGAAGAAGTTTATGGCATCAGTCTCAGCTATGCTAAGCGTAGAATGAAGGACATCTACTTTTGGAAAATGAACCGATATTGGTGCAGACAAAGTGGCTTAAGACACTCCAAATTATTCCTCGACAGCTTCAATGAGAAGTTGAGTAAAGCCGCTCTGGAGCTGGACAGAGTAGCATTAAAAACAATCATAGCAGCAATTACGGGGCATAGCAGGCTCAACGCCCACATGTTCAGGTTGGGACTGGTGGATGTCATTCCGCTTTTGTCATACAGTGGATGAATCACCCTACCACGTTGTCTGCCTATGTGATAGGTTTGACGACATAAGGTTTGCAACCTTTGGTCTGGATAGTCACCAGTCCTAGGCAGTGCAAACTAATCAACCCAGCAAGTATACTAAAATTTGTGGGTTTGACTAATTTGAGTTTGTAACAAATTGCACATAGATGGGGCGCACAATAGATCATCAGTAATGGTCGCAGTGCCCACCCAAAAAAAACAATCACATGTAGTGTTGGAGAAGAAATTAGTTTACTGGAACTTCTAATGTAAGGATAGAGATAGTTGGGGGTGCAGTCAAATGAAACAACAAATAAGTGAATACTTATTTATTGTGTGCCGACGTTTCGACATACTTTGTAGGTCATCTTCAGGGCTGTGAGAGAAAACAGACAAAACAAAAAGAGCTGTCTGTTTTCTCTCACAGCCCTGAAGATGACCTACAAAGTAGGTCGAAACGTCGGCACACAATAAATAAGTATTCACTTATTTGTTGTTTCATTTGACTGCACCCCCAACTATCTCTATTCTTACATTATATCACATGTATTATTTGAATTAATCTAAAAAATATTTTATTGAGCGTGAAACCTTAATCTTCGTGGGTCCAATGAAAACTATATTTAATTCGGGATAATAAAAGCAAATTCAAACAATACACACAATTCTTACAGCACAAAGATTTAAATAAATACTTATATTTAGGGTTGTCAAACTTCTGTACCAAACCTCGTTCTTCATTAAAGCTTCTTGAGTCTCAATACATGACTAATTCCTCGTGAGAACTGGAAACAGCTCCTTCAACCAAAGCACATATTCATTGAGACCAGGCTCGCTAGGGAGATCCTCTTCCTCTTACCAACACTCAGAGAGAGAGCTCGCTTGGGAGATCCTCTCACAAGGACCTACATTCAAAGAGATAGCATGCAAGAAGGCGGGAGTGCCAAGTATAGAGGAGCCATGCCGTTTGTATTATATTTGAATCAACATGCATATAAAAATTGTTGAATAATTTTCATAATTGATAATAATTATTGTAATAATTCATAATTGATAATAATTTTCATCTTTGAATAATCTTGTATATGAAATTAATAAATAATTATTTTATGAGTTTTAGAATATTTTTCATTTATTAAATAAATTCCTTTCAAATTTATGGGGGTCTGCTTTCGATATGCTAAACATTGATAATTATTTTAATTTATTCCTCGACCCATTTTGACCCTCACCAATATGATAGTATTATCTTTTTAACTATTTTGTAGGTGTAAAACATACCCACTAAGTTTAAAGATCTTTCAACTAATCTGAATTTACTTGGAGCTCTACTTAATGGCTTCCATCAGCTTATATTTAGTTGTATAGTTTACCGTGTCTTTACCCAAAATAATTCCAAATTATACGGGTTTATTGATTGACGTCCCAGATACAAACCTTGTTTTTGTTCATAGTACCTTTCTATTTATTTACTTTATTACTAAATTAAATAATACAGGTAAAAGCGAATCAGCTTGTTTTGAACCTGAGTAAGCCTTGAACTCCAAAAAATGTTAATCTGATTCTAACTTTATTGGTGTTTTGGTACCAATAAATAAATGAAAAAATAAAGATTTTTTATTCTATATTTCCTGGATTGAAAAAAAGTATTATTTTTAAATTATTGAATGTTAGGCACCAATAATTTCATAAAGAATAAAGCTATTTTTCTATTCTATATTTCCTGGACAAAAATATTCTTTCTTTTGTCTATAACTTGTTTACATTGTTGGAAAATAGCATCGTAGAAACGACGTTTGCCTGGGAGGTGAGCAGGTCATCTATCCCGGGAGTGAACTATCTGCAGCCAGAGTTCAGCAGCATTACACCGACTGTTGGGTCTCTATGTCCTGAAATGAAGATTATGTTTACTGTTGCTTTCCATTCTCAAGATCTCCCGGTTGGCAAATACGCAGCAATATTCACGTGAGTAGATATTGCTATCTAGCTATTAATCTTTATTAACATGTGCAAAAATGAGCAATATGTTAACTATGAGTATGTCTGTGATTCACATTTGATTTATGTCAAAAAAACATAAAATTAACAATATTAAATTTTCCAAAACCAACATTCCTAATTTATAATTTTTTATAATTATTGGTCATTTTTTTGAGTTTTTAAATATTTTTATTTTTTAAAGAGAAAAGATAGGCCCTTGACCGGGATATGAACCCGGAATCTTTGTCTCACCGTAACATCGCTCTACCAATTGAGCTATCCAAGGCCGCCTGCCGGCGAGGACAAACCTTTTCTCTCATAGATCCCATTTCCCAGTGCTCTCGCCATTTTTGCGATGAATACACTAGAACGAAGTCCTTTGAACATTAATTTTAATTTTAGGATCTTATTGACTTGCGTCATATTACTATTTATAATTATTGGTCATTTTTTTGAGTTTTTAAATAATTTTATTTTTTAAAGAGAAAAGATAGGCCCTCGACCGGGATATCCCTAAAAATAAAAATTCCTAATTTATGTTTAATTTTCCTAAAAAAAATTATATTAAAAAAATCACTAGCAAAGTTTTCTATATAGTTACAGAAGCTGCTCTGTTCTATACCAAAAGATCTTTATATCCTATACAACAATTATTCTCAAGCTTAATTTCATTCCTCCAGTTAAATTTATAAAGTACATTCTATAAGTTTATATTTTTAATAAAATAGAGCCAAAAACTCAAAAAGAAACACTAATATTTGTTATAATGCAATTGGAAAAACCCCAAGCAAAGCCTTATGTTTCAAAATTCTCCAGTAAAACACACATTTACCGGTCGACGTTTCTCCTATTCAGGCATTATCAAGACACAAAAAAAAGGTTATATAAATCACATCTCGAAGAAGGTGCACTGCATCCCACAATCAACAGCCTAAACAGGCTCCAAACCTGAATTATCTGTTAACTCTGAGTTGTAGGTTGAACGTCTTGGTGGTGGGGTGCTGTCTCAGGTTTTGAGCTTGTTTGGGCTGTTGATTGTGGGATCTACAGCACCTTCTTCGAGATGTGATTTATATAACCTTTTGTGTCTTGATAAGGCCTGAATAGGCGAAACGTCGACCGGTAAGTGTGTGTTTTACTGGAGAATTTTGAAACAACTAAGGCTTTGCATTGGGGTTTTTCCAATTGCATTAAAATTTATATTTTTAAATATTCCCTTGATGATAAAAATACCTTGCAGAAATAAACTGGATAAAAAGGATTTTTATCAAAAAGACTTCCCTGTCAGGATAAGTTTCTATACATTGGTCTGGAAGAGTTCACTGAAAGGATATGTAAAAAAAAGTTAATGAATGTGCTCTGAGAATACACAATACAGTATGACATAATAGCACAGGTTGATTAATCCATTTTATTTCATTCACAATTTAGTACCAGCCCATGTATAGAATTCATATTAGCAATATTACAATCATAAAATTATAATGGATCAGCACTATTCTTTTCTCTTTTATTTTTGACGGTCTTTATATCATAAAATAAATATGTAACAATTGTTTATCATTAATTTCAAGTTGTTCAGATTTATTTCCATTCACTAAAGATAAATTATTCGATCTGTTAACTGCCATAGATAGACTCTGTGTGATCTACAGACCCTTCGGGGAGTCACCCAGCCTTTATTAAGTGTGTACCCATTAATGGGGAAAAAACCTGGTAGTTGAGCATAATGTCGGACAAATCACTTACTAGCACAACCGTTATCTTGATAAACTGTATAGTGTTGTAGTGGTAAAGGTTGATGTTATTTCTATTTGCACGTATGATAAAAAAAGCAAAAAAAAAAACAAAACTGAATACTCATGAAAAGTGACATGTTTAAGGACAAACTGTAAAATAATAATAATAAACAGAAAATAATCCAAATAAACATGCTTATTTAAAGATTTTTAATGAAACCTGCTATTAAAGAATAATTAAAAGCTTACGATTATGATTTAGATATAAGGGTAAAATATCAGAAATAAATAAAAATTACTAGTAAACGTAATTCGGGATTTTGATTTTATGAACAACTAGCTTATGCCTGCTGCTTCGCTCGCGTGGAATTTGGTCTGCCACATAAAGTTTCGTGAAAGATCATTTAAAATAAATATTTAATTATTTTTTTTAAATATAAGTTACTCGTACATCCAAAATTTCAGATGTCCAACTTCAAAACTGACGGAGTCTATACAACCTTTGAATCCCTATTATATTAAAGAGGAAACCCTTGGGGTGGAATTATCCAAATTTTTTTTTTAAACTACACAAAGAACCTATCTACAAATTTCAAGATGCTAAATTCCTGATTTGCCTTTAATTATGTACTATAAGGGGGGAAGGGCACATGATCCTGAGCCATCACATAAATCTCCCCTTGATGTAGCCTATGATGTATAACCTATTTTACTCAATAAGTTTCATCCAAATCTGTTCAGTAGTTTTTGCGTGAAAGAGTAACAAACATAAATACAAACATTTGCATTAATAATATTAGTAGGATAGCCCCCCTCCCCCCCCCCCCCCCGGTGCGCCTCCCACCCCAAATCCGCACTTGCTATAGCCTATGTGTTATTCTGATGTATAACCTATATTACTGTAAAGTTTCATCCAAATCCGTTCAGTAGTTTTTGGGTGAATGAGAGACAAACATACAAACTTTCACATTTATAATATTATTAAGATTAAATGTATCTCTTGGTCATTCTTTATTACAATTATTTGTAGAATGTCATATGTCATTATAGGATCTACTTGGACTGCATTCCCAAAGCTGCTATGATGAAAAAGCACAGCATGTGGGAGAAAGAAGATATAACAGAACTGGTACTTAAATACATAAAATTTTGAACATTATTGATAAGAAAAATTATATTCATGTTAGAGAGGAAAATAGTTGGCTGGATGATATAATTGAGAATGGAAAAAGTTGGGGGGAGGGTGCAGTAAAAAAAGCACCAATTAAGTCAAGGCTTATTTTTTATTTGTCCCGACGTTTTGACCCACTTTGCAGGCCATCTTCAGGGGTAATAGGAGAGGCGGCTGGGTGAACTGTGACTATTACTAATATATGTATTAGTAATAGTATATCTATTACTGTGACTAATTACTAATATATATCAACATCGGCACAAATAAAAAAATAAGTCTTGACTTATTTGGTGTTTTATTCACTGCACCCCCAACTATCTCCATCTTCCAAAAATTATGTTCAGTAAAATGAAAACAATGCAAAGCCTTATGCTTCAAATCCAGTAATACACCCACTTACCGGTCGACGTTTCGCCTATTCAGGGATTATCAAGACACCAAAAACAAAAAGTTGTATGTTGAACGTCTTGGTGATGGGGTGCTGTCTCATGTTTGGAGCATGTTTGGGCTGTTGATCGTTGGGATGTATTGCACCTTTTTCTTCAAGATGTGATTCACATAACCCCTTTTTTGTTTTTGGTGTCTTGATAATGCCTGAATAGGCAAAACGTCGACCGGTAAGTGGGTGTATTACTGGATTTGAAACATAAGGCTTTGCATTGTGGTTTTTCCCAATTCCATTATAATAAATTATATTATTACATAATTCATGGTTATCCATTACTAACAGATTTATACTTGGAGTTCTCTGAGCCTTATTATTTTTCATTATTATTACTATACTTCTAATAGAGGGAGCGGAGTGAGTCAGTGGTAGAGCACTGAATTGCCATGCCGGAAATCCTGGTTCAAATCCCGCTATGGGCAAGACTTTTATTTATTCTGTTTGCAGCGGGAGATGGATCGTATAGGATCTAGAACCCTCCTGGGGCCCACCCAGCCTTTATAAAGTATTATAAAAATAAGGGGGGAAAATCTGGAATTTGAGTGTGACCTAGGACAAGTCACCTCCTTGCAGAACTGTTGTCCATGAAACAGTACAGTCTCTACTCTGTACTGAACCCCATACCCGTTCATGGGTTGTAGTGATACCGGTTTTTTTTTTTTTATAGAGGTATACTACTTATAAATCTAACTTCATCGAAGTAAACAGTAAAATATTAACTTTTTACTAATTTTAATTTTGTAAATTTTATTATTAAATTAACGTTAGCATTAGAATGGAGTAATGTGGTAATGAAAATGAAATGCAGATTTTAACGTAGGTTCATATAAAATATCAATATTTAATAGAGAAATGGCATTATGTATGTTTAAAAAAATTTAAATGAATGGCTGTGGCCGTAAAGGAAACACACAGCAATTAAAATTAAAAGAGAATTTAATGGCTGTAATACATAATGAATGTGATGCCATATGGCTTCAAAGCTAGAGACATTAAATGAGAAAATTTTATAAAAATATATTTTTAATATTATTATTTTAAAAAGTAGAAATAATATTAGTTTTAAATATATTCTATTTTATATTTAATTTTTTCAGATGGTACGAGTATGTCTAGGAAAAATCGAAGTCTGGGTTGAGATCGAACCTGTGAATGTGTGCATCTGGCCGAATTATATTTATTTTCACAACACACCCAATGTGTAAATATTTAATCATTTTTTATGGACACTTTATGCAAAATATCCGTACTATTAAAAAAAAAAAAAATTACAAACATAATGCACATATATTCTTATATCTAATAGGGTGCATAAAAAAAAATGACCGTTCTATCAAATTCCAGAGTTCAAAAGTCTGTAAATATTTTAATGCTATTTATTATTTACCAACACTTAATAATCCCTTTAGAGCATTCTCTAAGATTGTTTACTAACTCTTCTTCTTCTCCGGCTCTAGAGTCCAAGATGAACTTTGGCCTCTCCAACAATGATTCGCCATTCCTCTCTGTCCATGGCCCGTCTCGTCCAGTTGGTCACTCCAATTTTACGCAGGTCCTCCTCCACGTCCTTAATCCAGCATTTACGTGGTCGTCCCCTCTTTCTTTTTCCTGGAAACGCTTCACGCAGAACTTTTTTGGGCATTCTTTCATCCGGCATTCGCTCAATATGACCCAGCCAACTAATTCTTCTGGATTTAATACACCTTAAAATGTCTTGATGCTTTATCAGGTCATCCAATTCTTGGTTCCTCCTAATACGCCATGTGCCCTGTTCATTTATTGGACCGAAAATACGTCTTAGTATTTTCCTTTCTAATACTCTAAGAGCTTGCTGGTCGGCTACTTTAAGCGTCCACATCTCCGCACCATAGCACACAACGGGCCTGATAAGGGTTTTATATAATTTCAGTTTTGTGCGTTTTGATAGTAGGGAAGATTTAATCAATCTAGAGAGGCCGTAATACGCTTTGTTGCCACACATTATTCTTCTCCTTATCTCATCACTCACCCTAACCACACTGTTTATTTCAGTGCCAAGGTACGTGAATCTATCAACAGTTTCGAATGTATAGCCATCACACCTAAGATCCTGCTTTCTTCTTCTTGCCTCAGAGCCTGATGCTACCATGTATTTGGTTTTAGATTGAGTTATCTCAAGACCCACGATTCTACTTTCCTGCACAATCTTTGCCAGAATTTCCTTTAATGCCTTCTCACTTCTCGCCAGAACCACAATGTCATCTGCGTATCCAAGTATTTGACATAAGCGAGATGCTAGACTTCCATCTGACACAATGTTTTGCAGAGCCTTGTGTAGCACGAGATTAAACAGAACGGCAGAGAGAGAGTCTCCCTGCCTTACACCAGAAGCAAAATGGATTTTCCTGCTAACTCTATTACCAATGATTACACTAGCCTGTGTCTGGGACATTGTCATTTTTATCAAATTTATCAATTTAAACGGAACTTTGAATTCTTTTAGAGCATTAAACAGTTGATCCCTGTCCACACGATCAAAAGCTTGCTTAAAATCAATAAATAGCATGTGGACATTCGTATTAAGCTTATAACATTTTTCGAGTACTTGACGCAAGACAAAGATTTGATCAGTAGTACTCCTGTTAGGCCTGAAACCGCATTGGTAATCCGTGAGGATCTGTTCCGAATAACTTTTAAGTCTTGTAGTTAAAATATTTGCCAGGATTTTGTAGATAACATTTAACAGGGTTATGCCTCTATAGTTTTGACATATCGTCTTGTCCCCTTTCTTAAATAGCGGCAGAATCAATCCCGAATACCATTCCTCAGGCATAGATTCATCATTCCATATTTCAAATATAAGATTGTAGATTCTTTGATGTAGGTATTCGCCTCCATATTTAAATAGTTCCGCTAGCAAATTATCCTCTCCAGGAGCCCTGTTAGACTTTAAGTGGTCTACGGCATCCATAAAATCTTCGTATGAAGGAGGCTCTGCATCCGGGAAAACCCTGGTGTCCAAATCAGTAACTGTACTGACCATCGTCTCAGCATTCTTTTGGCCAGTTCCGAGTACCTCCTCAAAATGCTCCGCCCACCTATCCATGATCTGATTCTCTTCTCCAAGGAGCAGACCCTCCTTACTGCGACAGATGTTTACTTTAGGTTGGAATCCTGTTTTTAGCTTCTTGACGGCATGATAAAATCTTCTGCTTTCATTCCTCTCGTTTAGCCCTTCCATAAGCTCTATCTTCCTTCTATACCATGCTCTCTTTTTATTTCTACACAAATTTGTGGCTTTCTTTCTGCTAGTGCGGTACTTTTCTCTATTCCCTCTTGTGTTCCTTTGTAACATTGGATGCCTGTCAGCGTTCTTTTGTTCGATGGCTTGGGCACACTCTTCATCAAACCATTCACTATTCCTTTGGTGCCCATTTTCCCCCAGGACCAAATCCGCTGTCTCCTCCATTATACTCTTTAAATTTTTCCACTCCTCTTCAGTGTCACTTTTCTCTTCGCAGTTCTGCAGCTTATCCTTAAGAGTGTCTTCAAATAGGATCTGTTGTTCTTCGACTTTTAGTCTCTCGGTGTTCCATCGCTTCCTCTGTACTCTATTACCTTTTCGGCTATTAGCCAACCTTTGTCTGAAAAGGGCCTTTAGAAGATAATGATCCGAGTCACAATTTGGTCCTCTGCAGGCACGAACATCAATGATACTTGAGGCATGTCTGGAAGATATTAACACATGGTCAAGTTGATTAATTCCACCCCCTGGCATCTTCCAAGTTCCCAGATGAATACGTTTGTGTTGAAAACACGTGCTTTTAATTTTTAGATTATTTGCAGAGGCAAACTGAGCCAATCGCTGACCGTTGTTGTTGGTTTCGTTGTGCAGTGAGTACTTACCAGCAACATTGCTCAAATAATCCTCCTTACCGATTTGTGCATTGAAGTCACCGAGAACGACGACTGCATCATGCCTTGGAAGGCCCTCACAGATTTCGCTTAACTTATCATAAAAGATGTCCTTTTCTTCATCACTTTTATCAAAGGGAAATTCAGAAATGTATCCTTGATCTCGGCTCACGCACCTACGGAAGATAAAAGTTTACTAACTCTAGACTTCTTTAAAAAAAGCCTCAGTTTAGTTATTTATTTCAAAGAAGAGACATGACAGTTTCCTAAGAAATTCTCGTAATTTTAAGACTTTAATGGGAAAAAAAATTCAAAGCCATGAAATATTAAATATGAAGGGGAAGGTGTCCTTGACCAGCGCACAGTGCGGTGTTGGTTTGAAAAATTTAGCAGTGGAGATACGACATTGGAAAGGAACAATGGCTCCAGGCGACCATTAATGGATATTGGTGAGGTTCTGAAGGAAGCTGTTGAGTCAAATCCATCCATAAGTACTCACGAACTTGCCAGGGAGTATGGTGTGTCGAAAGATACTGTTAGTCGCCATCTAAATATAACAAAGAAATAATAATACAAATATTTAGTTAAAAAACGGTCATTTTTTTTTGTATACACCCTATTATTTATAAATTATAAATCTATATTTACCATGTTTAAAATATTTTTGTAATACTCTTCAATTCTCAATTGTCCGTATTTTGCATACAGTCCTGAAGAAGACCTACAAAGTAGGTCGAAACATTGGCTACTTAATAAACTTTTCTCCACTTCTTTCAGAAATTCATTGACATCTACCCATATACTCCCCATTATTATAAGTTGATAATTGTGAAATTGCAGAGAAATAAAAATTATTTTGTAAAACTAATCAGGAACTAAAATGCGAAAGCGAAAATGAATTTCAGGAGGTTTTGAATAGGACCAGTTCCCACTATTCCAACAGAAAAGAACAATTACTTAAAGAACAAAATTAGACAGGTTGGAAGCTGTCTGTGATAAAAAGATATTTATTCTGTTATCAGCTGTGGGAGGCTGTGATGGCCTATCGTTAACTTAACAACCTAGTAACTAATGCGGTGCTGTTTTGAATCTGGGTCTGGATGGGATTCAATCTATTTCCTGTGGAAATCCAAGGAATGAGTCTCAAACTTGCCATGTTTGTTAGTTGAGTTGTTAGATAACCTGTTCTGTTTGATTCAACAGAAATAGGAAATTTGTTAAATAACAATAAAAAAAAAATATGGATTTTTACTCGGCCTCATACACTAAATATATAACTTGGGAAAAGCCTAGGTAAGAATGATCTCAGCAAAATCACTTCCCTGCACAAATGTTGCTTTATAAAAACTACAATCCATACCAATTACTGAAATGAAAACCCTTCAGGAGTTGTTCAATTTTTTAAAAATATAAACCTGAAATTCCAATTTTTCAGGTGGAACCACAGGAAGATATACATCACCAACTATGAAAACATTTCCATCACTGTCGTATGGCAAAATCCCTACATAAAGAATTTGATCTTATCACCACCAGTTGTCGATCTAGCGCCATTCTCCTCGACATACGTTTACGTATGTCTTCAGGCAGAAGTAGCCGGCAAAATCATAAAAACCCTTAGGTAACGTGTCATCATTTCCATATAGTAACCACATAACATACAGTCACTGATAAGCTTAGTTATTTTTTATTTTATTTTATTTTTTATTAATTGTTATCATTTTAAATATTTTTATTTTGAAGAGAAAAGATATGTCCGGGGATTCAAACCCAGGTCTCCAACCTATGTTTTCGTCATGGTGCACTGCCACCTGAGCTATCCTGGTTCGTACCTCGGTCAGACAAATCCATTCTCTTCACCGATCCCATATCCCCGTGTTCTCGCAATTTGCGATGTATACAAGGGGAAGAATTTTCATTGAACATTACTTTAATTAGGATCTTGTTGACTTACGTCATTATATATTATTATAATTTTATTTTATTTTTTTATTAATTGTTATAATTTTAAATATTTTTATTTTGAAGAGAGAAGATATGTCCAGGGCCGGATTTCGAACCCGGGTCTCTCATGTTTCTGTCATGGTGCTCTGCCACCTGAGCCTATCCTGCTTATCCTGGATATTAATTATTTTTTATTTGTCATGGATTCATATTTTGAAAGTGAACTGATCATTAATATTAAATGAGTATGCTCTGACATTCCAAGCCAATTGACTGATTACAAGTGGAAGGTGCCTTCAATCCTGGAGTATTTATCCAAAATCTATGTTTATTTATAGAATCCAAACAATAACAGTAATTCATAATCAGAGTTTATGAGTATGTCTGAAAGAAAATACTAAAAAGATTGATATTTGGATTGTAAAACAGTCTTGCTTGATTTTTCGAATAATTAAGTTACTGTTAAGTTAGAATTATAAAATTCAATATATCAATAAAAATTAGTGAAAGTTGAAAAAGAGACATAATGCAATTAGAAAAATCCAAAGCAAAAAGCTTCAAGTCTCCAATATGCTGGAAAATTACCTTTCAAAATTATCATTCACTAGAATAATATTCCATTTTCAAAATCAGAATTAGAACTACTCATAATTATTAATTTTTTACATGAGTTTTTTATTAGCAAACATTTTTACAAAGTAACTGATGTTAATTTATATATTATTAACAATATAATGTTGTGGCTTGTTTTCTTCACAATAGTGATGGCATTACATAGTTGTTAGGAATTGAAGTAGTTTGAATGTGCTAAGTTGATCAGTGTTCTGCAGGCTGTGGCTTACCTTTGTTTAGTATACACTTTTATCTTTTATGTTTTAACTTTTAAATGATTTTATAGTGCTTGGATCATTTTTAATTGTTAAGTATGAGTATTTTCCGGTGTTTTGATTTTTTCTAGTAATCTGTATCTGTAGTTCATATATTTTTTATGCTAAGGACCATTTTAAAGACAAGATTTTTACATATATCTTCACAACACTGAATATATATTGCAGATTAATTTTTTTTAAATTAATTGAAACCTAAAATTTAATTTCAAGTTAATAAAATGTAATTTTCCTACTACAATAATTCGGTCATCTTGCAGCGCTTTTTTGGATCAGAGCTTGTGCAGATACGATGTTTTGCTGGAATGTAAGACTTCTATCTCATTAAGCTCTGGCATGAGCGAGATCAAAGATTTTGGCATCTTGAGGAAAGGCGAGCTGAAAAAAGGGACCATCCACGCAACCGTCCAGACCAACCACGAGGTAAATAGCCTCAGGTGAGCTATGTATGGAATACTGTATCTTGACTTAGACTATCCCTGCATAGGTAGAACTAGAGCTGAGACACATCGCAATGCTCTACGACAAGGATACACAACAATCATACTTTGACTGGATAGAGCCCTCGAAGTCTGTGGTACACTGTCCAAATTCACTCACACCTGACAATCCTTCGGAGGTGATCATCAAAGCTAGGACTGAAGTAAGTTGGTATTTATACATCATCATCATCCTGAAACATCTAAAATCATATCCATTATAATATTTTATACATATACTACATTATAATGCTATTGGAAAATTCTAAAAAAGCCTAAAAAGTCTAAAATACTGGGATTAACTAAACTGTATTGCAAGTCAACATTTCACCAATTCAGGTATTATCTGAGTACAAACAAAAAAATAAATAAAAAATTTAAATAAGCAGTCACGAGGACTGCCAACAAAAGTGAACGCTCAAAACTTTGGAACAACTGTGTTCTTTTTTGAATTTCTTAATCAATTATAGCATGAATTATTTAAATTTCATAATTTGTAAATTGAAATCATTCGTCTGGTTTTCACATAAATTGACATTCTGAACAATAATTATATACATTTTCAATTAATTTATTTATCAATCAAAACATGATGAGCTGCACAAGCTTCCAACATTTAAGTTAAAAAAATCAAATCGTGCAGCACATACACAGCAAGTTTCGCGCAACACTAGCATGTTGGTTACGCGGACCCATAAGTTTTTCCCTAACTGAAAATCACAGAAACCTAGGTCATGCAAGGAATGTAGCACCCAACATTCAGTGAGTGAGTGAAAATTGCTCAACATGGCTTAAGTTTTTTTCTCACTTAAAAAATTACAATAAAGGAAATCAAATTTAGTAACATCTTGCATCTACAGACAAAGAGACTCATCAATTTGTATTATTTACTAACTTAAAATTTTCAATTTGTCGAATATTGATTAGTTATTGCTACTTACTATTAGTTTTATATCTATATAACGCGCACTAAGAAAGGATTTTTGAAAATTCGTCCCCTAAGAGGATGAAAAAGGGTGACAAACGTTTGTAATGAAAAAGTCATTTTTTAAGCGATCACCGTGAAATTTTAGATTTAGCTTCTACATTAAAAATGAAGAAATACATGTTTTTTTATTTTTTGAAAATCGACCCCCTGAAAGTGTAAAATATGGGAAATGTTAAGTTAGAGATGTGAAAATAAGTAAGCAGGCTTTATATTTTAACATAATAATAATTGTATTCAAGATTTCCAAGACAACTCCTAGATATTACAGTTTTGGATATTACATGGTGGATTTCAACAGAAAACTTATCGATAGTTCTGTAATTATGCCATTGAATATTTAATAGGACAGTTTATTAAAAACAAAGGGATAAGCATTGGTAGGCTGGCTGAATACACAAATGCTTTAAGTCATTGTTTATAATATGGAGTTCATCTATGGAATTCAAAATTCACTCTCCGTTTAAACTCAACATAGATTTCTATTTAAAATCAATGCGGACAAAATCTTGGGCAGAAGCTAGTTATAATGTAAAGAATAAGTTACATGCAATGTACAGCAATATGAAACGTTCTCAAATAATTTTAGTCTAAAGTTATTCAACTCAAACTAATTATAAGAATCATTTTCCTTCAGGAGGAACAAATATGTGTAGACTTATTTGAATGGACATTCTGCAACACCCAAGCCTATACAACCATTATCAGTGATGTGCAAGACCTGGATGTATCCTTGTCACCAATGATCCTTGATATCCAAGAACCGATATTCGCTGGAGAGAAGGTTTCCTATCTGATAAAAATCATAAACCACCGCCACTTGATGACTTTCTTCAGGTGGAAGAGTTTCTTCGGTGACGAAATAGACTCTTTCGAGGTTACGGCTCAACCTGACCATGGTCCTCTTCCACCTGACTCTGAAATTGAAATCAATCTCACAATATTACCACTTGAAGAGGTATTATTTAGTTATTACTATCATCATTTTCATAAAGACCTGACTTTGTTTGTACAAACTTAAATAAATTTTAATAAAATGCTCAACTTGAGGCCAATGCTCTCTTTTATAGTATGTTTATTTTATCTTCATCTTCGTTTAAAAAAAAACAATAAAACAGATGAATAATAAAGAACCTAAAATTGTATCTATTATATTATAGAATTAATTAATATAATAATATTGTTTCATAAGAAACAATATTTGACATATTGCTTTAATATTATTTGTGCTGTTTGTTTGTTATGCAACTTTTTTATTCTTAAAGAATTTAGTCCCAGAATAAAAACATTTCTTCATTTTTCATCAACACCTGTTTTTTCTCTCCATTAACACAAATGTACCGCAAACATATTAAATTTATGATTTTTTTTTTTTTTATTGATATTTACAACTGTATTACGATAATACAACAAGTAAATAGGCTAAGTGATACATAATGACATGAAATAATGACAAGTAGAGAAACTACCCACTGGTAGTACTCAAATCAAAGTTCAACTAAGGTCACGTGGCCATCTTCTAATTTTATGATTTATGCTTATTATAATAGAAAGATCTTCAGTATTTTAAAGATAAAATTCAATATTTTTGTCTAGTTTACATTGTTATTATATTTTTTTTTAGTATTCCATTTTAGTTGTTATTTAGAAATTTAATAAGCCAGATAAATATCGCTGTAATTTTACATTTTTTTTTTAATTGTCCCACCATATTTTTTTTTCATTGTGTTGCGTTGAAAACCATCAGCTTTTTCTTGCCTTTCAAAAGATCTGTCAAATTCAAAAATGAAGTTTTTAGGGTGCATCGGATCAATCATTAGTGCTTGTTCTGCAACTTTCTCTCCGCCCAGTATATCTTCATCCTCTCTGATCTCTTATTCCTTCCTCAAACCTCATCCTCTTGTCTCGTGTTTTGCTCTTGGCAATTCCATCCTTAATTATATCCTCCTTAACCCCGAGTTCTCTCTTGGCTCTATCTCTTTCCTTAAGCCAATTTGTTTTATTTTATTTATTTCTCAGGAATGCAAATATTCTTTGTATAGCCTACTTGCATTCATTCAAGGATCGTTGTTTTGTTACGAGTCTCATTTCGTTTGTCGACTAATTTGTAGGAGAATCTAGGACCTAATATTTTCCTTACTTTAATCTGTAACCTTTCAATTAGGCCCTTATTGGTGATGGATAGTGTTTCTACTGCATAGAGAGTTTTCAATTTAATGAGTTTATGAAAATATAAAGTTTTTTGTAAGAAAGAATTATAATTATTTGTTCGACCTGCAGTTCATGTAAAGTATAAAATTGAAATATATTTAAAATGCTAAGAAAATATGATAATATTCTGTCATTACTTTGTTTCTTTCTAATTATATTATATTATAAAAAATATTAGATATCTATTGATTTTTTTTTTCAGTGTATATTTCAAAATCTATATTACTGTATATCGATCAAAAATATGGAGAAACCTTTGATCGGTTTGATTCGTGGCTTCGTTCGAGGTTCATTAGTAGCGTTTTCATGGATCAACGGAGGTAAAGAAATCAGTTTAAAGTGGCCTCAAGAAGAGTGCGAGTAAGTTTAGTCATTACGAATAGAAATAGTACAAAATTTTATTAATTATTTGACATTCTTTCCTAAATGTCTAAGTTAAAATTTAATAGGCTTCTGTAGAAATTTGTTTCAACCAGCTTCATTGGCTTTAAAAATATATTATTTTGTCTTGCAGCAGAAAATAGTACAAGTGCTTGTATTATTTAATTCCTCAGATTATAGCATGGAGCCTAAAAAATAATTTATTACAAATCAAGCATATTAGGAATTCATTAAAGTAAAGTGTTAAGATTCTAAAGATATCAAATCTAATTTGTTGATTATCTTGGATCTCTTGACTTCAGCTGTTAAGACTTGTCGGTTTTATGAGTTTTTTCTTTTATTTTTGTGATAAGAATCTTCAGAAACTATTCTTCAAAATACTTTTTGATATATATTCCTCCTCAGCAAAATATGGTAGATAGACAGGATGTCTGTCATAAGATTATTATGTGTTGTGTAAACTTAACCTTGCTATCTTACATGGGCAACTCCAGGCATTGAAGTTACATTTCTATTTTTTTAAATACATTTATCCAATTATGTTTCATATTCTATGTTCGTCTCTGCCAATGAAGGTTTATAATGTCATTGAATTTCTGCCAAGTTAATACTTTTCAAAATATTTTGGACATTCCACATAACTGTTATTTCTCGGATAATAAGTCTTCCAGATACTTCACAAACATTTGCCCTTTAAGTGGTTACTGAATACTTCTAAACTAAATTATCAACTTCATCAGGACGAATATGATTGAAACGTGAGTTAGAATCCAATATTTAAACATAAACGTCTGAAGAACTTTAAAAAAATTAATTAAGAGGAAAATCTACCTTCGAAATATAGGCCTATAACTTCGAAAGCCATAAAAACTTTTTCTCACTCACTCCCAATTACCTTAATCTTGTCATCCTAAATATTATGGCAAGTATGAGTGAGTTAATAGTCAATTAATAACTAATTGGACAAGTGAAATGTTTTAAATCAATCAATTGCAAAATTAAAATTTTAATAATATACAAAATTAAATTATTTCATAATGTAATATTATATAGTAAATAGCAACCCACCCCAGCTTTGCTCGGGTATTAAGGCACATTATGCCTACATAATTTGTCTGTGTAATGTATTTTATTTTTTATCACATACCGGCCATTAAGGACCGCGCGAATATCATTGGTTAGGCCTCTTTGGGAGTCTTGATCCCATCTCAACTAATGTACTTTATTATATAGAAATTGTAAAAATATAAACAAAACCAAATATTTCTTTATATACAAATTTATTATCTTGCATGTTAGATAATTGCACGGGATTAGGCAGCGTCTTCATTGAAACCCATCGATATTCCGACCCATTTATACAAAGCCTCGACAAATTATATACCTAAACCTTCCTGGTGAATCACTCTATCTATTGGTGAAAACCGCCTGAAAATCCGTGCAGTAGTTATTGAGTTTATCGCGAACAAATGCGGCTGAGGACTTTGTTTAATAATATGCATAGATATTCAGTATGCATTACATTTTATTTGATGTTTTCTATCTTCTCAATAATAGTAATTTTTTCATAGTCCTGAACATCGCCAATACCCATCGATAGAACCTTCAATTTCAGAACTGTCTTCAGACAAAGACTGCGAGATTTGTTTCAGCGAACATTTCACGTCAAGCTCCTCTTTTAAGGTAAATATCAATATAATCCTTTCTCATTAATTATATATAAAGGAGTCAGCAAGATCATAAATAAAATAATTTCTTATTCATTATACTTTAATGTAATAATATATGTTTTTCCTGTGCCTTATTCGTTTTGGACGTAAGCTATTACAATTGTGATCTTAATTTTGTTAAATATATATATATATATATATATATATATATATATATATATATATATATATTATATATTATTGACTATAATTATTGGCCTTATAACTTAACAATGACTTAACTACTGAAATAAACAACCATTTACTTTTATAAAAAGTCAGTATCAACTGGTGAAAAAATGGAAGCAGACATAATGGCATTTGATGATCCATCAGAGACAAAATTAATACCCTACGATAACTGGCCCTACATTGGTGGAAAATATTTTGGAGCTGTATTCACAGATTCAGAATTGCAAAAGTGAGTATATTAACAATTTTAAAAATGTATATCAGTTTAATTTTATTTATGACGGCTATTTAGATATTAAAGCAGGGTAGCTCAGTGGTAGAGTGCTGAGTTGCTCTGGAAAAATTCAAGAGTTCAAATCCAGCTTTAGCAGATTTTATTTAATCTGTTAACAGCCAGGGTAGGATCCCGTAGCATCTGGGGCTCATCCAGCTTCTATATAGTGGATTCCCTTAGAAGAGGGGAAAATTTGGCACTCGAACATGTTCTGGGTAAACCATTGTCCTAGGTTCTGTATAGTCTTTAGTATGTACTGAACCCAAGAACTTTTGTGGGTTGTATTGGTAAAGGTATTTAGAAATTAAACTTGGATTTTTTGAGTATTAAAACTCTATTTAACCCAATTACTGTTGTATTTGACATTTCCTACTCAAATTAGCAAAGTAGCTCAGTCTGAAGAGTGCTGTATTACTAATCTGTAGGTTCTGAATTCAGGGCCGACTGAAGCAGGCAGATACATGATTTATTTTGTTATCAATCGAGGATTGCCCCTGTGGAATATACAGGGTGTCCATAATTTAAATGGCAAAACTTCAGGAACTTATAGGGGACCGAAAAACTAAGACAAAAAGTCCTTTAGAGATTTACTCGTTTTTGCTTAGTTTTAGAGAAAATCGCAAAAAAAAGAAACAAAACAAAAATGTTACAGTTAGCGATTATCACCTTTCAAAGTTCGTCAGGCTAGGCAGTGAGATATGTAAACACTTAATGTTATCCTTTACATTCTTTTATTTGTTTACATTTTGGCTTCCTTCTAGGATTATAATTCCTAAATCAGTCTTCAGTCAGTTACTCAGATATTTTTGTGTGTATAGCATCAGCCACAATTCCGCTTATATATTCTAATGTTGAATACGCTGATATGATTTTTGTGTATGGTTTCTGTAACGGTAATGCTTTAGAAGCGGTGCGGGAGTATGCGTGCCGATTTCCAAATAGAAGAGTGCCTAATCGTCCCAAATTCCTGAAGTTTTGCCATTTAAATTCGGGACACCCTGTAGAGAAGCTCAAATGTCCTGTATGATGAAGGAAATCTTCCCAGTTGTGCTTGATCTTGGCCATAGTATATAATGAACTGTGAAACCTTTATTAGTTGTTGAAGTATAGGTTCCCTTCATTCAAACAAGCACACTATTCTGCATGACTTGCAGGTTATGGAAGTTTAGTATACTTCAGACCAATAATTTAAAAGTGGTTTAGAACAAAATATTATTTATTGTTAAGAATTTATATTTTATATTCTGTGTGTATACCATTCTATGTATGGAGGTGTCAGTGAAAGCATCTTCTAAGTTATTTTACTTGACATATTGGATGCCCTGAAGATAGGATCTCTCCAGGTTATTCTATTATACGAGTGGCAAGTTTACTATAAAAATTTAAATTGTTTTAATTATCCCAAATTGTAATTAATTATCATTGGCCCACTGAGATAAAAGATTTCTATCCATTATATATAGAAAAATAAATTATTAAAAATAAATTGTTAAGAATTTATATTTTCTAGTAGATAGTTAATTAAAAGTCTACGTTAATTATATTTTTATTTTATTACAAAAATTTTAAGTTATTACAATATTTTATTGAACATGAAATCTTTTATCTCCGTGGGTCAATGATAATTAATTATAATTTGGGATAACTAAAACAATTTAAATTTTCATAGTAAACTGACTGAAATAAATACTCACATGTATCTCATCCAATCTGTGTCCTTAAACTCCTTCACAAAACAGCCTATAAATCACAATTCCATCCAACTTCTCTTGAAAACTTGAAAATCCTTACACCAGACTGCCAATGGCATAGTAGAATAACTTGGAGAGATGCTATCTTCAGGACATCCAATAGTCAAGTAAAATAACTTGGAGGTACTCGCTCAGGGACCTTCACACTAAGTGTGAATAACTCGTGATGTCCTCTTCCCTGGACGTTTCTGTAGAGAGTAGGCTGAAATAACTTGGGAGGTCCTGTCTTCTGGACGCCCCCTTGCAGAGAGAATAACTTGGAATAACTGGCACCTCCACACGCAGAGTGTGTGAAATATGGCGGGAGCTTGCCGGTAGTGGGGGGCAATGCCATTTGTATAATTTGAAAAACAGTCACACATACATAAAAATTGTGATTATGAACAAACCAGTATATTAAATTATTAAATAAGTAATTAATAAAATTCAGAATCATTTTTATTTACTTAAATTCAGGTCAACTTAATAGTGGTCCGCTATTGATATGCCAAATATCGATAATTACTTTGATTTATTATTTAACACATTTTGAACCTCAACATTATATAAAGTAAACGCTTGAAACATTTTATACCAAATACTAATATATATTCCTCAAATTGTGCTAATTGTGTATACTTGGAGTTTATTGAGTTTAGACTTTAATGCTTAAACAAAATAAAATTAGTTCGACAGACAGATTATTTATATTAGATATTCCATAATTTCATTGTTATAGAGATTTTGAAACACCTTGGACAGATGAGTCATTGACTGCTAACTTAAAGAGTTGGAACAAAGAGGATGTAGATACGTTCTTCACGCAATTCTCAGAAAAGTCCATGAATTTTACAGTTGAAACATTCAAGGGTAGATTTTTATACATTTTGTTTTATTTTTTAACCAATTCATCTATATTTTATAATCTAGGGATAGTATATAATAAAAGGTTCAGCAGCATTAAATTGGTTATAAGCGTTACAAAAAGAATAATGAAAGAATACTTTTCATATTGTTATCAATTTTATATATATTTTTCATATTATTTCAGTCCACACACAAATCCTGTACATAAGCAACTTATCTCCAGTGCCGGTGCAGTATAAGGTAAAGACCAACTTCTTCCAATCACAAAAAAAGTTGCCTGAGATGGATCCTTTCCTGCTGGGCGAGATGATATTCCACGATCAAGGGCTTTGCTGTGAGTATCGATTAATTTAGGAACTTAATTATCTCAGTTATACTTTAATTAATTTATATGCAGAAAATGCTTGAATTTCAGATTTCAATGGAAATATTTATATGTTGTCTACATCAGGTATTTTTCGTTATTGCCCTTTTACAGATGATGACTTACCTACATTGAAGAAGTACTACTGGTCCCACAGAGTGCGAGATAAGCTAGGCCTCGCGATAAGAGTGAAACCAAAGTGTGGGATGATCCCGGCTGACAAACTCCAAGCTGTGACTGTCTCAGTCTTCACAAAGGCCTGGGGGATCTACTTTGACAACATTTCCATCTTTATCGATGAACATCCTACCTTCCACCTTCCGGTCATGGTAAAGTGCGAATACCCTCCTGCTTTCTTCACTTTTGCTCCGGATTCTATCTCACCTTTGCTCAGGTATGGTAAAATTGGCAATAGCAGTCTCTAAGAGCTATAAACTATAGAAATAGAAGAAAAACTTTAATTGTGGAAGTATAGTCAACCACAGAGAGAGTGTGGTCAATATGAAACAAAAATAAATAGATATCAGTAACAAAAAGCAATGTTAGAAAAGTGAATTGAAAAAAAAAAAGAAGTTTTTGTATAGAATATCCAATAAATAATGTATTTTGTATTTTATGGTTTTGAAAAGTTATATTATCACTTTATACTAGTTGTTCAATTTCTTTTTAAACCATAGTTTATATTCAGATTTTCTATTAATCTGCTTTTAACATGAATAACTCCGTAAATCAAATGATAGATGCTGCTGCTGCTGATGTTATGGGACCTCTTAACCCTTATCGGTCATAAGTCACAGCATGTGACAACAGTTCTTTGTTGTTTGTTCATTTAACGTCACTATGGCTAATCTGACGATACTACATTGGGAGCTCTAAATTTTGCCTATCCAGGTTTAATTAGGATAGGGATTTTTAACAAATACCTGACATCGTACATGCTCAGGACCTCCGTTTACCGTTCCTTCCGAAGGACGGCGTAACTAAGGATTTTTTACTCCCTTTAAAGAATCCTAGGGTCACCTGCCGGGCTACGAACCCGCGATCTTGGGCTTGGTAGTTTGTTACGCTAACCACTAGACCACAGGTGACCTTCAACAGTTCTTTGTAGCTGTGGTCAACAAATGGGAAGTGACAAGTCAGAACCTGTCAAAACTTGCTCTCTGTTTGTGCCAAGATTGCACATTTACCAAAATTAGCTACCTACTGAGAGGTGGTGATTATAGAGCACTGCACTAGAGATCCCGGCCAGGACAGATCTTTTCTCTTCAAAATAAAAATATTTAAAAATAATCACCATCAAAAGAGCAATAAATAAAAATAAATAGACATTTTTATTTGATTCAAACTTTTGTCTAACTCATTTCTATCATCCTCAATGTTTTATTAGAAAATTATTAAAATCCATTTTCTTGTATTTTCTGAGATGTAGGAAACCTGATTAAAATCCTGGTTTGGTATACTTAATTTTCTTTGTCAGAAAATAATTGGCTTTCGTTCCAATTTTCACTTAGGTCTTTAGCAAGTTTTATTTTGTTATATTTATTTTCGATAATAAATTGTATTACTTTGAGTCTTTAAAGATTTATTCCTTTTAATATCATTATAACTTCTAGGTTCCCTTCCATTCGTCCTAACAGAACCAGATGGAAGGAAGTTTTCCTCGAAAATACCTGCCCTTTTTCACTGAAGATAGTCTGGACGGTTTATGTGGATCGGAAACCTAAATGGGACAGAAAGTACTGCTTACCTTTAGAGAAGGATCCGTATTTCAGCCTCGCTTTGGAACTCCATTCCAAAAAGGAGTCAGATTTCTGCAAATTAACAATTATGCCATATGTAGGAGTTCAGGAGAACCTGGTGTATATTGTGAGTATTAATCTGTAACCACCACTGCACCATTACATTGTTAATTTAAAATAATGCTAAATTATTATCCTACAAACAATAATTGAGGTATTCTCCAGAAGAAGAACCTAAAAAATTATATTTAAAAGGAAATGGCTGACTGGATAATCCTGAGAGTGGTGTAAAATGGTGAGGGGGAGTGCAGTCAATGACAACACATACTAAGAATGACTTATTTTATTGGGCCTATAAATATAAGCCTTAAGGTTTAGGCCATCTTCAGGGCTGAGAAAAAAAGAAACACAAAAAAAATATATAAAACATTGCATTACCAAGGCAGAATAACAGTTTATATACAGAAATGATAAGAATGAAAAGAAATACAAAGAGTAAAAGTTATATTATGAAATAACTGATGAGAAATAATAAGAATGGAAAGAAATCTAGAAGATAATGAAACATAGTAAAATAACAATATCACGATTATCATGTTATTATGTAATATTGCAAATAATATATTTTTAAACAATAGTAAAATTACAAAAAATACGATTTTATTTAAAAATATAATGAAATCCATGTTATTGTTGAAAGAGATAAAGAGTTTGAAGGAATGAAAGAAAATGAGGATTGCAGGAAGGAGGGAAATGGTCTTTAACTCCTTCAAACTCATTTTACCTTTCACCAATAAAGATGGCAGTTATTGTAATATAGCATACCCTGTTCCTGTGGCAAGGTCTACATAGGACAAACCAGAAGGACCATTGAAAAAAAGGTAAAAGAGCACATATCTAGTGTCAAAAACTTCAAGACGGAAAAATCGGCTGTATCAGAACACTTCTACAACACCAATCATCACATATCTTTCGAAAACACAGCTATACTGGTTAAAGAAAATAATTATCACCTCCGCACCATAAATAAGAGAGGCCATTGAAATTATCAAAGAATCCAATAATTTCAAAAAGGAAGACGGTTACAAACTTAGTAAAAACTTGTATCCTGCCATAAAACAAAAGATTAGCACATCAACCTACCATCCACACACATACGACAATACCGAACACAACACGACCTATGGACTCGGCACAAGCGAGCCAATGGGAAGCCAGACTTCGACCGAGACCATGCCCCTAAGGTATATGATTCCATCATCCGCTCTTCATTTAGTGACTAGCCCTGAGGAAGCTCACAACACAATGAGCAAAAGCTTGGCAAACAAAAGCAACACCACACGGTCCATTCCGGAAAAAGAACATATGGACAACATTTTACTTTTGTTGTCCATCTTTTTTATATATTATTATTAGTAATTTGTTATACCACTCCTTATCAAAACAATACAAAAAATATATAATCGATAATTGAATAGATCGAGCCATCCGTTCTCTACATCCCACCAAACTCAAAGGCACCTCTCGTCATTACTGTCAACAGTAAAACAACGTCGACAGATATTGCCGAACGTCAAGGTACATTAACCGCCACGGCTCTTGGTGTGGTCTACATTGATGATGAAAACTGGTATGAAGCCAACAACTTTGGTTATATTACTTGTAATTACTTAAAGAATACAGATTAATCAATATAATTTCAAATGAATTAGTCATTTTTCTCAAATTAGTTAACAAAACCTTCATATCTATCCGAAATAACTAATAACTTACTGTTAATTTTTTTTTCTTCATTCTTGTTATTTTAGATTTTTATTTTTATTTTGACCAGAAGATGCCTTTTAGTTTATATTTATTTTCAAGCACTTATGTATGATTATTATAATGTAGGCCCTTGGCCAGGTATATCTACAGACCCGGTGAATAAGTTGTTGAAAATCGGATTTTGTCCAGAGAGGGTTAACTGCTTTCAGATAACCGGAATCGTATCATTCTCATAGTTTTTGGCTTCAAATGGAATTGTAATATAAGCAATAACTCCTTTTCAAGCTCTAATGTCTTTCTTAGTCTCTTATTCACTACAAAAATAATTGGATTCCACTTATTTAAGTACAAAAAACATGCATTATTATTATTATTGTAAAAACTACTTGCATGCAAAAATATTCCATTATTTTTGTACACATCTGTTATTATTAAGGAACCTGGTCCCAGAATAAAATTATTTTTCTAATCTATTCAAAATCGATAAAATAATTTGTTAATTTATTTTAAATAGCCATTTATGAGGAAAATATTAGATTCCTTTATTTTCTAGTGAGTTTTTTTATATGACAATCAATATTTCAGTACTGTCAAGTTTTCGACAGTGAAGGTGGGTTCTGGTGGCATTGGAGAGCTAACTAGCAACAGGGGTATTGTAATTTTTTTTTTTATTTATAATTTTGGTCAACTATTTTGATTTTTAAATATTTTTATTTTTAAGAGAAAATATATGCCCCTATATGGGATTCGAATCCGGATCCTCTGTCTCTCCATGACAGCGCTATAAACATTTCAGTCACCAGAGTCGCCTGCCGGCAGGGGACAAATCTTTTCTCTTATCTGATCCCATGTCCCCGTGTTCTCACAATTTTTCTTGCATGTTTTCTCACAATCTGGTGGCTCAAATGGTTAGAGCGCTGTCACGGAGAGACAGAGGATCCGGGTTCGAATCCCAGCCTGGGGCATATCTTTTCTCTTTAAAATAAAAATGGAGAACGGAGATAGTTGGGGGGTGCAGTAAAAAAAAAGACCAAATAAGTACAAGACTTATATTAAATATGTGCCGACGCTTCGAATATGTGACGAAGATAATACCAATGAAATAAAATAAATGTCAAGAGTTTGGTAACAAAGGAAACATCATTAACAAAGTAACAGAATTAAAGGTTTTTTGAGTAAATTAAAAATTTGGGAGTAGGTAGAGGAAAGGTGATGTGAGTCGGTCTTAAGATTGATAGTGGAGGAATCTAAATTTATGTGGATAGTTTCAGAGAGGATGCGTTTGTCATGGTTGGAAAACGTCGGCACATATTTAATATCAGGCTTGTACTTATTTGGTGTTTTTTTGACTGCACCCCCCAACTATCTCCGTTCTCCATTGTATCATCCAGTCAACTATTTTCCTCTCATACTTAAAATAAAAAAATTTTTATTTTATTTTTTTAATTTAATTTTATTTTTTTAAATTTTATTTTATTTTTTTTTAAGAGAAAAATATTTATAACTCATAAAAAATATCCAATAATTATAAAAAATTAAAATAAAAATATTTAAAAATCAAAACAGTTGACCAGGAATTATAAATAGTAATCTGAAGTCAACAAGATCCTAAAATTAAAGTAATGTTCAAAGAACACTCGTTCTCATGTATACATTGCAAAAAATTGTGAGAACACGGGGACATGGGATCGGATAAGAGAAAAGATTTGTCCCCTGTCAGCAGGCGACTCCAGTGGCTCAAATGGTTAGAGCGCTGTCACAGAGAGACAGAGGATCCGGGTTCGAATCCTGGCCGGGGGCATACCTTTTCTCTTTAAAATAAAATAAAAAAATTGTTTCTTTATTTAAATACATAACTACTATATTGGCACATTTGAAAATTATTAGTGCTGCAATAGATGTGTGTGTGTGTGTGTCTATATATATCTTGAATAATATTAGTTAACCTTATTAATATGGGGAACAAAATGGCCTGGGTGGAGTTTAGAGAAATAATTTCTTAAATTGGGTTGAACTATTTATTTGAAAACTGACATTTCAACCCACATTGCAGATCTTCTTCAGGGCAAGTAATGAAGTCAAAAGACAAAGGGATGTTATGTGATTATTATTTATTTCCCCAAAATTACATTTTATATCCCATTTCCAATTAAATTTGTTGAATATATATCTTATAGTAAGGTAATATCATTGTTTTTGCAAGTATAATACATAATATAATTAATATACTTAATATTAAATGTATACACAAAATAAGCAAACTTGGTTTTAGGAGTAATGAGGAATACTACGGCTGCTATAGACCGGACGGTTTTGGTACAAATCCTATTTCACTCAAGATGCTAACAGTTGTCGAGGAATTGAATTTCCATGTTATAAATAACTCGCTACGGGACTTAGTTTTTAAAGTTGGTATCCTTATCCAATATTATTAATAGATTAACAGAATCATAATATTCGTCTTGGTTTCCTACAATTAAATGATTTCATTTTTATTTTTGAGTGGAAAATAGTTGACTGGATTATTCAAATGATGAATTGAATTGGTCAGGGAGTGCAGTCTATGATAACGCAAGAATTAAGCAAAACTTAATTTCTATTAATCATGCCAATATTTTGGCCTACATTGTAGGCCATCTACAGGGCAAATAGTGGGTGAGGTGACTTATCACAACACATTCAACTGTCAACAAACAAACTGTGAAAGTGTTGTGACAAGTCACCGCACCCACAATTTGCTCTGAAGATGCCCTACAACGCAGGACTAAATGTTGGCACCATTAATAAAAATTAAGTTTTGCTTAATTTTTGTGATAACATTGATTGCACCCCCTGACCAATTCAATCCATGATTTCATTTTTACTTCTTCTATATCGATTTCAACAATCAATGAAAAGATTTTTTATTTATCTCAAAATAATTAAATTGATGGTATATCCCTAGGCAAAAAGAATCGATTCTGAAAACGATTTTTATAGTTTGATGGATGTTAAAATCAATTAGAAAATTGATTCGGATATCACAATGCAGGGTTGAAACAAGGAATTTTACTAAAAAGGGGAGAAAGTTTAACTTGGTCAACCCATTTTTAAATATTTTACCCTTCCATCACACCACAGGGAGTGGAGTGTCTCAGTGGTAGAGCACTGAGTTGCAATGCCAAAGATCCTTGGTTCAAATCCCACTCACTGGCAGACGTGTTAATCTGTTAGCCGCCAGAAATGGATCCTACGGGATCTAGGACACTCCTGGGGCTAACCCAGCCTCTATAAATTGGGTATCCAAAATAAGGGTGAAAACTCTGGCGGTTGAGCGTGATCTAGGACCAATTACTTCTCTACATGACCATTGTCAAAGAAATAGTACAGTCTACCATGTATGTACCGCAGACCCTTCATGGTAGTGGTACAATTTTTTTTTACCCTTCAATTAATGCCCAAAGTTTTTATGACCGTATTTTCTTTTTTTAGTTAGCAAGTTCCTAAATAATTACTTTCATCTCCATAACCTTGAATTATTTTATTACTGCTCAAGAATCAAAAAAGGTTTTTTTTACTTGGCCCAAAAGTTAAATTTAGTTAAAAATTTATGATGACAGCATAGCCTAAACAAATACATTGTGGTAAAATGAAAGAGGCAGAGTTTATTATGTTCAGTTTTTCACTTTAAGCCCCTGAAATTGAACTATTATTCAATTATTCTTTTTGTTTTTTTAAATAATAATATTCAATATTAATTGATCTTGTTCACAGGTTAACACATCCGAAATTTTCAACACTGATAGCGTTCACACATCCACCAAGATCTTCCACATCCAGAACAATTGCAACTCGCCAATTAAAATTTCTGTTCGTATTCAAGAACCCTTTCAAATTACCTCTATTGAAACACGAAACGAGGTTCTGTCAGACATCACTCAAGAATTTGTGGTCGAAAATGCACAAACCATAAAGGTATATATTTTTATATTGTTTTTAGCATGGTTAATATAATGAGAAACAATAAATTTATGCGATGAATAGTTAAATCTAAATATTCCGTGACTTAATTATAAAATTTAAACAGGGTATACTGAAGGAGTTAGTAAATCTAGTAGGGACGCACATGACTGAAACATTCAATCAAGTCAAAATTTATAAATATTTTAGATAAGAAATATTATAATACTACTGTGAAAAAAAAATAGGGTGAAATTGTAATTTAAAACTCCCGAGCATTTGGAAGGCAGGTAAATTGTTTTTTCCTAGGTTGGTAGGACTGTCTATAACATTTGCCAAGCGTCTGTTTGTCAAAAAGAATGATTATCTCTGAGTCACACGTGTTTTTGTAAACAAATAAAAGTGAATTTTTCGATTTTTACAATGGGTGATTTTGTTGAGGAAAGAACTTCTGTCAAATTTTGTTTGCGAAACAAATATTCTTGTGCAGACACTTTGAAAATGTTGCTGAAGGCCTTTGGTGATCAAACTATGGCACAAACAAACATTTATAAGTGGTAAAACGAGTTCAAAGCCAAGAACGCGTTGAAGACGAACCTCGCTATGGATGACCATCAACATCTACCAACGAGGGCCACGTCCAAAAAAAATCTAAGATTTGGTGCTTGAAAATCGTCGATTGACAATTAGAGACCTCGCTAATATTATTACAATATTATTTGAGTGTTATGCGTTGTTTGCGTGAAGCTGTTCGTCTGAAACTTCCGGAATTATGGGCGAACAACTCTTGGTTCCTTCACCACGATAATGCACCGGTTCACAGTGCATTGGTTCTTCCCGACTTTTTTGCCAAAAACTCGATCCATATCGTTCCGCAGCCACCGTATTCGCCTGATTTCTGGAAAAAGTGCGTTTTATCAAACGGGGATTACTTTGAATGGGATGAAATTGATTTGGAAGAGTAAATAAAGAATTTACATTTTATAAACAAATTCACCTTACTTTTTGATCACAGTAGTATAATATTATATCAGATGTCAACATATAATTCTTCATAATATAATTCATTGCGGATATGATCTCTTCTTGTTTTTTCCTGCGATCCTTCGAAGAAATTTCATTTCTGCAGCCGTGACTCAACTCTCCAGCCTGTCCAACTTTCGGCACTATACAGGATCACAGATAGATATACCGACTTGAAGATGTTGAGTTTCACTTTTCTGCTTACTTCTCGCTTACCAACAACAGCATTACAGATCTGGTAGTAGACCAAGTTTGCTTTGTTTATCCTATTTGAGATTTCGAAGTCTAATTTCCCAGTACCGTTCATTGCTGCTCCGAGTTAGGTGAAGCCCATGACTGTTTCAATCTCTCCTCCATTGCAGTATATATGGATTTCTTCCTGTACCCTTCCTACTTGCAGGATCTTGCTCTTGCCGGTGCTGATCTGCATACATTTTCTACAGAGCTCTTCATCCTATTCAGTTACGGCTTGCTGCAACTTTTCTGTGGAGTCCGCGCAATGAGAATATCATCGGTATAAAGCAGAAGCTGAATCACTATTGGCAGGAGGTTTCTTCGCCCCAAGAACGTCCTTTCAGTTCGCCTTCTGCATATTGCTGTTATTTCATTCATATATCGTATAAATAGCAGCGGGCTTAAACTGTCATCCTGTTTCACTCCTTTTGCCATATTAAAGTGCCCAGACTCCTTCCCATTGAATCTAATGATACCTTTTGGGTTTTGATATATGGACTTTACAGCATCCATGAGGCTTTTTGAAATGTTTTTAACTCCGAGTGTTTCCCATATTTCGTTTCTTGGAACAGAGTCAAATGCTGTTTTAAGATCGAGGAAGGCGAAGTACATATTCCTATCTTGGTCCCAGGATTTTTGTATGACATTTCTTAGAGAGAATATATGGTATTGAGTTTGTCTTCCTGGCCTGAAGCCTTTCCTGTTCCTCCCCCCGATGTGCGGCTCTCCACTAATCTACTTTCCCAAATGGACGTATTTAGTTTGTAGATAACTGGAGAGAGAGACATATGGGTCTATAATTGGAACACATTTTTATTATAAAAAGCTTTAACACTTATTAGAATTTTTACTGCATTAAATATTGTAAAGTGTAAAAATTTCCATAATAATAGACTTACCCACACTCTTTTAATCACTAAAGAACATCTGTCAACTTGTGGGAAGTGCAACGAGGGCGTAACAATAGTCCATATCATCGAAGACTGTACCTTTTACAAAAGAGCGATGCATAAAATAGTACTACAAGTCAATGTATCCACGATATTAGGAAATGAAGAAAAGTACTTTAATAAGGCATCGCCTTTCTCTCAAAAGAAGGATTAATTAAGAATATCTAATGGTTATCTCCTACTTTTATTTTCTCTTATTTATACTTTATCTATACATTTTTATTTATTTAATTATTCTTTTTTTTTATTACACTTTTATAAAAATTATTACTAAAAAAACGAATATAAATAATATACACAACTAAAGTAAAGTGTTGATGACCAATCGGTTTCACACCTCAAACTTAAAACAACCAACCAACCAATCCATAATAGCATACATGCTAGGTAAAGTATATACTGCAAAATTAGAAATATTCCTATTCATTTTTGCACAGTTCATAAATATCTATAACTGTTTTAAGTAACTAATTAATAAAAGAACCGATCGAAAATACTTTGTTTCTTAAGGTGGAAATCATGTTGTTACTGAACAAGAGTATTCTTACAAAATCAACTCCAGCCAAACCCAGTTACCTCAATCAAGAAGGGCCGATTATTTCTGAATTGAATTTTGGCCATAAAGGAGAAGTTGAAAACGTATGAAATTCAATTTGATTTTCAGTTTTTTTCTCTCTACTTTATGTAATAGAAATAAGTTGTAACAACTTTTATAGGGAATGGTTTAATGTTAATAAAGGACATTGAACTATAAAAAAAATGAAGTAAAATACGTATTACAATTTCAAATGCATAATCAAATATTTATGGCATTTTGCTAGAAAGGTATCAACCCTAGTTTCACATCTATTGAGTAAACTCAATTCAAAGTACATCGGAAAATTTGGAAGTTTCCTAATTAGTCTATAATATTTTTGTCAGAAACCTAATTTTGTTCCAAAATATAAAAACATTGTATATAAAAAAGAAATTGTCACATTCAATTTACCAGTATTTCATTAGAACCTTACCATCCATCAATCAATCACAGTTAACCACAAAGTATTCCTAAAAGCATCCTCAAAGGTTGAAACAACTGTGGCTCTGATCTTGCAATTTATTCATTATAATACGAGGGGGTACCCAAAAAAAAAAACGGGAATCATTTTTTAAAAGTCATATATTTAATCTTTTTTACATAACAACCTTGTCCCCTTCAAAGTGCTCTCCATCGCATTTCACACATTTATCCCATTGGTGTTTCCACTGTTCGAAACTCCTTTTCAGTGATGGCTGCCAGCTCTTTCGGAGATCTTTCATGCCCCTTTTCATGCGTGAGAACAAGAAAAAATCACATGCAGCCAGATGGGGTGAGTAGCAGTAGTAGTAGGTCTTTTTTGAAGAATGCTGTCGTCGGTCTGCAAGCACAATTTCTTTCACGTCACCGGGAAGTCGACGGTCGTCCAGAACGATGTTTGTCCTTAATCGGCATGTCGCCATTTTTAAAGCGAGAAAACCACTCGTACACTTGGATTTTTCCCTTAGCATCGTCTTTGTAAGCTGTGTTCAACATTACAACTGTTGCAGCATCATTTTTACCGATCAGGAAGCAAAATTTCACAGCCGCAGGTTGTTCACACAAACTTGCCATCGTGAAAAACGAGACGAGCACAAAACAGCACTAGCAAAAACTATCATTGCACGGGAACAGGATAAGCCAGATCAATGTTTTTTTTGGTACCCCCCTCTTATATGCTATCAGAACTCCATCATTTAATTCATTCATTTATATCCGATTTTGTCTTTTTATATTTTTTATTTGACTGATATATTATCGACTAACATAAGTGGTTAAGTCAAATTGAGAGAAGCATAATCCTGTCATTCTTGTACTGCATAAGTGATTGAGTGAGGCCATGTCTTGGAATAGAGTCGTTTAATAAAATAGCAATAACGCTATTTGAAGCCAAGGCCTGAAAGCCCACTTATACACTACGAGAATATTACTATTCCGCTTTCTTCACGGAGAGGTGGGAGACCCGGGTTCGAGTCCCCGTCCTGGTCATATATTTTCTTTTCAAATAAATTATTTATATTTGTTAGAAATTAAGAAATACATGGATGTTCAGAAAAGCATATGCATAAGTATTATGAAATAATTAATAAACCGTCAATTTTGTAACTGTTTTTGGAAAATGTGTTTAACTTCAGAAGAAATGTGTATAAGGGGTCACCTAAAAGCTATTCAAAACCTTTATCAGTGCTTTTTAAAAGAATTTCTGATTGTAATGGCATACTGTTCTTGATGATGTATACTTATAATTACAATGTAATAAAATATTTCATATAATTATGGGTGCTTAAAAATTTCTTACAGATTATCAAACTCGAACTCCATTTACTTAAACCAGTGTTTAAATTTGCTAGCAATGAGATAAACTTTGGTCAAACCTGTGTTATGCAAAGTGCAATAGAAATTATAGATGTTCATGTAAAAAATGGTAAGTTATCCCTTAGAAAAAAAAAACTTAAAAAAGTTTTTAGATCTTAAAGTTAACGAGATAAAATTAAAAAATGTTATTGTCTAATAGGTGACCAACCTTTCAAAGTCCGAATTGACAAAACGGAAGGAAATGTCTTTCGAGTTACACCAGCATTGGGTTTGATCAGAGAGGGTAAAATGATGCATATCACAATAGAATTCGCTCCCAAGTAAGTGCCGTTTAATTAGGACTTAAACCTGAATAGATTTAGTATTTGTTGTTGTATTTAAGAGTTATTGCTAATATAATAAGTAAATGTCAATATTTTGGATTTATCACCAAACCGATACTACTATAGAATGTATAATAAAATAAAGTGGCCTTTCCTGTACAAAATAAACCTCCACTCTCATCATCCTGACCCAGATATAAGTCTGTATAAGATCCAATAAACCAATAATTTAAAATATTTCTCACTTTCTTATTTTAAACATAAAAGCATACAGTTAAAACAAATCTTTCAACTGCTCATTCTTTTTTACAATATTAATGGTCTAGGGTACTGGACTTTAAATTATATTTTTCCTTTGGTATATAAAAACACAAAAACATTTAGCCCAAAAATTCATTTGATTTATTTATTCTTTATATACGTTTCGACACAAGAGTGGTCATTTTCAATATATACCTTACATCATTCAAACCAGTATAAATCTCTATCTTTTTTTGGAGATTAATATTTAAAATAAACTGGGTGAGCTCCACCCATAGTCAGTTACTATAACTGTTATAGTAAATAGTTACTATAACTGTTATAGTAAATAGGTACTATAAATGTTATAGTAAATAGTTACTATAACTGTTATAGTAAATAGTTACTATAACTGTTATAGTAAATAGTTACTATAACTGTTATAGTAAATAGTTACTATAACTGTTACAGTAAATAGTTAATATAACTGTTATAGTAACTGACTATGGGTGGAACTCACTCAGCTTATTTTAAATTTTAATCTCCAAAAAAAGATAAGAGATTTATACTGGCTTGAATGATGATGTAAGGTATACAGTGATACCTCGAGATACGAGTGCCTTAACATATGAGTTATTTGAGATACGAGCTGTCGAGCGAGCGAAGTTTTGTTTTGAAATACGAGCAATGGCCAGCTTCCGCCTTTTTATTGCGCGTCTCGCGCATTATCCCAATTATTCCCCCAGTGTGCTTGATTACCTCGCTGTCGATGCATCTTTGCTAAGTTTTTCTAGGGCTTTGCACTTTTTGTGCATTTGCATACTCTATCAAATTTCTTTTTATAACTGAGTCCGAAGAAAGTGTGTGGAAAGGTCAGTGCTCAGAAGAAGATGATGTCTATTGGATTAAAGCATGAAATCATGGAAAAAATGAGCAAGCTGTGTGAGTAGCCGACTTGGTGAGGCAGTACGGGCGTAGTACTTCAACGATATGCATTGTGCTTAAACAGAAGGAGTCGATAAAGGGCATAACGCCAGCTAAGGGCGTTACAATAATTTCTAAACTCCGGAGCTCTCTCCATGAAAAGATTGAGAAACCGCTGATGATTTGGGTGATGGCGAAGCAGCTTAAAGGCGATACCTTAACACAGGGCATAATATGCTAGAAGGCACGAGCAATTTACAGTGATTTGCTGAATCAGACCCCGACGAGGCATTGGAAAACTCGTTTAAAGCCAGTCGATATTAGCCATTTATAAATACATTTTTCTTATTCAAAAACACGAAACAAAAACAATTGGGGGTAGCATTTTTGGGGCTGGAACGAATTAATGACATCTCAATTAATTTCAATGGTGAAAATTGCTTTGAGATACGAGCAAGGTTACAGAACGAATTAAACTCATATCTCGAGGTATCACTGTATATTGAAAATGACCACTCTTGTGTCGAAACGTATATAAAAAATAAATAAATCAAATGAATTTTTGGAATAAAGGTTTTTGTGTTTTTATACACCAAAGGAAAAATTTTATTTTTTTAGTATCTTTCTACATTTTGTCTGCTATAATCACTAAATATCATTGTTTGTTTACAGACTTATTGATTATTAACTTTTACATTGCTTGCTTATTATTATTAACATTGCTGTTAATACTTTGTGTATTACTATTGATATTAATTAATTAATTGAAATTTTTTTATTAATAGTGTTGGGTATTTGGATCCTTTTAAGTTGAATTATGGGACTTAATTATAATTGTAATTTTAATTATTACTGTCTTAATTAGATCACAACTATCTATTCCATGAGATAGATACACAAATCTTCACAGATCTTTTTCACTCGAGGTCCAGCCCTATCTGTAATTAAAATTATTAGTTTAAGGTATAACATCCCCAGACATGCGGAAGTCCATTTCAACAATAATTTTAAATAATATAAAATCAAAGAATAATTATTTTGATGAATACGAATTTTTAAGTTCAAAATGAAGCAGTTAAATATTGCACTAGATAGCACTATTTCATCATAATGAACTGATAACGCATATAAGTTATTTGATATAAGTTTTAATTTAGTAATGGTAAATTAATCATACATCAAATAAAATAAATTTATTAATTAAAAATCGACACCTTGGGGCCATTATTAATGGCCAATATTTACTAATGTTATAAACATTTAAACAGGGAGTGTAGGAGATACGTGAGCATCATCGAGTTCATCTCCTCAACCCCAGGGTGCATCATTCCTCTCTTCGTCGAAGGCATCGGGTCATTGGACCAAAAGTTCTACACCTGAAATGTTCAATTAAATATATACATTTGATCAGCAATTAATGCTTTTGTTTTGCTATATTATTATGTTTTAGTCCCATTATTTGTTAGTATTTTCTTTTTTTTTTCTTTTTAGTTAATTTTTGAGGTGGCAAGGCATGTAGACAAACACATTACAGAAGACCCTTGTGAGGGAGCATAAGCTGAGAGGTTTTACTGCATCCTTCATTCTAATTTGCAAGTTTGATCATCATTTTAATAACAAGAGAGATATAGTCTGACAATTTCGTAAACGATCTGCAGCGGGGCTTGGGAGATAGGAGTTCCCTAACCAAGCCACTATTAGAAATAGAGTTCAAAGAAAGCCAGTTTAATAACAATTACAAGTCCAAGGGTAGGCCGGTCGAATGCAAAGCATAAATAATAATTCCAAGATAATGCAAAGCTATGACAGTAAAAAGCCGCAATTAGGAAAAGTGAAGTGAAGAAATGGGAAAAGTTGTTATTTAACTAATACTATTACTTTTGATTTGGTTATACCATTCACTACTAAGGTACTATTTTTGAGAGAGAAACACACTTTTTATTGAAATATTACAATCTGCCTCTTGTGGGCAATAAGTAATAATGCTAAGTAGCCTACTATCATTTCATAAAACAAATAAATGAATGTAATAAAAATATATACATGCGGTAATAAAAACAAAATAAATGCGAAAATGATAATAAAAATAAAGTACTAAGGTATTATTAATGTAATCTTTATATTTATTATAAATATTTCTTATTAGGAAGCCGAGTAAGTTAGTGTTTATTCCCATTATTAGTTATGGCTGAGAAGTGAACCATAACAGGTATACTAAGACCTCGGTATCCCAATGTTTACAATGTAATCTTATCATATATAGATCTTTAACATTAACTTAAGTATCAAAAATCGAGGTTGCTGCCTGCTATTAATGTTCTAGTAAATATCCTCACTATGATATCATAATTTCTACTTGTATCACTTCATCACAGGCTTTTATTTTTACTAAAAAGCAAAACTTTTGATTTAAAAATGAGATATCCTCAAGGTAGTAATCCTTGGCCCAATCCTTTATACAGTTGACATCCCAACTCATCCTAATACAATACTTACCACGTATGCTGATGATACATGTGTATTATCAGTCAACACCAATCCAGTTATTGCATCCCAAAGCCAACAATCCAATATCGCTGATCTTGAAGAATGATGTCAAAAATGGATAATTAAAATAAATTCTCAAAAATCGCATCAAATCACTTTTATCTTACGTTGTAAACCAATGACTTCCTGCCCTTCAGTATCCTTAAATAATATCCCACTGGTGCCTGTAGAACAGATCCGATACTTAGGATTGCATCTCGACAAACGATTAACCTGGAATCCTCATACAAGAATGAAAAGACAGGAAACCGCACGACGTTTCAGGCTACTTCAACACTACTACAACAAACGCTCTAAGCTCCCTATTAACTACAAAAGACTCATCTACATGACCATCATACGACCTATTTGGACTTAAGGAGTAAAGCTTTGGGGCTCCACTAAGCCATCGAATTCCTCTCGTATCCATAACAACCTTATGGTTGCCATTTGTTGCTGATTTGGCCCAAACTCCGTATCTATCCTTTCATAACAAACTTCATTACCTCTCAAACCCTCTAGTTTCAAAACTAGCTTCCTCTTCAATTCCCGATAATCCTCCGAGGCGCCTGAAAAGAAGATGGCCACGTGACCTTCTTAGTTGAACTTTGATTTCAGTACTACCAGTGGGTAGTTTCTCTACTGGTCATTCTCATGTCATTATGTATCACTTATCCTTTTACAAGTTGTATTATTGTAATACAGTTATAAATTTCAATAAATAAATTTAAAAAAAAAATGAAATTAAGATAATTGATCTAAGAGCGAGTGCCTTTAATAAGGAACCCCCAGGTGTTTTAATTATATTCTTATCTGTAGATTCCTAATGGATCGAAATGTCTTACTACTTTCAGGAATAAATTATGTATGAATCAGCTGTTTCAGCTTAAATTCAGCACCAAATGGTAAATTCAATTTTTATTCGAGAAGAATTTTATAAGAAAGCTCGTTATCCTCAGCGATAAGATGTTTGTAATTATCAAAAATGTTTTAATACTTTGTTATTTCAGTTAATTGTCTTCCGTTACGTTTCATTACACTATATTTATGTTATGTTAAAAACAAAAACTTTATTTAAAGATCATATTTTTTCTTTTACTTCAGGAGGTAATTATTCTCACAACCTCTCCCTCCATTTATGCTGCTCTTTAAATTTCCAATGTGTCCATCAAGTAGATTTTACCCCTCCAATCATTTGTTGCTGGAGCAATGAGCTTAAACTTTAAACTCATGACTGGATTTATAACTGAATTGTTGGGTGATGCAATGTTGCGTTGAACTTTTCACAATTACGTTTTTGGAAAAATGTTCAACAGTAGTAACTCCTAGGTCGATAATATCGATTGATTATCAAATCCAGTTTTGCCAAGATGTTGATTTTTTTTTGGAGTTTCCGCAATTCAATTTATTTTAACCATTAGACATATTTTTTATTTGCTGAAATTATTTAGTTTTTTTTATTTCATTTTATGGAGAACCTTAAACCGAAAGGTTTTTCGAATTAGAAAAAATGTAGATTCTAAATTCGGTAACACTCTTTGAAGGTATCAAGAACAGGAAAACTATAATTTCAAGAGTAATATTAATAGCACCTTTTTTTTCTTCTTTTTTTTTTAAATCTGCTTTATTTTTCTAATAATAAATAGGCACAACTTATAATTTAAAAAAATATTTACGCTATGTTTGTCCTACTATTATTGTACCTTTGAAAACTTATAAATATATATATTTTATTTTATTTATACATATTTTCGTAAGAGGAAATTTCCCTTTAAAAAACTAATAATAGGTGTTTCTCATTACATATTCTAGGAAGATATATTTTCACCTTTACCAGCATATTTTCTTATTGCATTATCAGATATTTAAAATTAGTTAACGCTGTAATATAAAGATATTATATTTTTCATTTTTTGTGAATAGTTTTGAAAACCTCAAAATGAAACTTGTGATAAATAAATTTTCTTTTGGCAATTAAGTCGACTTTGTAAGCACTTCTCTTTTTATTTTATATTTCCAGCATATTAAATTTATGTCTGCCATATACAATTCATGACCCTCATCTAAGCCTAAATCTTGGCACAACTAGTAACATACTCATATTTATAATTATGGATAATCCACTAATATTCAGTCTCTATACAAGGAGGTATGTTCTCTTGCTTAATGCTTGGTCAATTACTAAGACTGAGGATATTCTACTAGTGTAAGAATAGTTGAGGAGCATCCATGATCTATGCCATAGGGTCTTATAGTTCTGAACTCCCGTTTTGCTTTTTCCTCACAAAGGATAGAGACTGGCTCACTCACTCGCCTCGCATACATACTGGCACTAAAGTCCTTAAGGACCTTGCTCCCTTTGACTCTGTACAACAGCAAATATTTTCCATCTGGGCACACCTAAAGCCATCAGGACTGCCTCGCATCCAACCAACACATTCGAGGCCTCCCACGCTGATGGGAGTTATTAAGTTACCAACATTCCTGAATTTATCACACTCGCTCTATACTAGGTACTCTCCAAGTTGAATTATCTGTTCCTCCATTTGCCTTGTTGAGGTCTGCATGTGGATGATTCCCTGACAAAGATTGACTCTCTCACATACTCGCACTACAGTCCATATAGGGCCTTGGCCTCTGCCAACAGCTTATTCCTTTGAGGTCTGTCTCAACATCATGCAGCCAACGCATTCGAGGACACAGTGGATTTAGTTGGTTATAAAGCAACTGAGATGCCTGAACTTATCACAACTCAGTACTTGGTACCCTATGAGTTAATTATCTGTTCATCCATGTGCCTTGTTGAGGTCTGCTTGTGGATGATTCCCTGACAGGGACTAACTGGCACTGCAGTTTACGAACAATCTTGGGCTCCGTTCGCAGGTTGCTCCATTTTTCTCTGTCAACAGATAATCTTCATTTGTCCATCCAAAGCCTTCAAATCAGCCTCGACATCATCCAGTCAATGTATTTGAGGCCTCCCACGCTTTGGATATAGGTGGTTATCAAGCTACCAGGATTCCTGAACTTATCACAGCTCTGTACTTGGTACTCGACAAGTTGACTTATCCGTTCCTCCATGTGCTTTGTTGCAGTCTTCATGTGGATGGTTCCATAACTAGGACTGGCTCACTTACATAATGGCACTTCAGTCTACAAAGAACCTAGGGCTCTGTCCGCAGCTGCTCCATTCTTCTCTGTCAACAGGGAATCTTCATTTGTCCATCCAAAGCCTTCAAGTCAGCCTCGACATCATCCAGCCAATGTATTAGAGGCCTCCCTTACTTTGGATATAGGTGGTTATTGAACTAACCACATTCCCGAACTTATCACAGCTTAGCCTTGTTGCTGCCCAGATGTATATGGTTTTCTGGACAAACATTTTCAAGCTAGAGTCCCTTAACTGGGATTGGCTACCTGATAACAACTCAACCCCATCAATCATTCATCGTCATCCCTTAATGTGACTATTTTACATCCTAATCATCTTGCCTCCTGGCTGAATATCCAACATTAAGCATAATAAGAAACCCCAGTTTTTCAGCCAATTAGGCAGGAGTGGCTAATACGCATCCAATGGTGCTACATAGAGAGATATGGAATATAGAGATATAATTTTTTACTGAGCCAAGATCGTAAGTCTGCAACCTGACAGATGGCTTAGGACTTTTTAAAGGGAGTAATAAATCCCTAGTGATGCCATCCTTCAGATGGGATGTAAAATGGTGGCCCTGAGCCTGTGCGATGTCAAGTACTCGCTAAAGACCCCTATCGTAATTAAACCTGGTTAAGCAAAATTTAAGACTCCCACTGTAGCATCATCCTATTAGCCATAGCAGCATGAAGTGAACATTAAATGAAATAAACATGGTAGGTGTAAGAGTTAAACTGTTTTTTATTAATTAAATCACTTCTGGAAGTGTTAAAAAAAAAAGCTTTCATCGAAAATATCTTTTTTTATACTTCAGGAAATTCTATACATAGCCTTCGCTACAGAAAGACACTTCAATTGTCATAACTAAGACCTGTCAAGTTTCCTTTTTAAATTTTCAAAACTATCATATAAAAATATTAAGACTCAGAAAACTAATATTAAAAACTATGAACTCAACATTACCGTTTAACAATAAATTTGAAAACAGAATAGCATAGCTTTCAAGAAATGTAACAAATCTTATTCACAACTATATGGGTAATATATAATAAAGGGGTAAGGGAAAAAACAATTATAAACATAGAACTATATTTATTACTACGCTAACAGCCTTCAAAACATGTGCCGGGTCGCTACGCCCAATTTAGCACCTCACACTAGCACTTCTCTTTGTTGTTGCGATTAATTAATTTCAATCTAACGCTGTTTGTCAAACATATATACATATATTACAACAAAGGTTTCAACATTAATATACAAAAATAATAAGTAACAACAGGCAATAAATTAAAAAAAAAAAAGAAATGAAAAGTAAAGAACAAAGATGATTACAGGTAACAACGTTTAGTTTGAAGATTAAACAAAGAGGCAGTAGGTAGGACCGCTCACCGCAGGACTACAGCAACGCCCTACTTTTGAGATAGCAGCCTCTAAACCAACTAGCTAGTCACCCTTCGTGTCATGTTGCCATCACGCGATGAGCTGAAGCAAAATGATTTTTTTTTATATCAAACTCCATTGATACAGTGTCTATATATATTGTTAAGAATTTAATATTTTAATAAAATTGAAGATATATAATGTGATATTATGGATAGCTAGTTAATTAAAAATCAACATTAATTTTATTTTATTACAAAATTTAAATTATTATAAAGAAAACAAAACAAAATAATACAATATTTGATCTCCGTGGTTCAATGATAATTAATTTAAACGTCGGGATAATTAGAACAAATTTTAATTTACAAACACAATTCTTATAGTAAAACGATTCAAATAAAGTAAAACTCACAGATGTATGTACCAATCTTCGTCTTGAAGCTCCCTCCGAATCAACACATGTTATAACGTTCTTCTTAATAACTTGAAGATGCTATCTTCTAAACACTCTGTACTCGAACAATGATGAGAAACTAGAAGGTCTTCTTCCCTGAACGCTCTTCTCACCAGCGTGACATAAATGGAGATGTCCTGTCCTTAAGACGCAACAAACCAGAGTGGGTTGAATGGAGAAGTCCTGTCTTTAGGAGGCGCTGAACCAGAGAGGTGTCGTCCCTTGGACGCGCCAAAAGAGAGTTATAAATGGAGAGGTCCCGTCCCTAGGACGCGCCATGACAGAGAGTGAGTGAAATATGGCGGAAAGACGCCGGTAGGGAGCAGCAATGCCATTTGAATCAATATGAAAATCAACTTTACTTTAAAAAATTGTGTTTTTTCATTTAAAAAATCAAATATTAATTTAATAAAAATTTATTATATAAGTTTTTGTAATTATTTTTATTTACTTAAATAAATTGTTCAGTAATCGATATCAACTTTACGGTCGTCCGATTGATAATAACTATCGATAATTTTTTATTTATTTCTAATATATTTTGAACCTCAACATTCGCCTGTCTTATAAAAAAAAAATAATAAAAAAAATGTTTATTTTCCGGATTCTTTATGAATTATTGAATTTACATTAATTTTTGGTTTTATATATAATAATTATTAGTTTTGTTAGATTTAGTAGCCGGAGTGAACAAATTTAAACAAAGATTTTATTGTGATTTAGTCATTCTGTAATCCTATCAAGTTCCTTAAATTCCAACCAGCTTGAAATTCAACATTTTTCCTTAACCTTTCCCCGCAGGTAGTTTCGGATGTCTGCAGCTCTTTTCCAACATTTTATCCCACTATAATATTTACTGGCTGTTTTCTTGGTTTTTCTTTGTAAATTATTTCTCTTAGCTTTATCCTTTCTTTCTTTATTTTTGTTTTCAGAATGGTCAAAATTTTCTTCCATCTCATGATTACTAATTTTTATTTGGCCTTCATCAGAAGATACTTCAGCATCATAAATATCACTGTCTAAATACTTATTTTTCACGGTAGTATTGGGCTCATCAATATTATCTTCATTTGTTTTGTTTGGTTTATCAATGCCCCAAACATCAACTGCATCATAACAATTGTCATTGGTAGCTTTCTTATCATCACCATAATCAATTTCATAATCACACTCAGGTTGGTTTTTTATCAAACTCTTCTCCAAATTATTTTTAAGTTCATCCTCTGATGAAAAATCATTAAATTCCATTTTCTCATTAAAACACTGGTTATCTCTTGTTTCATCTTCAATTACAAATTTTTTAATTGTTGAATTATCATCATCTGAACAAGTCTGTTTGGATTCCTTCTTCTCTTTAATAGTGGTTTCCTTATCAATTACTTCATCATTGGCAAAAAGTTCATTTGAATTTTTATTAATATCATCTATAGTATAAGCTTCTTCTTCATTAATTTCAAAAGAAATGATAACATTTTCCGTATTTTTTATATTCCTATCAAGTTGAGCACAACATAAATCATTTTGTTGATCTACAGCATTTGTTAACTTTGTAACCTTCTCATCGGTAAGATCCGTTACTTTAACCTCTAAACTCGAAATCCCATCGTCAAACACCTGTTTAATCGAATTAATTATTTCTGTTTTTAATTCAGAAATTTCTGTTCTAAGCCTTTCCTGACCTTTACCCATGTTATTAATCTCTTCTCTCATTTTATTACTTTTCTCATTACTCTCTTCTCTCATTTTATCTATTTTCTCATTATTCTCTTTCATCATTTTTAATAAATCAAACATTATGTTTGGCTCAGACGTATTTCCCGCGCATTCTTTGCTGGCCACGTTTTGCTCGTTTCCGGCGAATCCCTGACCGGTTTTTAAATCTAATACGCTTTGACTTCCGGCAGCGATCTGTGATTCCCTGAAAATTGATGACTCATTTTCCACTGCTTTATGGCACTCTTCCAACATTTCAACTTGACTATTATTTTCAACTAAATCGTCAATCCTATCACCATTTTTAGACATCCTTAATTTTGAAATTAAATTAATATTTTAAAAATAATTAGTTAATCAATATGGTATTATAATTAATAAAACCTTTATATTTAAACCTATTTTTAATATTTTTACCGGTTCTACTGTTACGAAACGTTGCCGCTGACGCAATTTTATATATTACAAATGTTTATTTACTTACTAATTCTGATTATTCTCCCGAATTATCATTGCCTATACGTTGGGCGCCAAATGTTAAGAATTTAATATTTTAATAAAATTGAAGATATATAATGTGATATTATGGATAGCTAGTTAATTAAAAATCAACATTAATTTTATTTTATTACAAAATTTAAATTATTATAAAGAAAACAAAACAAAATAATACAATATTTGATCTCCGTGGTTCAATGATAATTAATTTAAACGTCGGGATAATTAGAACAAATTTTAATTTACAAACACAATTCTTATAGTAAAACGATTCAAATAAAGTAAAACTCACAGATGTATGTACCAATCTTCGTCTTGAAGCTCCCTCCGAATCAACACATGTTATAACGTTCTTCTTAATAACTTGAAGATGCTATCTTCTAAACACTCTGTACTCGAACAATGATGAGAAACTAGAAGGTCTTCTTCCCTGAACGCTCTTCTCACCAGCGTGACATAAATGGAGATGTCCTGTCCTTAAGACGCAACAAACCAGAGTGGGTTGAATGGAGAAGTCCTGTCTTTAGGAGGCGCTGAACCAGAGAGGTGTCGTCCCTTGGACGCGCCAAAAGAGAGTTATAAATGGAGAGGTCCCGTCCCTAGGACGCGCCATGACAGAGAGTGAGTGAAATATGGCGGAAAGACGCCGGTAGGGAGCAGCAATGCCATTTGAATCAATATGAAAATCAACTTTACTTTAAAAAATTGTGTTTTTTCATTTAAAAAATCAAATATTAATTTAATAAAAATTTATTATATAAGTTTTTGTAATTATTTTTATTTACTTAAATAAATTGTTCAGTAATCGATATCAACTTTACGGTCGTCCGATTGATAATAACTATCGATAATTTTTTATTTATTTCTAATATATTTTGAACCTCAACAATATAAAGAAATAATTTAGGAGAATCTAGGTTATTGGGTGCGGTCATTGAAGTAAAACGCACTATTAGAAAATTTTATTGAACTTTTTTGAACGCGCACCAACGTTTCATCCTAAAATTTAGGGCATCTATAGGACTCAAAAAAGCAAGATAACATAGTAATTTTTTCTGTGCAAATAATTCTCTTACTAATCTTTTAATTCAATAGTTATAATCTTTCATCAAGTGTTATATTTAAATTTCAGAATCTAAAAAAGTTGGTATTGTTCTTTAAACCAGTATTTAAAGAACAATACCAACTTTTTTTTTTGTAATTATTCATATCATTTTAACCAATAAAACTATTTTAGTTAAATTTGTGCATAGGTAGATAGTTATTTGTGCATAGATATCGACAGTAAAATTTATACCTTAGGTATGTTTTTCATATCATCTTTTTCAAATTTCTCTCATTCCTCTTCTATATTCTTTTTTTTCTACACATATGATATGATATTTATTAAAATAAATCATGTTTGTATTACTTTATCTTTAGACTTACACCATTTCATATCTAACTTCTTAATTTTATTTCATCATTTTTACAAATACTAATTATTTTTACTAATGTCCATTCCTTGGGGATGATAGTTTTGAATTTTATCTAACCTGGGTATTCCGCAGGGTCCAAAAAAAACAACTACTAGTGAATTTAGGAGATTGTAGAGCATGAACCTGATTAATATAATTGAAGTGAAAGTGTTGCGAAGGTCAAGATGGGCTTGTAAAGTTGTTCAACTTGATAACAAATGAGTTACTAAAAACTTAATAACAAGTACCAAGCTGACTGGGAAACATTTGAGAACAAAAGGTCAGTGGGAGGATTGCGTTAAGAGTGATCTAGCTGATTTTGGGTGGGTGGTGGTACGTGGACATTCATAATTTGTGCGGTTTTCTCCAATAGCCTACCCAAACAAGCTTCTCCTACAAGTAGTTCTACTGTCAATAATACTTCACTATTTTAAATAATCAATATAAACATTACTGATAATCATAAAAACTAAGTACATATTTTAACCCTAACTAAACTAATAATTTACTAGTTACTTGGAGTATTATAAATACTTACACTGGCGGGGTATCCTGAGAGGTTCGTTGTCCTGAATGGTAGTCTGGTGCAATTGGTTATGGAACAGATATTGTACGTAGAGAAATTTGTCTTCTCCGACGCACGGATCGAAAAATCCTGGAAGTTGACTCTGTAACATTTTTTAATATACATTATTCAGTCTGAATAAATTCTTATACATTAAAAAACATCATTCTAACCGTGAAATAATAAATAATAAAAAAATGTAAGATATTTCTTACAAAAACTTAATCATTGAATAAAAGGTAACTTATAGCAAAGGCTTCATTTTTATTGAGAACAGAGATAGTTGGAGGGTGCAGTCATAATAAACACTAAATAAGTCTAGTACTTATTTAGTGTTTTTTATGACTGCACCCCCCAACTATCTCCGTTCTCCATTTTATCATCCAGTCAACTATTTTCCTCTCATACATGCTTAATTTTTATGTATACAGTTCATTTGTTTATATGATTTTTTTAGAAAAGGTTTGATGCATATATAAAATATTTATTCTTAGTGTGATATTCAAAACAAAAACAAAAACAGAAAATATTTTCCAATATACCTTGGCCGATTCATAGATGACCAACTTGGAGTCCTTGACAAGACATTGTACAGGTATGGTGACATCTATCACCTCGTCAGTCAAGTCTGAACCGGGGTCGCCTTGACTGGTCAGTTTGCCGTACAAAGCGGATATTATGACAAGGCCTCGGCGTGTTTCCTCTTCTGAGCGTATCCGAGCAAAAGCTACTGACATAAGGTTAACAGCTGCTTGGGCTTCTTTGCGTTTCTCTTCCATCCTAATATCATAAAAAAATTACAAATAATAAAAGAAAATAATGATGTATTATTTGATTAAATTTGTATAAGTACAAGAAAAATAAATAAGAAGGAAAATAATTTTATTTTTTTATAAATAACAGATAGTTTTTACAAAAGACTTTGTTGATAAATTTATCAATATAGTCAAAACCAGAAGAAATCAACAAAGTCTTTTGTAAAAATAGTGGCCGTGGAAACTTAAAAGAGTATCTAAGATAACTTTTAGTTTTGGCTTTACAATTTTTTAAATATTACCAGTTTTAGTTGTTAATTTTTGATTAAAGCAAATTATTTTAGTAAGATTCAGTATATTAACAAATGAAAACAGTGAGCATTCTTGATAAAAATGTTTATTTGTAATTCTTTTTTTCTAATGGAAAATAAAAATATTTTTGGAGAACATAACATACGTTAATGTTCCATTTAGGCAGTAGATAGTTGAACATAGGAGAAATTGTTTTTAACTTAACAATAAATAAAAAGAAGCAAAAATTGACCTGCTTCTGTAAGTATCTTTCTGTCTTTTTTTCTCTGCTTGTGCTTGTTCATTAACTATTGGGTCTACAATAAATCTTTTCACAACAGCATAAATGACCAGTGGCACCACAGTACCGTAGAAGACAGGACTCGGAAGAGGCTCATCACACAATTGAATTGGGAAGATGAATGTCTGCGAAGCACGTGTAAACCTGCAACCACGATATATAGATATACTTGTAGATAATAGATAAACCTTATCATAATTACAAAATAATACGATATATAGATATACTTGTAGATAATACAGAAACCTTATCATAATTACAAAATAATAACTTCTTAAATCTAAAAAAAGTACTGGTAATGTAAGGAAGCTTTTCCTTTAGTGGTAATTGAATTAATGTAAATAAAAAATGCTTTGAAGGATATATTAGATAATTAAGTAAAGAATGAAATGATTTTCTGAAATAACTATGAATTAAGTTAATGTGAGGAGCAAAAAAATTACTAAAAATTAACGTAATGATTAAAGGTAAATTATGAAGTACTTACAAATAAATGTGTAGGTTATATAGAGGTTAATTTTCACAGAGAAGGAAATTAAGGAAGAGTGTTCTGGATCTCACTGATTGGATGAATCTTATAGTAAAAATTTTGTTTTAGTCTGTGTCAATGTTGGGCATGGAGCATCAAGAATAAATCACAAAATTTACTGGCAAAGTAGTAAAGGGAATAACAGTATATCAAGCTAAAACCACGCCTAACCAATAATTCTGACATTATCGAGACAATACAGTACATCTCGTAACAAAATTCTAAAAATCAATTGAATAGTTGCCTGGAAGAAGGCATTTTTGGCGTTTTTGAAAGAAGGGTCCATGTGATGGCCCCTACCGCTAATGTTAGTTTTTAGTTGCCTAAACAGTCAATAGAGGTCAGAGATAGCACAATCGTTGTCCATATCAGAGGATGATTGGTCTCTCAAGAGGCAAAATTCCAGAGGAAGAAAGGCGCATGTGAAGATATCCTAACCTTACTAGTGTTACTTACAAGGGCGTAAGCGCAAGATCTATAAAATGTAAGAAGGGCTTATGTGACAGTCACCTAATTAAATGACCCGTTCTCTTATTTTGGCTCTCCCGTAAACTTAGAAAAATGTAACGTGCGTCCTTCTTCCAGGCAACTATTCAATTGGGTATTAAGTGATATATTTCCATTCAATACTGGTACAATTTTAAAGAATAAAGATGGTCTAAACTAACTATACTTGCCTGCTCACCTTAATTTGAGAATAACTCCCGTAGGAACACCTACTGCCATTGCAGCTGCGACTGTACTTTGTTCAGAGACTTTCTTCTCTGCGCTGTATTCCAACGTCATCCCAGCAGTGCCTATTCTGCAATACAGAATTATTTCCTGTTTAATAATTCGAACGAAGTAAAAAAGTGAAGAAAATATTCAAACATATGATACAATTTTTTAAAAAAAACTGATAAATACATCACACAACATTCATCTATCTCCAAACTAAAATAAACCTTAAAAGTTTATATTTGGCTTCCATGTTATTTTCAATTAGTTTTTATGAAAACATTTAGGAATAACAAAAATAATTTCTAACGATAATTATTCTAATTTTCAGTCTCAAATCAGTAAAAAAAAAAAACAACCACAATAACCCTTGAAGAGTCTTGGATCCATTACACAGTAGAGACTGTACTGTTTCTAGGAAAACAGTTTTGTAGAACGTAATTTGTCTGAGGTAAACCTGAATCGCCAGGAATTTGACCCAATGATGGGTACCCCAGGAGGGTCTATTGATACCATCCTTGGGGAGGAGAGTAGTGTCCATTCTTGTCTGTTAACTGATTAAATAATTTATCTGTAACAATCAAATTCTTCAGCATGGCAACTCATCACTCTAAGGGCTAACTAACCGGCTCGCAGCATCAAATAAAACAATTTAAAAAAGCTTTGTCATAAAAAAACTTGTTTAAGTTTTACAGTTGTACAGTCAAGTATGAATAACCGTATGTAGTTACCTCTTTTTATTTTTTTGAGGCATGAAATGCACTGCGACCAGAGTTGGCCTGTTGTACACCTTGATTAATGGTGATTACATTATTTTAGAATATTTATAGGACAAACTAATTCCACCTGTAGTAACGAAATAATTACAAACGAAAACAGCTACTTTTCTTCTGATCCAAATTGCAACTATGGCAAGGAGGGATCAAGGCTGTTGAAAGCAGGGTCTCATCTGAAGGATATAACATCAAGAACCGGTCTTGTATTAAGCAGTTTCATCAAACTCTAAACGACCTTATAACTAAAGAACATTATTTACTTTTATACACTACGAACCTACTGAAAAAAATTAACTCTACACAGCACAAATTATGAAAAAAAAATTAGATTATTTGTTATTGTTATTGTTAATTTAGTACTAAATGAAAACATACCAAAAACTCACTTTAAGCTAGTTCTAAGCTTCATTTTGGCCTCTTTTCTCTTCCAAGCAAATGCAAAGGACAAATGAGAATGAGGAATGCCGAAGACTATAGCAACATTTGTGTTATAATTCTCCGTGTCCTTAACGAATGAAGTGGTCATAGAAGAGGAGCTGCCTGTCCTCCACGTTAAGTAGCCCATAGTGCCGGAGTCGAGGTTTATACCTGTAGCTTAAAAAACAAATCGAGCAAATAAAATTAAAGATTAATCTCTTTTAAGACAAATACTAAAGAAATTTCAAAAACTTACTAGCATCGATCCCAGTGCGTATTCCATTACTTCCAAACAGAACAAATGTGTCCATTTGTGCGAACGTTCTTTTATAAAGAGTTCTGAAAGCTTTGAATATCAGTAGAGGCCCAGCCCCTGCACCGCCACCAAGCTCAACCCAAGATTTTTCAGATAGAGTGTAACGGTTAGTTAAATTAATGGTTCCCTGACCTGAAAAATTAAATAAATCTTTCAAAAATAATATAATTATTTAATATAGTAAACTTATAAAGGTGGAGGCCAAAGAAAGAATTCTTTAAATAGAAATAAACAAACTATTTATTAGACACTGATGTTTTGATACACATTGCAGATCTTCTGCAATTTTTCAGATACAGAAAAAATTATAAAAATTTTTGCTTTAGAAGAAGATGACTCATATCCCTTTGCCCTCGTCCAAATACTTTAAATAATACCTTTATTTTATTCTTTCAATTTAATAGGTTTCCATCTTGTCTATCCAGTCCTGAAGAAGACCTGCAATGTGCTCTGAAATGCAGGAAAATCAATAGTTTATCTCTATTTAAAGAATTCTTTCTTTCACGATATTAATGTAGTATATATTGTAGCCCTTGTTCCACCAATATTTCTATTATTTATTTAAGGATGAAGGATAAGATGGTTACCACAAGGTGGTAAAAATGAGCACACATAATAAACTATTTATTATAATTATTGGTCATTTTTTATGAGCTATAAATATTTTTATTTTTTAAAGAGAAAAGATAGGCCCTCGACCGGGATTTGAACCTGGAACCTTTGTCTCACCGTGACATCGCTCTGCCAATTGAGCTATCCAAGGCCCCTACCGGTCGAGGACAAACCTTCTCTCTCATAGATCCTAAAGCCCCAGTGTGCTCCCGCCATTTTTGCGATGAATACACTAGAACGAAGTTCTTTGAACATTAATTTTAATTTAGGATCTTATTGACTTACGTCATATTATTATTTATAATTTATAATTATTATAATAATTTATAATTAAAAATATTTATAACTCATAAAAAATGTCCAATAATTATAAAAAATTATAAAGAATAATATGACGTAAGTCAATAGGATCCTAAATTAAAATTAATGTTCAAAGAACTTCGTTCTAGTGTATTCATCGCAAAAATGGCGGGAGCACACTGGGGCTTTAGGATCTATGAGAGAGAAGGTTTGTCCTCGACCGGTAGGGGCCTTGGATAGCTCAATTGGCAGAGCGATGTCACGGTGAGACAAAGGTTCCGGGTTCAAATCCCGGTCGAGGGCCTATCTTTTCTCTTTAAAAAATAAAAATATACTATTTAATTTGATTTTGTTTTCTTATAAAACATATTGTAATAACTTATTCACCTCAAAAAACAATTAAAAGTAGAATTTGGAGAAAAAAAAATTATAATAAAACATTTTCTGCTAAAGTACTGGATTTGCAATAGTAATCCACTTTAAAAAAAATATGATCAAAAAATAAGACATAACTAAACTGGTAAAAAAATAAAATCTAGGTCTCTTATTGCTTTAGGTACTCAAAATAATTAATCTAAATATCTCCTCAAAATGATACTAGCTTTACAATATTGCCGGAAAGCAGATGAAATGAAGCAACTTTTAAGAATGTTCCTAAGTATCATTCAGAGAATTCGTCCCAATTATCCTCCATAAAGTGCGAAGTGGTTTCTATGTCTAGAAAACTCATCGAAGATTGCCAAAAATGATAAAAAAAAGAAGAAAAAAAAGGTTAAGAAATGTAAAGTTACAAACAATGAACTTTTATGGGAGAAAACCATAGTACTTTTTAAAAATCTTATTTCAGAAACAGGTTGTGGCTGTGAACTGAATTTTTTTAGGCCATCGTTCCCTTAATTACTGACCATTACTTACTCAATATATTGCATCAATAACTATCATCATTATAAATAAATAAATATTTGATAATATTACCAGTTCCGTTATGAGTTGAAAGATGGCCAGATATGCTGGAAGTGTTCCTTGCGGTTAGAGGTGCCTCTATCGACTGGTTGATTGCCATACCAGACACCTCGATAACAGGGTAGCTACTTGGCCTAAACGATAAAGGCTTTCGTTAAGATTGATATAATTAAAGCGATGAGTAATAGATAAAATATTTACATTCTTCGTATAAAGTTATGAATTTTTTAACAATTATTGTTTTGAGTAAGAATTTTGTGATAAAGGAAATATATTTCAATATCGATGGGTTATGTTATCAAGTGCATTTAGGTTTATATAAGTCTTCGTATTAAAACATTAACTGTCCTGTTTCATTTTAATTGAGGCTATTATAGAATAGAAAAAGAGTCAGAACCGAACAAAGCTGTCCGCTTCACTTGACACTTATGACATAAATTATTTATACTTATAAGTATAAAAGAATGTACGACAGTAACTTATGAAAGGTTCTAGGTTGAGTACATCGCAGGAATTACACTCTTTTTAAGCCAATGGAGACCACGCTCAACCAATTTTCCCCTCAATTTAGGATACCTACTTTATTGATTTTGGATATACCTTTAAAAGAATGAATAGATTATCATGAAATCCCAAGAGTAGAAATATTACAGATTGAACAATTTTTCAGCGGAATAATAAGTCAATATGAGGGAAAATAGTGAACAAAAAGAAAAAAATAATTGGTTATCAAGGTACCTTTTTTATTTAATTAGTGTCATTTTATTTTGTTATTAATTTTTTTAGCAATAAGTAATTTTAGGAAACCCCTTGAAAATCTCTGACTTTTCCCAGTTTCCCCAGACTGTAAACAATCTGTATACATGAATTTTTCAGTGATTGACACAGCGACACAACTTTCTATTAATAGACTGGCTCATTAAAGTTTAATAAACACTTATGAATAAAACAATAATGATACAGTGATTTGATAGAACACAGGCAGCCACTATTGATAGAATTACATAACAATACATTTATCCACATTAACCCATTCGAGACGATGATTTTTTTTCTCTTTATAATGTTCATTTTTGATTTTTAAAAAAACATATTTACTATGCAAATCACCCAATTCATAAGTGAATTCACATGAATAAGATCATAGCAAACTGGGTGTGCAGCTCGCTCCTCGGAAAAGTTTTATCGCGAGTAGCGGATTAAGAACCCTATGTGTGCTATGTTAAGGTAAAATAAAAATATAGCATTAACAAATTTATTTATTTCAAAAGTAGTTAGATTATATAAAATCGTTATTTTGCTTTCAATAATAAAGAACAGAATTAATGTAAAGAAATTTTTTAAAAAGTAGTAAAAAGTTTTTAAAAAATAAGTTGAATAATGAAAAACCGCACAGTAAAACCAATGCCAAATTTTGTTTTCCCGTAATTTATAGATTTCATTAGTGCAAGAAAAATCTTATTTCGACGACTAGTTTACTCAGAATAACTGATAATTGCACATTACTGTTATTTTATACACGATGTGCAGGCCATCTTATAGCCTCGGAAATCAAATGCACACGCGGTGTGCGATCGGTCTTGAATGCGTTAAGTTATAAATCTAAGCTGTGTATGAATAAGAAGTAAGGAAAAGAAACATTCTTTGACTTGTACTTCCTTGTTTTAAAAAATTAACTGACTTAAAAGTGAGTTAGTCAGTTGAATGAACCAAATCTTCCTGAATTAATCTAAATAAAATAAATTCCAGCAAGCCAAATGATTTGGAAAAATTAAATAAACAATTAAAAGCCAAACTTTGTTAAAACCATACTATCTTTTAAACACCTATTTTCCAATATGTAAACAAACATACATGCGTACATCACACAAACATAGGGAAGATAATATACTAGTAGAGTTGTAAGGATTGCTGTTGAATAATCTTATTGAAATATTAAACAAACAGACACCCATCTCTCACAAACAGACACCCATCTCTCACACACAAGAAAGACATGCAAAACATTAATTTCTAAATAAAATTTCTAAATAAAAAGTTGATAATCCGTCTGATGAATCTAATGCTTGGGAATAAAATGAAGAGAACAAAAAGTTGAAAAGATTTTTTAAAATTAATCAAGCAATTTTTATTTTCTATTTTAATAATATTATACGAGACTAATCAAATTCAATGAAAGATAGAACTAACTAAACATCAAAATTTAAATAAGAAATCAGAAGCAAGTAAGCCGGACCCATAGAAAATTTTTTTGTAAAAATCTGTTACAGTGGCCATATTGAGAAGAAATAAATTTCTGGCTTAAGTAGATATTGTTATCACACAGAAAAAGGTTTCTACTGTTACTAATTTCGAATGCTAATTAAGATTAGGTAAAGCAACAATTATTATTAATTATTACATATCAAATAACTTTTCGGTGATAACTATCAGCAGCAAAATGATTCTAACTGTTTCTTATTTACTTACGAACACTTCTACAAGCGTTAATTTTATCGTCAAGGAACTTTTGACACGAAACAACAGTAGCGATTATTAAATCACCACTCTTTATTATTACTTTTGCTATGAATATAAATATATAAACAGAATTGATAACCATTAACTGTTGTGTAGTTAATTTTAATAACATGGAACAAATACACCTTTAAGTAAACAGATAAGACTCTCATACATTTATAACCTTACAATATTAGTAACAATAAAAGCAGTGAAGCCAACTTCACACATATCATCCTACCTTGTTTCAAAACAGCCATTTCATCATTCATAGCAATAGTAATTGTAGATGGTAGAAAATATTTACTTAAACAACTAATTATAATATAACATAGAAATGCACAGCTCTGGTTTATCAAATTTGATACAGAGTTAATACATCGTACACCATAGTATCATATGCTTTAGATCAGTGGTTTCCATCGTGGAGGCGTGATGACCAGTCCGGGAGAGTGTGGTACAAAAAAGGTTGGGAACTATTGCTTTAGACATTTGTCACAGGTCTGTTCCAACATGATATTTGACTGTTATCAAGCTCTATAAAAACTGTCTTCATTCAAACATGTACTTATATATTTAAATTCCATTACCTTTCTTTACTGTTGCTGATTATTAAGTTTCTGTAGTTCTTAGAAAAAGAGATAAAATATTTACTATGTACCGATATCCATTTCTTATCCCCCCCCAAAATTTATTTCAAAGAATAATCAAATTGTAATGTATAATGTGTTTTTACTTTTTATGATTAATCAGTTTAAGCATTTTTATTTGTTTCATATTACTTAAAATTAAAAATGAACTTTAGCTGAATCAATTCATCCAAAAGAATAACTTTGTCTCTAATAAATAACAAAATAATAAGTTTCACTAATAAATAATTGTTGAAACAGTGTCTAAAGTAATTTAAAAAAAAAATCATAAAATATGGATCTTCAGTCTTGAGTAGATATATTATACAATCTGTGTTAAAAAGAAATTTCATAATAATTACTAAATAGTAAACAGTAAGAAAAAAAAAAGTATTACATTAAGAAAAAAAATTGATTAATATTGTTAAGGGTCAAAATGGGTTGAGTAATAAATCAAAGTAATTAATGATGTTTGGAGTATCAATAGCGGATGATCACCATAAAGTTAACATAAATTTATGAGAAATTTATTTAAGTAAATAAAAATAATTCTAAAACTCATTAAATATTTACTTATTCGGGTTTATTCTAATAAAGCACAATTTTTGTACGCATAACCGGCGAATCCCTCCATATTTCATCCCACTCGATGAAGGGGCGTCCAGGAGTGAGGACCTCCCAAGTTATTACTACTACTTTACCAGTGGGAGCCTGTGAAAGCCTCTCCCAAGTTACACTCTAGGATTGGGCGTCCGGAAGAGAGAGGACCTCCCAAGTTATTACTACTGTACGAGTGGCAGACTGTGTGAAAGGATATCCAAGTTATCAACTCTACAAATGGAAGCCGGGTTCTCAAGAGGAATTAGATTATACATTGACTCAGAAGTTTTTTATGAAGAAGGAAGTTCAGTACTAAAGTTTGGTGATTATACAAGTAAATGTTTATTTGAATCCTGTAAAAGTTTTGTTCATCATTTAAATTTGTTTTATTTATCCCGAATTAAATATAATTGTCATTGAACCCACGGAGATTAAGATTTCATGATCAATAAAATATTTTAAAAATAATAGGCTGTTATATGTAATAATTAACATCAATTTTTAATTAAACCTCAAATATTAAATCCTTAACAATATATTAATATAAGTCCTTGCATATTTTGCAATATAAGGGAAAAAGGTACTTGTGATTCAGCAGATCGCCATACACAGTTATCCACCATTGTTAATAACGTTATTACTGATAACTCTTATAATACCAACTTTCTTTTTAATGGAAATTACAACATACAAAACACAATAATGAAATGCTAATTCTAGACCCTTCAAGCTACGTTTCTTTTCTTATAGAAATGTGTTTTCTTTACTTTTGACGAAAACATTTCCATTACATCTTCTAATCAAAATCCGTTTGATGACCTTTTTTAATATAATTTGATCTTTGGAATTGTTCCAAACTTCTTTTTATGAAGACTGCGAAGAAGAATCTAGTATCATTCTGTTTATTTTAAATAGACAATAACAAAAATTAATAAGACAAAAACACCAAATTAAATTTAATAGACAATAAACATAATACATAAGAGTGGTGAGAAGATGCTACATGAGATAAGGATGTAGGTTTCATGGGCACCTGCTAAATCTCAAGTACCGAGAAAAATAGCCTAAAGCAGATCAGGAAAGTAAAGATAGGAGGAGTCCGTGAATACATAGAGCATTTCCTATAATAGCATGCAAGCATCTTTAGAACACGTATACATATTGATAACGATAACATGCAACACAATACAATGGTTTGCCTGGCCTGTTAGCAGAAGCTCCTTAAACCTCAGCGGCTAAACACAAACTCCGTAACAGTACTGAAATAATTATGAATAATGGATAATGTATGGTTGTAAATATTATAAATACTAAGCGCTTACAAATCATAATCTAAGTCGTATCCATATCGGTTGAAAAGGTCAGTAGCATTAATATTTATCGTAATGTTTCCCTTGGGGTTGGTCCTTTGTTGAAGTCGACGTTCCTCTCTCTGTCTAAAAAAAAAATGTGATAATATATCGATCATTTGAGTTATGATTTTTTCTATATACTTTAATCCTAAATATTTATATAATATAGAATTAATGAATATAAAGATGTTTAAATTGCATTTCCCTGACAAAAAAAAATAATAATAATACTGACACAAATTCAAACCAAAAAAAAATAGTATTTAAATAAAAAAAAAAACAATATTATAGGTGCAGGAGTATTATAAGGTCCTAAACTAACTATTAAAAGAAGCCACTACAAAACCATTTAATTATCATAAAAATAAAGAGGATCAAAATTGCAATGAAAACAACATTTATTTTTTTTGTTTTAGTATTTCTGGTACAGAAGAAAAAGAAAAAAAAGAATATAAAATAATAGCATAAAAATCTAAAATAACAAGAATTAAGCTGAAAGAAAAAATAAATAAATAAAAGCACCTAACAATATAGAAAATAATATTGTTATGAGTGAAGAACATTTACAATAATTGATCTACAACTTCTGATGAATATGAGCTATTAATTATTACAGTACCAGAATAAAGTTCAGATTTGAATGTGGATAAGGAAGATGCATGACGGATATCAGGGTAGTGGAACAGGCGAGAAAGGAATTATCAAATGTTCTGTGGGAACAGGTATAAAGGTCAGAAAATTTGAACAGAAATTTTACCTCGCCAATCTTTCATACTCTTCCCTGATTTCTTGAGGCGTTTTAGATCGTTGCATAACTTCCCAGCCATCTGTTTCCAGTCCTTTTATCCCTACGCTATCGTAAATCGCTCGTTTGTGTGGATCTTTGAGGACTGAACAAACAAAAAATTTGTTTACAAAAAAAATATATAGATTCCATACATATATAATATAAAACTTAGAAACATGACTAGTGTACATTTGTAATTATATGAATTATTTAATGAGTTGTAGTATTTAACACTAAGTTTAATATTTTTTTACTTAGGATAATGAAAAATTTATCTCTGAAAACATTAAAACTTATATTAAAAATAAAAGAAACCTAATCTTTATAATACCAATGTATTAAAGGATGAAGCTCTTTCAGTGGGCATAAGAAGAAAAAAATTTAATTTTGACAAATAAAGTATGTTTGTAAAACTTTAATTTTCATTTAATAAATAACATTCCATCAACCACCAGAAGCTATATACCATTTCAACAGAGCTGGCAACACAGAATGAACTAGTAAATCTATGAAGAATGGGCACAACTTCAAATATAGTTACAATTAGTAATTTTTTTTTTTTTTTTTGTAAAAGTTCATAACTTCTGCTTATTCCAGAGTTTATCAAACAGTTCCTTTTTTAATTAATATCAGGGCCTCACAGTAGTTTGAACTGACACTGCTTTGATGAGGATTATAATCTCAAATTCTATTCACTCAAGAAATATACTAACCCCACACAGATTCTTATCAGTCTAGAACATAATGACTATAATTTAAATAACACTGTTTAAAGTTCAACTATTCGTGGGCAGTGTAAGGTTTAAAGCAGTGGTTCCCAATCTTTTTTGTACCACCCCCCCCCCCTCCCTGATCAAATAAAATTCCTACTGTGCCCCCCCTTGTACAATAAATAGTATGGAAATAAAAAAACAAAACAATAAGAACTACATTGAAAACAAAACATTCAGTTTTACCGTTAGAGAGAAATAATTAAAATTATATCAGAATTTCTCATTTTCAACTGGTCTAGTTCCCCTGACTTGTACTGATACCCCCTGGGAGCATGCCCCCCAGGTTGGGAACCACTGGTCGGAAGCATTAATAATTTTGAATAACATCTAATCAAAACAACAATAATTAAAAATATAAATTTTGCAATTGTATACAAAGCAGTTACCCCATATGGTACTAAAGACTGCTAACGATAAGGTTCCATTTTACAGATATACCAAATATTTAGCAGCATAACATAAATATCATTTATGTTTTGACCATAAGCTCAAGTGAGGGATAATACTTAGGTATAAATACACACTTAGCTAGTTTTAGCATATAAAGTAAGATTCTTAGATATGACTTAGACCAATCTGTCATGTAAGAGAAGTTGCAAAGCTGGAATAGGCCCAAAATTTTAGCGTTATTCTTAAAATCGTCTTACAAATAAGATTAACATGATGAGTACAATAATAATTAAGTGTAATATGTATTTATCAATAATGATAACAATGGCACAATGTTACATCATGGATCAAGATAGCTCAAAGCTATAGCCATACTATCGCATAATGCAATTTTCTCTCTCTTATTTATTTATTTATCTCATATGTAAATAGAAACAATAAGAATATTTATTTATAACTGATAAACAAAAACATAAAAATATTCCAAATATATTATTAAATCCTTGGAAATGACAATAAATTTATATTTTTAGGGCTGATGAAAAATTACCTTCATATGCCTTTTTTGTCTTGTTAAATATTATCTCTGCTTCCTTTTTACTTGCAGGATCAACATGTTTATCAGGATGATAAAGTCTACTCAATCTTCGATAAGCATTGGTAATTTCATCGGTAGGAGCCTTCAATAAACAGAACACATATCACAGCGCTTAAAGGAAACATGTTGAAGGCATAGAGCCCTTGAAATAATATTTAAAAAAAATAAATATGAACTTAAATAATATGATATGAGATAAAGGAAAAAGCCGGTGATAAGCATAGCTTCACTTGTACCATTATATAGAAGAAATGATATTTGATTTTTTGAAGTTCATAAGTTAAACAGATAACCTTTCATTAATGGCACTTACATCTCTAGCAACATTTAGAAAAGAGTAATAATCGTCCTCTAGAGAACTATTTGATTCACTGTTGTCGTCTTCCATTTCTCGTCCGTTATTAGTTAATTATCTAGTCCAGAAGCAAAGTCACATTAATGTAGCAAAACCTACTTCACCTCCCTCAAGGCACCGGCCAGTGCCACCTTGCTTCCACTTCTTCTGAAACAATTAAAATAATTTTAAATATTTTCCCCTAATATATATCGCCAGATTAATACAGACATTTTGTCCAATTTACCATTTTCCCCTTAACTATAAATTATCCCAATTTAAATTTGGCCTAAACGTGAAAATTTTAATTTGAGGTTATAATAGATGAAGGTTAAGACAAATGAAAATAAGCCTGGATGTAAATGATTTAATTTTATATTATTCAGACGAAGTAATATGACCAGATTAAGAAATTTTTTGGGCGTTTTCGACTTCGACAACACGATAATTCAAGAGAATAGTGATGTCGTGGTGCGAAATTTGCTTCCGGACTCACTGTCTCCAGAGACTAAGAACTTGGCAAAAAGTGGACAATGGACTGCTTTTATGAGAGAAATATTTAGGCTTTTGTATGAAAAAGGAATATCCGAAGAGAAGATCCGTTCATCCATTGTAGAAATTCCTCCTGTACCTTATTTCCTATTGTTCCTAAATAAACTCAGAGAAATGGACTGTGATACTATAATAATATCAGATTCTAACACATATTTCATTGATGAGTGGTTGAGAAGCAACAATGTCAAAAGTTGTGTAGATGCTGTTTATACTAATCATGCAGAATTCAATAATGGCAAGCTCGATATTACTGAATATCACTTTCAAGACTGGTGCACTCGGAGTGGGATAAACCTCTGTAAAGGATATGTAATGGAAAAATATTTAGAAGACCAAAAGAAGCTGGGGACAGAGTATAAGGTTGTGTTTTATGTAGGAGATGGTCACAATGATCTCTGCCCATCTTTGAAGTTGAGAGAAAATGATTTGGTATTTCCCAGGATAGGGTTTCCACTTCTGGATTTGATCAAATCTAATGAAGAGATTAAGGCTTTAGTAACTCCCTGGTCGACGACAAATGATATATTGAGTACGTTACAAGCATTAAACCTTTGATTGGGTATTGTACTATGGCTATTGGAGTTCTATCTACATCAAAATTCTTGTGCATTGATGTAATCAATGAAAAAACCAAATACTTTCATTATATTTAACTGTATAATTTAGAAAACATATTTTTGTATGCTATTTTGTTAATATAAACTAATTTATTTTAATACCTTTTTATTTCTTTACCGTTGTACTGACAGGATTACAGTTATTTAGTTTACAGAAAAAGTTCCATTCGAGATTTCAGTAATGTTGATTTAAATACAATTTTTATAAAACAAATAAATAAAGCTTTAAAACGTTATTTCTTTAAGACAAGTGATAATTATATAAGTTTTTACTTACTCAAAATTTGATGATTTAATTTTAAACAGTCTTAACACTCCAAATTATATTTGTTAGCAGATCATTTCAAAATTTTGTAAAAAAAAAGTTTATTCCAGCCATTATTTGTAAAAGAATATTTTTAAGAATTAACTCAGTTTTATATATCCATTTTTTCAATCTTTATCGTTTTATTATGTAAAAAAGGGAGCAGGGTAGGGTGCCGAGTTAATATCCTAAAAGATTTGGGTTCAAATCCAGCTTTGGCAGATAAATTATTTAATCCTTTAACAGTCTTGGTAGGCCCTGTGGTTCTTGCCGACTCTCCTGAGGCTCAACCAGCCTCTGTAAAGCCTGCTTACGGCCTATACTAACATACGCATGCCTAATATTTAGTCATTTCTAAAACTAATTACAAATATTCCAAAACAAATGTCTTAGAATTGCTGGCATTTATGCATATGACACTAAAGTTAAAATTATGCATAAAGAATTAAGTATACCTTACATTAATATATTAATCAACAAATTATGTAAACAATTTTTTTAAAGTGTAAAAACAATAAATACCCGCTTATAAAAAATATTAGAAACTATACAAAAAATAGTACAAAGCGGTATGCACATAAGCAAACCAAACATTTATTATTGTAGGATGCTAATTTCTTTAATTTCATTGATATTGTTATATATATGTATATAGTTATAATTTTTTTTTTTATTTTATTATTATTAATTTTTTTTTCTCTCTGTTGGAAGTTTTTTATACATTTTTTCTTTCATTGTGTTATGATTCTCCACAGATATATTTAAATTTGTACAATTGTTTTTAATTTGAGACTGGTCTATTGGTACAGCATTTTTATTTTGTGAAATGTAGCAAATTAAACAAGAACTATATAAATAAACAAAAAAAAAACCAGCCTCTATGAAGTGGGTACTCTTAATTAGAGTAAAAACCTGGCGGTTGAGTATGATCTTAGATAAATCACCTCCCTGTACAACCTGTCAATGAAATAGTACAGTCTCTACCATGTACCAAAACCTTAACTCTTCATGGGTTGTAGTGTTACTGTTGTTATTTAGGTTGTTTTTTTTCTTTACCTCGAATAATTATTATTTGACTACATAAATATAATGAAAAAATGGTCCATGTTAAGGTAAAAAAATAATTCCTTAAATAGTCATTCTTTTTAGGGAATGGTGCTTAAAACCACATTGCAAAGACCTTTTCCAGGGCTGAATAAACAAAATACTAAAATGCATAAAACTAAAATAATTTAAATAAATAACAAAATAATATATAAAATTAAATAATTGGAATAAACAGGATACAAAAAAGAAATATATATATTTTTTTATAAGTTTGAACTAAAACTGCAGGATAATTAGAATTATTATGTTATTATATTATATTAGATAATTATTATGGTGTTTTAATTGACTGCACCCCCCAACTATCTCTATCCTTACACGATAATTAGAAATGTTGGTTTCACAACTAGAGGAATTATTTTGTATCCCATTCTGGATAATTTTCTGCTGTATAGTGCATTAGTAAAATTCTGATGTGTGCATGCATAATCATCAACTTTATTGCTAGATAAATATGCCATATTGAAAAAAAAAAATGGGAGTGGAGTACATTTAGAAATGATCAATTTATCGTTTTTTAAATTTTTATTTAGACACAATAAAGATGGAAGTCTAGCAGAAAATTGGAATAAATTAATCAAATGTATATTTGAACAGGTGGAAAACAATCGAGCTTACGTTTGTAGAAAAACGGGCATGGAGTGCTCTAAGAAAGTTGATATCTTTTATGCTGGACAGAGTCAGAGATATATGTATATTTTACATCTCATATTATAATATTTCAGTGTTTTATCAGCTGATAATGTGAAATAACACATTGGAACTAGGTTTAAGAATTTTCCAGAAAATAAAGTATTATTAAGCTTTTGAAACAAGGTTAACACAAAATATTTTCATTAAATTTTACACAATGTCCAAGTAATTAATTTTATAGGAAATAACTGCATTAGGAAAGGAGAGTAAATAAGTATACTTCAAGGATTTTAAAATATTATCACTGTATTAAACTAAATTGTACAGAGAGAGAAAATTTATCTAATTGGCTCTCTCTAAATGGGTGAATCATTTTGGTGATGAATTAATTATTTTTTTCCATATGATGCTATCGCTTACCCATTTAATCCTTTCTCATAGACCTATATTTAGAATCGTCCACAAAAATAGTTCATAATGTACCAATTCCAATTTTGTATTTCTAGATTGTGATTGCTGCCGGAAATAAGAAAACCAATAGATGAGTTCTCTGAAATGTGCTTCCTACTTCACCAGATCATGTTGAAAAATCTGTCGACATTTTCTTCATTGTCTCAAATGTGGCTGAAATATTGAAATGACCCGATTATTTCTCTGTAGTCTAACCAAGTTGGTTTAAAAATTCATCTTTTAATTACAGAAAGACATGATCTTTAGGTTGAATCTGACAGGAATATAATTTTATATTGGGGGGCTCCATGCTGATACCACCAATCTCTGCTTACAAATCTCCGTCCACGGACCTCTACCCAAATCCAAAGCCGCCAAATCATTCTTGATGCAATCTTCCACATACATCTCGGTCTACCCATCAAATGATTCCCTTGAATTTCCCTTGAAAATGTAGACAGATTTTTCAACATGATCTGGTGAAGTGGGAAGCACATTTCAGAGAACTCATCTATTGGTTTTCTTATTTCCGGCAGCAATCACAATCTAGAAATACAAAATGATGAAATGATGAGAGTGGAATTGGTACATGAACTATTTTTGTGGACGATTCTAAATATAGGTCTATGAGAAAGGATTAAATGGGTAAGCGATAGGATCATATGGAAAAAAAAAAATTAATTCATCACCAAAATGATTGGCCCATTTAGAGAGAGCCAATTAGATAAATTCCCAGTCGGTACAGTGCTTATTAACATCTTAGGAACTGGTTCTTTACCAAGCCCAACAACTTTACTAGCCCATTTTAATCTTCGCGACACTATCATTTGAATAATATTTACTGGATGCATGGTTCACAATTCCGCATTATGTAATCTCCTATATTTCCCATTGGTCTCATCCTTTCTTGAACCGAATATTCTACTAACACAACATCCCCATAATTTCTATCTTTTCTGTTACTAACCATATCCGAAATTGCTGATTCTTAAAGTTAAGAGGCAAGAAATATTTTACTGATATGTGTAAAACCATTTGGTCATTTCATCAAGAATTATTTTATGGAGGATGGAAATAGTTGGGGGGGGTGCAGTCATAAATTAACACCAAATAAGTCTTCACTAATTTGATGTTAATTTATGACTGCACCCCCAACTATTTTCATCCTCCATTAGATCTTCCAGCCGGTTATTTTCCTCTCTAACATAAACATTATTTTAAATTGAAATATTGACTATCATCACTTGCCTTAGCAGAAAAGAAAATCACTTTACTTGAATTTTTTTTATTATAAGTATATTTTTAATTTTTTTTATAAATGTCAACTGGGCTCAATCATATAATCAATATATAACATATAATCAATATAATCAATATAATATATGCTTTAAATAGGAGAACAAAAAACCTATTTCCAGTAAAAAAAAGTTTATTCCTTATTTTCGAGATACGTTTCGGCCTAGGCCATTCTCAATCTTCTATCGTATAAAAGATAATAATCTATTATATAAAAGATAATAAAATAATAGAAGTTTGAGAATGGCCTAGGCCGAAACGTATCTCGAAAATAAGGAATAAAAATTTTTTTACTGGAAATAGGTTTTTTGTTCTCCTATTTAAAGTATATTTTTAATTGCTATTAAGACCATTTTGTTTTTTCAAAAATTGGAATCATAACATGCTCAATATTGCGTGTTCGCAGCCCGGTAGGTGGTCTTTGGAGGTTTTAAAGGAAGCAAAAAATCCTTAATTATGCCGTCAGACTTCGGGGGGACGTAACATGACGGTCCGGAGCCTGTGTGGTGTCAGGTATTCGATAGAGATCTCTATTATAATCATACCCGACTAAGCAAAATTTAGGACTCCTACTGTAGCTTTGTCCGATATAGCAACAAAAATTGGCGTCAAATAAATAAACGCGTAAAAGGAACCTATGAAGCACGAAGGAAGGTAGAAACTTTTATTTTTTAAACTTCTTTTTATGACTACAATATGCAAATCTACTGTTGAGATTTAGGCCACTCAAAAATTTCGAAGTTAACGGTTTTTCACCTAAAATTTATAAATGATATTTTCCATTTAAATATTTATGTAGTTAAAAAAAAATACTCGACAAACAATTATTTTTGTCCACAACCAAATTAATTAGGTGTATTCAAAAGCCAAGCGTATAAAACGATTTTCCATACTTCATCAAATAAAACCGAGAAAGAATGCTAGAGCCAAATCAGAGCAGCATTGATTTAATAAATTTTGTGTACTTATGAAAGGAGTTTGTTAGTACCTATTGTAACAATGGCACAAGTAAGATGACACCAATTTATAGCATGGCCCAATTTAGTAGTTGTCCTTAAGATTTACAAATAAGGATGGTCGATTCACGTAATGATGATTAAAAACACCTGGTTCTTAACGACCAAATTCTAGTTTTGGCATTCTTATATAATCAAGTCACCTAAACCCTTTCTTATGCGGAGATAATGCTGAATATTTCCACACGATTTTCTGACAGTATGTGCGTGAGGGCAGATATGAAAACAAGTGGAATAGTCTTCGGAATCAAACACTTAAGAGGAGTTAAAGAGGACTTCCTTAGATATACACTTAAATTAAAACTTTTTTCTCTATTACTTTCTCAAAAATTGTATCCAGGAACCAGATTGAAGAAGGTACAGTTTATATTACGAGTTATAAAAAGGCGTGTTTATTCATTTAATGACACTTTATGCTACTATAGCTAATCAAACGATGCTGCAGTCGGAATCCTAACTTTTGCATATCCAAGTATGATTAGGATCTTTGAGGAGCATTGCATAGGCTAGAGAATCCCCAGTTTACTTCTTTTAAACTTTCTTTTTTCTACAGCTGTGAACCTGCGATCTTGGGCTGAGTAGGTTGTTATCCTAATAACTAGAGTGACTCCTATAATGGTTTTAATGGGGTGGAGATTAGAATAGAAAAATAATTTTATTCTGAGGCCCTTTAGAATAACAGAGATGAACATAATTAAGTAAATATTTGTCTGGCCAAAGGCCCACAGCTGAATAAAACAATATTTTCAAAATATCTTGAAAGTAAATATTATTTATTATTTGTGTTGACTCTTGATTACCATGCACGTCGGCCTGAAGAGGCCCATTGTGCTTGAGTCCTAAAGATCCCTAACAAGTCTAGACCTCTGAGAAATTTTAGATAGTCTTTAAATCTCAGTTCTTGGAGTTCCTTGTGTCCTCCAGGACCAAGGTCAAATGTCCTCTTTCGACTTAGTGCTGTACGAGATATATAAGAGAACGTGCCAGGGGGTTTCGTCCTCTTCTGTGCACCATCTGCACCGAGATTCCTGTCCAATGCCCAAGCGATGCATGTGTTTCCTGAGTTTACAGTTCCCAGTGATGGTTTCCACCATACTTTTGAGGTCGGTTCTCGAGATGTGAGCGGCTTCTTTCTTGATTTTGTCAGAAAGATTATCATTGGAATAATAAATAACTGAACTGGAATGTTTTGGTAGATAAACAGAAAATGTAATCACAATTAAAATAAAAAAACAGACAAATTTACAATAAAAAGAACTAGGCTTATGGAAAAAACAGTGAATACATGATAGCATCTCGTAACAGAAAAAAAAAAAAAAAAAATTTCATTATGAGTGAGGAATATTTACAGTAGTTCATCAATCGATAAAGTTAAAAATATCTATCAATTATTTATTGATTATAAAGCATCTGATTGGGAATTTAGAAGATGTAGGAAAAGTTTGGATTTAAATGAGGTTAAAGAAGACGCATGACAGATATCGGGTGGGAATGAGTTCCAAAGAGAGATTATGCTATATAGTTTAGCTTATATAAAGTATAGTTACAATACAGTGGATCGAAAGTCAGTATAAGCTTATAGTGGGCAGAATGACACCAAAAAGTGGGTTTTGAGTCCAATCCTCGAAATTTGGCTGTTTTTAAATTTTTTCGCATCCTTACAGAACCACCAAAAAGTGTTATAGGATTGGAAAGTTGTACGTAAATTGGGATAGTCACAGGGATATACTCAATGATGGTCTCCGTTTTTTCCCTCTCATTCCCTGCCATTTTTCGCAATTTTTAAGTTTTTTCGTAAATCATTTGTTAGAACTAATTTATCAGGTTAACCTGTTGGAGTTATTAGGACGATTTAAGCGGCACTTTTGTGTCAAACCAGCCGAAATAGTATAAGTTTGTCTTTGAGACAATTTGGGAAGGAGCTGCCATTATATTATTAGGCATGTATACATTATATGTGCTATTATTTGAGGGAGGAAATAAAGCTCTAGTAGCAAAAACACATGAATATCCACTTGATCGATACTCGAGATAAAAATTTGTAAACAATAGATTGAAAAGATTTGTAAACAATGGTTTGACTCATCTGTAGGAAAAGTGACTAAGAATATATATGGTGAAGAAAATGATCGATTTTTAAATCTTTATCTTATTTATTGAATGCAAATTTTTAATTTAATACTATATTATCAGTTTTTTATAAACCTTCTGTAAACTTGAATTATGTTACTAAAATGCCCAACTTATAGTATCGTTGGTACGTTTTCGATACTTATTTGAATATCGATACAAGGTTATCGATCGTTGATATCATCGATATCCCATGTTTTGGTCCAAGTCCAAGTTTTGAGTTATATTTGGTAACTACGTTCTGATGTTTCCCTTAACTCTTACACTTAAAACAATTTATTTCGGCCTCATTTCACTTTTAAATATTACATTCTGAATCATTTAAAGATAAAGTTGAGACATGCCAAATGATAGAAATACTAATACATTTTGGAAAAATGTTGCTACTGGTGTCGGTGTCGCTGCAGCTGGTGCTGCATTAGCTTATTTAGTTAGCGAATTGTTCACAGAAGAGGGGTCTCATACTGGAGAAAGGCAAGTCAGCTTTTACAATTAATGGTCGTTTTTTAAAAATAATCCGGCTGATTATTTTTGAGTGAAAGATACGTCTCGTTTTTCTTTGTTCTTTTATTTTTTTTTTACTTTATTGAAGTTAAAACTGACAAGATTATTTTGAGACAGAATAGTTTGGTAGATTTCAGTCTTTCTTTGAGTGTTTATTTTTTAAAAATTTAAGACTGATTTGATTTAATTCTAAGAGAATGTGGCCTATTGCTTTTCAACTTCTTAAAACAGCTCTCATAGGAGCAGTTGCTGCTAGTGTTGCCATCTATATTTATTGTGCCCAGAATCAGTATGATGAATCTCCTCTGAGGTAAGAAAATATAAACTGCTGTTAGCCTTGAACTTGATTTTAAAAATAATACAACAATGAATCATTCATCCAGATTAGGAATATAAGCTTATTTTATAAGTTATTTTGTACTATAAGTTGTATACAAGCTGCCATAAAAGCATTTTATGTTTTTGGCATGTATTTTTGTTTCGACAATTTAAATGTCAGTAATTTAGTTTTCATTAGATCTACAGATTATTACTGTAATATATGATTAAAATAGGACTGTTTTTAAGTATTAAGTTTTGTATATTATTGATCATTTCACTTCTTCATCAAGTAATATTTTTTTTGCTTATGTTATCTATTGATGCCTCCATATTGGATAATGTTATGGAAAAAATCTTTCTCTGTACATTGTATTAGAATTTCATTGAATGACTCATTTTATTATTATAATTATTTTCCGTTTTTTTTTTTGATTAAAGAAAATTATTTTTAATTTTCATTTAAACTGAAAAAATTTTCATTTTTTTTTAATTTGAGCAGGTTGTCGCTTCGAGTTAAGTCATAAGTTTCATGTGTCTCCTTTTTAATATTCTTGAAATAAAAATTGATCGTGTATTTTAGTATGAAAAAAGTACCATTTTGAAGTATAGAAGGTCAAATATGTTTGTTGAAAAGTTTATTTCTTAATGAAATGATTACCAAAATATATCCTACATTTCCCATAATTACACATTTTTTTTCAGTTTGACACTTCCTGCCATTGCTTAAAACATTTATGTTATTTCATGTTAATGCGTGGGAAGGAGATAGATATTTTTTGAAAAATTAGTTTTTATAGTTCTAAGTTGTAATAGTTTAATTGAATCTTAACCTGATTTGGGGTAGTAGAAACATTTAGGAGCTTAAATGTTGACTATAATTTTTCTCTTTTTATTATGCGACTTTTCCTGTTTATAAAAATAATTAAAAGGGAGTACCCCCTATCTGCCTAGCAGCTGTCTCCTTTGTTTCAATTGCATAATTGTTCAAATGACTTGAACTCCCAGTTTCCGTCTTGGACATTCGAGAACACTTTTCTTTCAATTATAACAAAAAATAATAAACAACAAGAACAAAAAAAAATTCCTAATTAATTAAGTTTTTTACGACCCACTGTCATTTATTATTCTACCTTTTATATAATAGAGAGAAATGTTTGGTATTGTAAAAATATTTATAATATTTGTATACATTTACCAAAATAAATATACAGAAATACGCTAAATAAATAGACATTTTTATTGAAACTCGATTATAATAATTGCTGCCATTATAAATCACATATATAGGAGTCAGTTTATGGTATAAGGTTATAACACAAATATGATAGGCTAATACCTAAGTACTTTTTGTTAAATATAACGAACTATTTCCTAAAATATATAATTAATAACAAATTTGATTTATTTGGTTTGTTGGGATAGTGAAACTGGAGTGCTTCCAAAATAAGCAATAACTAATTTTCCATTTTTTTTTAATATGAAATAATTGTAACTAGCTAGTGTAAATGTTTAATTTATAAATAATTATATTAACTGGTAAGAAAATGATATATGTTGTAAGACTTCTTCCTTGCCACAAGAAATGAGATCGTTTCATCTGATTGTGTCAAAAATGTGTTTTCTCTGGATACAAACTTGTATATGTATTATAGGACAACTTCACTCGACCGACACTTTATCAGAAATGGTTTCCACTCTATCATAACTCTAATGAATATGAATTTTTTAACTACTTTCTTAACTTTTTAGCTACTTTTAACCTGTTGATTTGAGGAAGTTTTACCAAGGATATTAATTCTATTATCGTGATTATAATCTTATCAATATTTTAGATATTATTTTTCGTATTGTATATCTAATTATTTTGTACATTTATCCATGATTAATACACACAGTGTATTTCTAAATATTGGTTTTCAATAAGTAGTTTTTTTTAAATATTTGAGATTGTTTTGTAATTGTTTCCTAAACCATAATTCTGGAATCGCGGTAAATAAGTGGTTTAGTTCAATTTTTCCAAAATGAGTTTATGGTATTTAAAGAAGTGGAATCGTGTTATTCTATAAGTATTCTATAAGTTGGCTAAGTCAAGCCAAAAAGTAGGAGAATAACATGATTCCACTATAATTAACTCATCCTGGATAAAATTTGAGGGTCTGTTTCAGAAAACGCATGCAGATTATTTTTTAAATATCTGTTATTTATACTATTAAATAAAATACTCATAATAAAATATTTGTATATTAATAAATAATCTCAAAACAAAACAATTGCAATGAAATTTGTGGATAATAATCAGCAATGCTTTCTAAAATCTTTGTAAGCAAACATTCTTTCTCGTACCTTCTCCTCCATATGAATTCGCATAAATATGAATCCAACATATTTCTACTATTTCCACATTCTTGTTTGTTTCTTCGTTTGACTGAGGCCCAAAGTGATTCCACCCTCTGGGTATGAGCACCTCTGTTCAAGTCAACAAAATGTTTTGAATGGTTAACAACGTAATGTTTATACCTCATGCCTTCAATTTGCTTTATTCCCTTATAGGCCTTACAGCAATCAGAATATATTGTTGTGCCAGGTCATAATGCACCTTCAATGCAACCATTTCAGCTGTTGTAGATGGGACAGAATATAGGAAACACTCTCTAGTTTCACTGTAAAAGCCTCTGAACATCCATTACTACGGATATATCCTCCCTGCATTATATTTCCTTTTGGAGAAGGTTATATGTTAAATTTCTGAAACTTATGGAGTTATTTCATATAAGTAATCATAATTACCGAATGCGTGCGTTTTCCGAAACAGAGCCAAATTTATATACTTATTCACTTATTATATACTTATTCACTGTGTTTGAAAAAGTATTAGAAATTTAATATTTTTAGTTATTAAGTATTTTTATGTATGATATTACATGAAACATTAACACACAAAAAAAATAATAAACATTTTCGTTTCATACTAGTCATGTTTATAGTTCCTTTGCTTTTTTTGTTACCTAGTTGTTTCTAATTATGATAATGGATGGTCTAAAATTTGTGTCGAAATATTGGCACACAATTATATAAGTTTCTTATTTTGAGTGTTTGCTCGCATTAGAAACCAAACTTCCCTTTTTAGATTGAAGATAACTTAAATTTTTTATCAAATAAATAATAATCAAATTAGTTATTGTTTCTTCGCTTTCTGTTTACAGAGAAGATGAGCGTCGCAGAAGAGGTCGTCATGTAGAGCCTTCCCAATTGGTATTATTCAATTTAAAAAAAAAAATTGTCTTTATACTTATCATGTCCCCTTTCAACACGAACGCTTCTTTTTTGTCATAGCGTAAGGTCATCACAGATAAATTAAATAGTGGGTCTTACGACTGCAACATTTGCTTGGATGAGATATCCAAACACCAGCCGATCGTATCATGCAAGCAGTGTTATACTATAAACCATCTGAAATGCATCAGACATCATTGCAGATCATCACAAGGTAAATATCTTTCTTTTTCTTAGTTATTATGTATTGTCAACTGCTTATAAAACTTCACATAATAAGAACATTACAGATCTGGCTCATCATAGTATATGATATATATCATATATATTGTTAAGAATTTAATATTTTAATAAAATTGAAGATGTATAATGTGATATTATGGATAGCTAGTTAATTAAAATCAACGTTAATTTTATTTTATTACAAAATTTAAATTATTATAAAGAAAACAAAACAAAATAATACAATATTTGATCTCCGTGGTTCAATGATAATTAATTTTAACGTCGGGATAATTAGAACAAATTTTAATTTACAAACACAATTCTTAAAGTAAAACGATTCAAATAAACACTCACAGATGTATGTACCAATCTCTGTCTTGAAACTCCCTCCGAATCAACACATGATATAACGTTCTTCTTAACAACTTGAAGATGCTGTCTTCTGGACACTCTGTACTCGAAAAATGATGAGAAACTAGAAGGTCTTCTTCCCTGGACACTCTTCTCACCAGCGTGACATAAATGGAGAGGTCCTGTCCTTAAGACGCTCCGAATGAGAGTTATAAATGGAGAGGTCCCGTCCCTAGGACGCGCCGAACCAGAGTGAGTTGAATGGCGGAAAGACGCCGGTAGGGAGCAGCAATGCCATTTGAATCAATATGAAAATTAACTTTACTTAAAAACATTGTGTTTTTTCATTTAAAAAATCAAATATTAATTTAATAAAAATTTATTATATAAGTTTTTGGAATTATTTTTATTTACTCAAATAAATTGTTCAGTAATCGATATCAACTTTACGGTAGTCCGATTGATAATAACTATCGATAATTTTTTATTTATTTCTAATATATTTTGAACCTCAACAATATATATATATATGGTATATTTGAAACGTTAGTTTGCTGTATTATACAATTGATTGTAACATTTTTATTTTTTAGTATATGTTGGTTTAACCTTCGTGAAAATGTACCATAATGAATTTCATTATTCATTCTTGTCGTTTCAATAGATTCCGGAAGGATACCAGACTGCCCGTCATGCCGTAAAAGCATTGATTATGATCTCCAATATTATTGTTTCTGTCGATCTAAGATCAATCCCAGGCCTGTGAGTTTCAGATGTTTTATTTTATTTTACTTTTTTCTACTTATAAAATTTATTTATTTATTTCTTATATATTTAAAAATAAATACCATCAACAAATAATTATTTGAAAAAAAACACAAAACAAACATATATTAGATGTGAATTATAACTAATATGATTCTTATAAATTGAATATTGTTCATTCTTATAATTTTTTTCTTTTTTTAAACTGGATAATAGGATAATATGCATAGAGAGGATAATACTATTAAAAGAAAAAATTTAGAGGCTTTATTCATAAATGGTAAATTGGAAAATGCTGTAAACGATAGAAAAGAAGCAGGAGAAATCAGTAAATTATATTCATCCATAATTTTGAAATTAAAAAATAATAGATCATAAGATGACTTATACTTTGAAAACAGATCAGATAATAATTATAATAACCTGACCATATAACCTACTAGTAGATCTTTAAAAAATAAAAAATTTTCCATATATTTCATAATTAATTAATTGATTTGATAAAATATTTTTTAAAAATTATATATATATATATATATATATATATATATATATATATAATAAAATAAATAAATATTTTAAATTAAAAAAAAAAAATTATTTTTTACTTTTTACTTTGTATTATTTTTGTTGATGTGCTGTTAGAACATAATTTGTTATTTTATACTAAAGTCTAATGACTCATAGAAATGAGAAAAAGGATCTGATGGTTCAAAGATCAAAATTTGGTTTTGTAATGCAATATTATTTATTGACCATGGAGGACTAGTGATCTCCTAAGAATTTTTAAAAGTATGACTTTCCAGGTATTTATACTTATAGTGTGTTATCTTTGGACATTTATGTAAAATTATTTATAGTATTGTAATTATTGTTAATTTATTTATTTAAAATTAAAAGATGCAGGAGAAGAAAGGATTGAGAATGACACCATAGTGTCAAAACGTCTCTAAAGAGTGAAAATAACTGAATAAACAACAACTGGAAAACGGTTTTATTTCTCTTACCCAAAATAAATTGAATATTGTTTGTATATCATTTATTGAGTCTAACCAAATTTAGCTTTGTTATCTTTCTTCTATTTTCCTTCAGTTATGCTTTAGGTGCCTTTGTATACGTTTGATATGGACAAGTATTATACGTGTATCAGTAGTGTAAGTTTAGGTTTTATATATATCAGAAGTCTTGGCATGGTTGATTGTTTTTTTAAACATGAATTTACTCCTTTAAGCCTTCATACAACTGTTTTTACTCCACATTTAGAATTAAAAGTTTCTCTCTGTTATTTGTTCATTTAACCTCACTTTATGCTACTATGGCTAATCGGACGATGCTGCATTGCGAGCTCTAAATTTTGCCTAGCCAGGTTTAATTAGGATAGGAATTTTTAAGGAGTACCTGACATCGTACAGGCTCGGTACCCCCGTTTAACGTCCCTTCCGAAGGACGGCGTAACTAAGGATTTTTTACTCCCTTAAAAACATCCTAGGGCCACCTGCCGGGCTACGAACTCGCAATCTTGGGCTTATTAGTAATAGTTCTAGAAAATAATTAACGAAAAAACTTAAAAATTGCGAAAAATGGCAGGGAATGAGAGGGAAAAAACAGAGACCATCCAATGATTTTTTACTCCCCTTAAAAAATCCTAGGGCCACCTGGCAAGCTACGAATCCTTCGATCTTGGACTTATTGGTTTGTTATACTAACCACTAGTTCACAGGTCGCCCAGTGAAAGTTTCTGTTTCTCCAGTATTGACTTTTTTAATAATTCATACATCTTGAATTTTCTATTAATTTTATTTTAAAGATTTTTAAAAAGTAAAGTCTGTTTTGATTTTATTGATTAAGGCAAGTGAAAAACTCTTAGATATATAGATATAGGTATATTTTAATAAAAAAAAATATGTTTTAATTATTTGTTTCTGTTTTCAGATACAAGGGATAACTCCTCACTGCTGCTTATCGAATTGTTCTAATAGGAATTGCCGACTTAGTTGCCATCCTGGGCCTTGTGAAGAAAATTAATAGAAAAATAATAGATAATCGATACTTTTTCCTGAATTTTTATTCTTAAAGTAAATATATAACAATGTGCTCTTAAAATGGGTTTCATTTTGTAAATTTAAAATTTTTTTATATAGAAATAAAATATTTTTGTAAATTAGGCCTTGTCCTTGCCTTCCTATTGTTTCTAGATTTTTTATTTTTTTATTTGTAACTTGGAATGGAGTAATAGTAACTAGGCGTAGATAAACCCGATGGTTAGATGCCGATACCACCAATCTCTGCAAAACTTCTATCCATGGACTACTATCCAATCCCAAATCCACTAGATCCATTCTTAACACAATCCTCCCATCTATGTCTCAGACTTCCCCTTATATGGTTACTCGTTGGCTTAGTTATTATTGAATACCTTAAAGCGTTTTTCATCCTTCAAAGTTAACAGTCACATATCATATCTGTAAATAACAGTTGGAATGATGGCAGCATTATAAATTTTAGGATAAAAGGCTTAGTAATGTTGTAATATAAAAATTACAATAACTTTTTGCCTTTATTTCCTCTTGAATTTTATTTATTTTTCTCGTGAAAGTATGAATGCTGTCGGAAATGTAGTATGCAAGCCAAATTCTATAAATAACGATATATGTAGAACATAATTAACATATTTCCATTGCATTTAAGAACAGTTTCTCATGAAATCCATTGAATTATTATACACCATATTTACATCATTTCATGGATTTTCCTTAATAAATTAATTATAATTATGGTCGGCTGTTCCAAATTTGAGGTGTAAAACCGATTGGTCATCAACGCCTTAGTTTAGTATAATCATTTTTAGTAACAATTTTTTTTTTTTCACGGAACGGCCTTAGAGATCACGCGAACAACATAATTAATAATAATCATAACAATTTTTATTTTTAAAAAAATGTATAAATAAAAAAAATAAGAGAAAATAAAAAGTATTAGATAGCTGTATTAGATATTCTTAATTAACCATAAAAGGTACATCCTTTGAAGATATGGGCTATTGACAAGCTCTGGCTGCATTTATCGCATGTTGGTGGGTGTTCTTTAGTGAGCGTGGGTAAGCCTTGTATGTCCTATTCTAAGTCGTGTAAGTCCTCTCTTCTGAGTGGAATATTATAATAAGTAATGCTAATAATAATTATGGTATGAGAAATATTGTAGTTTAAAAATATATCTTGAAGATGTTACTTAACCCCTTCTAAGCCTTCTATTACAGGAAATAAATTTTTGTCTGTTAATAGAACAGAGTGGGGTAGCTTAGTGTATAGAGTTTGAAATCCAGCTATGGCTGATAAATCATTTAATCTGCCATAAACCATGGATGGACACTGGGGTCAACAAAATCCTCTTGGGGCTTAGCCAGCCTCAGTAAAGTGGGTACCCTCAATTAAGAGGAAAACCTGGCAGTTGGGCATGATCTGGGACAAATCATCTCCCTAGTACTAGAAACAGTAAAGTCTCTACCATGTACTGAACCCAAGATGGGTTGTAGTAGTACAGGTTTCTTTTTTAAATCAATGAGTATTATTGTCTTAAAAATCAGTAATGGCTCTTGAAAAAATTCCTCTTACCCATAGAATGGTAATTTATTTTAGTTATTCTCAGGTTAGTGATAAGTTTGTTATAAACTTGTCATAGTTTTTAGTTGTATTTTTTTTAACAGGAATTCTCTCTTATCTCCTGTCTCTAGATCTAACACTGTTTAACTTCATGAAATAATTGTACAAATATGTACATTTAACTTGTAAGCGTTTTCTTACAATGTTTTACTAATTAAAAAAAAATTATAACTGTATTATAATAGTATAACGTGTAAATAGAATAAAGGTAAGTAGATAAACTACCACTTATAATACTCAAATTAAACTTTTTATAAAAAAAAAAATATAATTTTCACTGCAAAACGCATTATTCCCTACTTCTTGGAAAAAGTCTTAGTCCGCCCTATAAACAAAACCTCTTATCTCCAAAAGACTATCGGCCAATCTCCATTCTCTCCAACCTTTCCAAACCTCTCGAAAGAATAATCCAGTCTTAAATATCAAATTTTCTTAAACATTCCAAACTCCTTGATCCACTTAAATCAGGCTTTCATCTTGGTTTCTCCATACAATCTGCCCTTACCAAAATCACCACTGACATACATACAGCTATGGACAACAAAAAATTAACTGTGCTAATCTTACTTGACTTTTCTAAAGCTTTTGATTCCTTGGACCATTCTGTCCTTTTTACCAAACTAAATTCAGTGTCTGTGTGTGTGGAAGAAAATTGTCCGTGTGGTGGTCAATAAATTTCTCTTTATTAGGGATAGGGAGAAATCTTTGTTAAATAGTGAACGTTTCGACCCACTTTGCAGGCCTTCTTCAGGGCTGTAGAGGGAGGGGGCAGGGTGGCGGTGTCACAAGTTCACATGTTACATCACATACCGATCTAACATGTAACTTGTGACGCCGGGCACCCCACCCCCTCCCTTGACAGCCCTGAAGAAAGGGGTATGAAGAGTGGGATGAACGTTGCCTATTTAACCCTTTAGCGACCGTGAACTACTATAATAGTCCGAGCGCGCCGTGCCGTGGGGACCGTGGACTATTATAATAGTCCGGTGTCAGGTGGCCTCCACGGACCATGGACTATTATAATAGTTTTGCTTCTCCGGCGTTTCTAGACTGTGAGCTACAATAGTAGTTCAGTTCCTAGAGCCATCTAGGTGTCCGCATGACAAGCTGAAATACTTTTTCTTGACAACAGACGTCGTACAAATTCACTTTTGGCCATATTATTTTTCATAAAGTGTGTCTGTCGTGTTTCGGCATTCATCACACTCAAAAGAATTTTTAATTGTATAAATTTGTATATAGACATTAAAAAAAAATAAAGTATATAATTGTATAATTTTTTAATAATTAAAATTAATTTACAGTAATTTAAAAAAATATTTTTAAAAAATATGTTTTTAAATTCACCAGTGCCAGTCCATTCACCATTTCAAGTCCGGATCAAAAAGGATGATGGGAAACTATAAGGAATTAAATAAAAAAACATGATTTTAGAGTCAAAAAGTAATCGGTTCAGCGGGCATGATTGACTTTTCTACCAATCAGTCCAGCCAGCCCGCTCTGACCCGGCCGTATTCGGTCGCTAAAGGGTTAATAAACATTTCTCCCTTTCCAACAGTTTTAACTCTATAAAAATCTTAGGCATTACTATTGACCAAAACCTTTCCTGGAAACCACACATAGCCCAAATATCCTGGCGGTCAATAAGTTCCCTGAAGTTATTCCATCGATCTCGGCATCTTACACAACTTTCCCGTAAGCTTCTCGTATCATCCCTCACCTTCCCCTACTTTGACTACTGTAGTGTGGTATATGGGGGGCCTTTGGAAACTGCTTGAGGGCTGTTTAAAAGCAAATAATGAACTGCTCTCTAAGATTTGTTCTTGGTATTTCGAGGCGATCCCGGGTGTCACACCATTATGATGAGTTAAAGTGGCTCTTCCCTCCCATTCGTAGACAATATTTCCTTAGTGCTTTTCTATACCAATCCATTAACTTGCAACACCCTTCATATATCTATAGTCTCCTCCAATTCAAATCCTCAAGTCCAGCACTACAAAACAAAATCCCGCCTTTCTGATCTGTGAACTAATTCCCACAGAACCAAAGCATTCGAGCATTCCTCTCTCGCCCGCTTTACCGCAGTGTGGAACTCAATCACTCCTTTTCCAATATCTCCTGATCTCCCAAAAAGATGCTCTCTCTAAGCAGTTCAATCATTTGCTTAAATAAATCAGTATTGAATAATCGATTTTGTTGCTTAAGCGTTTTTGTTTCTTTTTCCTAAAGAAGGAATAAACTAGAATTTATTGCATGCTATCCCATTCATTTATTTTATATAGTAACTGGTTGTTATTAATCAATTTATTCTCTACAATTGATTAAAATCCTGACAAGATTCCTTGTTTTTAGTTATTTAATTTATATTTTTCTTTTTATTATTTTTTGGCATTTTTTAAATATTTCATGATTTGTATTATTATGTAGCCTTCTGGCCCAGATGTATATTTTTGTATATGTTTATTTTTCTGTTCATGTTTGTTATTTTAAAGGGGCTTGGTCCTAGAATAAAGTTTGTTTTCTATTCTATTCTATTCTTTACCTAAACTTAGGTCAGAAGGTCGTCCTCTTTTCAGACTCCACGGAGGGTTAGAGGGAATTGAAGAGATTGCTAGGTTTGAAACGGGTGTGTTTGAAGGGGAATAAAGTTTGTCTTGAAAAAATTAATACTGGATTACGGCTAAATCAGCAACAAATGGGACATTAAGGTCATTATGAATGTCTTCATTTGTGACAAAATGAGGAGCATAGAGAATTTTACGAAGTATTTATTGGACATACTTATTAACCAAGATATTTAAAAAAATTAACTTTAAATAAAACTTATTTTACGAATAATATACTTCAGGATAAAGGTTCAGTTAGTAATAAAGTAATAAGCTGGATATAATGTATAACATTATTTATTGTCAATTTTCTTATTATATATATATATTTATTTATATTTTGTTTAGTTGGACAGTACTCCAGTAAATTTACATTTTCCTAATTATATGTATTTATTTTATTTAGACTCATTTAACAGAAAATTCAAAATAACAAGGGCAATGAGTTATTAACATTATTATAACAGTGTAAAAAATTATATACAATTATCTTTTTAGAATATAAAATACTCTGTCATTATCGTATCCCTTATAATGAGTTAGTATACAATATCCTTGGATAATACATGTAAATGTATATACATTCTGTATATGATTATGATCAAATCATTAGTTATATATAAATATACTAGAGGCGCGTTCATCAAGGAAATACAAACAGAGTAATTACATTAATCAGTTAATACTGTTTTCTTAATTTTTTTTTTATTTATTTTTACATGAAAAATTAAATTATGGCACAGAATGTTAACTCAATTATATTATAAACCAATTTTTACACAACATTTATTTAAAATAAAAACTTAACAATTATAAAATGGCAGTATTCAAATAAGCTAAAAGTAAAGTATAAATAAGAAGAATTATATATAAAAGATAGCGTGACACGAAGGGGGTTCACGCTACCTCAACACATTCAAAGCATCGACACAAAATTAAATGTAAAAATAAAATTAAACAGTCAGGAACATTGCCTTAAGCTAACGCTGTTAACTTAAGCTGCCCGTTTCTCATATTTTACATTTTTCCTTTTTCTTTTTTTTTTTAAATTAAAACTTATTACTTTTATTTTTCCCCTTTATTTTATTGATTTTTCTTTTTGGCACATTCTTCCTTCAATTAGGATTCAAGCTGCAGCTCTGTTACTAACTATTAAAAAAAAAATAAAATAAAATAAAAACAATCATGATACATAATATTTGACATATATATATGTATTTAAAACAATATTTATCACAGTATCAAGCATATCATATATAAAATACAGACATCCATGTACTCAAGAAACAAGATAATTGGATAAAGGAGGTGATTAAATAAGACAGAGTGATAATAATCCGCCAAAAACCTTTCCGTAGTAATGTAGTAACTATGCGGGAAGATTTCACAACTAACAATTAAAGAGTTAATGATTTTTTATCTGATGTTATATAAGAACGATAAACTTTTTTTTTGTATATTTCCGTTGATAAAGAAATTATTGATACATCTTAGTACTAGTACAGTATCGATACCCAAGAAATGGAAAATTTAAAAATTAGTTTTTTCCTTATACGGCACCATTACCTTACTCTTTTAAGATATTTAAAGTAATAATAAGAACAAAATTGTTTATTGAGATTTTTTCCTTTAATCTATACTCAGTATAAACATTTTTCATGATTTAGTGTCAACTGTTACTATAAACATTAGCTTAAAAAAATAAAGTTAGTTGAATTCTAGGTTAGAATTTATTTTATGGCATTCATTAAGACATGAAAGGTCATAAAATTATCCAGAAAAAAGTTCCTTTTTTTAAAATGCTTATGAACCAGTTGGAACCTAAGAGAACAAAATACAATAATTAAAAAAATATATTAAATCAGCTTCACAACCTTTAACAAATATCTATTTTACAATAAAACCTATGGAAGCCCATAATACTAAGCTATATTAATTTCAAACTATAAAAATTATTGCACAATTTTAGTAAGACAAGTTGAAAATAGAATAATTATTTGATAGTAACCTATTCATATTCAAAATAAGCAATCTATTTATTTTGATGGAAAACAAAAGCTCATAAATTATAAATTTGTTTTTTTCTAATTATTTTCGAAGCTTGGAATCCATTATATAACTTTAGTTCAGTGGAAAAAAAAGAAAGAAAAAAATTGTGTATCATGAAGTTGTTGAGAGCCATGTACATTGACTCATGTAATTCTGATATATCTTTTCAATCCCCTTTTTATTAAAATATGTTAAAGTGATAGATTAAATGAGGCGTTTATATCAAAACCAGTTCGATCCTATTTTTATCAAAACAATTTTGTTAATGTGTTTTGAAAGTTTAAAAGGTATTCTAAAAGTGTGTTTAACCGTATGGATCTAAAGCGGTTCCATCCCATACAAAATTGGCCACAAAGTAGGTGTTGTGCAACAAAATCAGTTCGATCCAAGCTTACTCAGTTTGCCGCTGCGAGCGTTAATCAAAAACGGACTAAACCCACTGTTGAAGATTTTAATGAAAGCGAAAATGAAGACATTTTAACTGAAAATAATTCTATTTAACAATTTTATTTTTCTTGCTATTATATAATTTTATAAAATAACAACTCAATTGTTTTTTATTTTAATATTTTAATAATAAATACCTACTGTTTTTTTATCCTTGTCTTATAATAATTTTTTTTTTATAATAATTAATAATTACTTTAATAATAAATTTTAAAAAGATGATTTTTTTTCACTAAAGCATGTGTTAAATTTATTTTCACAACCACCTTACTTTGGGAAACTGATTTAAATTCGCAGTTTAAAAAAAAAAGTCTGTTTTTTCAATCTATAATAATTAAATTAATTATTATTTTTAAAAACAGTTTTAAATATTGCATATTGGAGAAAACCCAATACTTATTTTTCATCTTACAAAATAATTTCATCAAAAATATTGCAAATTTATGTCATTAGTTGACTAAGCATTCAATTTGGTTATTAATTAATTAAAAATTTTAATACATTATGAACCCCGCGAATCGACTAAAATAGTTCTACTGATCTAATAACAGCCTACTTTTGACATGTCTGAAACAAAAATTTGTATAAAATGTTCCAAAAGATGGTTATGAATTTTTAAAACGTTTTTCGGCTCTCCTGAAAAATTTTATGAAATGGATCGAACTGGTTTTGATACTAAACGCCTCAAATACAAATTGAATTAATTATGAAAATTACAGCTATCAAAAAGCAGTCTAGACCGTTCAATTTAATTTCTTTTAATAATAATAAGGCTTAGCGAAACCCAAAGACTCAATGTCCGATACCACCAATCTTTGCTTACATACTTCTGCCTACTGACCAATACCCGAACCTGCTAGATCACTCTATGCGCGATCCTTCCACCTATGTCTCAGACATTTACCATTCGGCTCAGCATTAATTTACAGTTATCATTAAATTTTTAGGAACTCTTTTGTTACTAAGCCCAACAACTTTACAAACCCATCTCAATCTTTGCGACACTATCACTTCAGTTATATTAACCAGGTGCACACTCTAAAATTCTGTATTGTGCAATTTTCTAAATTGACTAGTTATCATATCCATTTCGGATCGAATATTCTACACAGTACCTTATTTTCGAACTCTTTAAGATGCTCATCCTTCAACAATAATGGCCACGTTTGACACCTTTAAACAATTAGAAGGATGATAGTTTTATCAATTCCAATTTTTAAATTTCAAGATAACAGGCCCGAACTTAGTAATGTGGAACCCGAAAAATAACAAGATTTTCTACCACGTCTTTATTTCCTCTTGAATTTTGTTTTTCTGATTATCATAGACCAGAAGTACTTAAACTTCTCGAGATGTTCAAACTTATAATAGGGACTTAAGTACTTAATACAAATTAAACTTACTTTATTTAAATTCACTTTCATTCCAACCGGATCATACACATTACAAGAGAGAATAAAAATTATTTGCCTATTCAATGCCTTAAAGCAATTTCTATAATTAACATAAAACTGTAGTAGGACAAAGTTTTTTTTTTGCAGCATTAAACATTTTTTAACAAATGAATTTTTATCTAAACAAATCCCTCCCTCCCAAATTTCCCTATTTCATATAATTCTAGCTATTAGAATGCCAACACAATACTCAACATCAATTGGCAAAAGCATTTTTATATTTTTTTTTCCTACGATAACGCTAAAAAAGTACATTTTCTGATTGTTAGTTATTAAATATTAACAAATACTAAATAACAGTCTATAATGCTAACATGAATAAAAATAAACTTCCAGCTTGCTTTTGTATAAACTTTGTTAACAAAAAATATTATTAAAAATAAAAATTAAGTAACAAGAAAAACAAATATATCCGTGCTCAGCTGATTCATAAAACAATAAACTAGGCAAGAATCAAGTTGCGGATAATTTTGAATAGAGCTTCAGCACGATGTACAGATAAACATTTTTTATTAAATGTTTTAGATTCCTTTAAAATGCCCATAAATATGGCAGCAACTTAAATAAAAACTTAAACAACTTTATTATCTTTGATTACTGACGTTTAACAACTTTTAAAACCTATTACTTATAAAACACACTCTTCTACTATTGCTTGCATAAAAATATCATTATCTTCTTTCTTTTTCTTTTTTTTATATATTTTTTAATTTATAAATATTTAAATATAAAAAACAAAGCACCAGTCTTAATACGTTTTTAAGGTATAGATCCATACAAAATGGAGGTCTCTATATTAGAAAATATTGCCACTTAATGATATGTACATATATATTTTTTTTATTTATAAATAGATCTAAAATTAATTATAATTTATATATATTCTTCTTCAATTTACCAACATAATTTGGTTTAGTTAGTAAGAAAATAAACGAGGCATTTGAATTTCATGATATGTAATATTTGATAATTGTAGATTTTTCTAAGTCAACTTAATTGGACAAGAAAAGGTGGCAAGTCTATTATTTAAATTTTTTCAATGCAAAATAAATTCAATAATTATAAAAAAGAACAATAATAATCATTTTAGAAACGATATAAGATGCTAATATTATTAAGGCATTTCTTAAAAACGATAATAAATAAAGACCACAAAGAAAAAATGAGGTAATTCGATTTTTTTTGCGATTTCTGAAAGATTATTTGTTGGCTTAATTGATGGTATAGTCAAAACAGGAGCAAAAAGTTTTAAGAGCTCTTAATGGCTGAATAAGAATGTCCACACAGGATAAAAATGAGTTTATCGTAGCAGTGCTGGGAAGAACGAGGCAATGTGGATCGCAAAACACCGACATACCTTGTTTTTCTCCTGCTTTTGGTACTTCAAAGTTATTTTATGGTCTTATTTTTTCAACTTTAAAAATTGTAAGTTGTATTGATTTCTAAGTTGTATAGAGCTTATAAAGGTACCTTTTGATTTGTTCAACATTGTTCTTGTAAAGAGCAATGAAAGATTCCGAGGTTAGTGTTACTCTCTTGAACATTTAAGAAAAAGTGAATTTCTTTGTTTTTTTCCTTGTGGTCTTCAAATACTTCCATGTAACCAACATGGATAACTTAACAATTTAAATTATTATCATAAATATTATGATTAATATTTTATTCACTAAAAACCTGTTTTTTCATCTTTAGAGTATAAAATCTCGAAATATAGCTAAAATATAACTTTATATTTATTGACTGGACCTGAATAATAATAAATAGTTGCTCATTACTCAAGGATTTATTTTTGGCCATCACCTGTACTATTTTTTTTCTCCATGATAATTATTAAAATTTGATTTAAATACTTTGAACAAAATTATTTAAATTCTATGTACACTTATTTGCTTAATACTTCAAGAACGAAACATTTAAGAAAAATAAACAATGTCTATACCATATTTTATAATACCCTACCACCTTTTCTTTAAAACAAAGCAAAGACTGATTCGGATCATAGAACTTCTCGTCTTATCGTAAGGCACAAAAATCAAATGCCAAGTTTGCTACTCAAAAACCACATTAATAAATAATAAATAAATAAAAAATTCCTGTTACTAATAACAATAAAACTCTTTTATATGAAAAGAAGAATCCTGTTTATTAGTGGAACAATTAAGAGTTTCAAGAAGGATATCTTTGGAAGGATTGTGGAAGAACTCATGCCGTCAGAAGGCCAATCGCTGGCAGAAGTCGGCCTCGCACTGTCCTGTATGATGGTGAACTTGGTCGACATCGGGATCCACTTGTTCCTTTAGGTTAGCATGTTAGTAAGGAAGGCACATGTTAATAAGTTCTTAATTAGTTAGTTCCTTGGATTAAGAATAGGATAGGGATATTTAGAATCAAACCGATTAAAGTGGGGATAACTTTTTCTTCTTTGATGTCCATTTTCAATAGGGCACAAAGTTTTCTCAAATTCGTAAGACATTAGTAATTTGCTAGAAGGATCTACTTCTAAATAAATTTGTATAAGGATCCAAATTGATTTCAAAATTATACTTTTTTAGTAAACTCTAGAAACAATTTTAATCAAGATTTAAGTAGAAAACTCTGTTGAACTTATCACTAATATTTCAGATTTATCAAACTACGGCAATACGAGAAGCTTAGACTGTGTATCTGAAACTTTGAAAAAAACAAAAGCAGATGAGAAATATTTTTGAAACAAGAATAGTGGGAAGGATTTAAAGTCCTATCGTTGAGGGGCTGATTGTCTAAGACATACCAATGAAGAACACTATTAATGGTACCAAAGTTGTTAAACTTAAGAGGCTTCATTAGTGAAGCGAAGAAAATCAAAGGTAGGCACCGGTGTAATAAATTCAGGAAATTCAAGTATCAATTTATAAAACTGATAATGGTAGAGAAAAACAAAGGAAAATAAATAACTTATGGCTTAAGAACATGAGAGGTCGGACAAACCTTTATGAATAAAACATCTTAAGAAGAAGAAGAGAGAGAGAGATCTAATTGTGGCTGTTTCAAAGCAACGATAAATTACATTAAGGTACCTAAAAGACTTATGATAGAGATTATCAGATCAACATAATTAGAGGCCGAAAGTAAGGTAGCTAAATGGAGTGGCAAAATATTAGATTATTATCTACAAACTAAAAGAGCGGACAACTGAAACGCAAGATGAATCATTTTGGATGAGGTATAGATCCAGAAGTGACTTGTTGGGCCATTGATTATTAGCAGTGAGAGTAAAAGAGCTTGAGGCTGCATAAATACAATTTATATTTTTGCAAATAGAGGCAGAATTCCAATTTTAGGTCCTTTTGAAATAATAAAAAAATGGTTTCCAATTGATACTTGACCAGAAAAATATACAAGTTTTTGGATATTACTATTCTCTTCTATTATTGTGCACGAGGAGGCATGCAGCCGTACCAAGAAGTATACAAAGCAACCTTTGGTAGATTGTACAAACAATGAAAACAGGATGGTGTGGATTATTTTGAAAACTTTGTTTGACAGAACAAACGTGTTTGGAGTAGAAATTAAGAGCAATGTAGTTGAACATTTTGTGAATAGGAAATGTTAAGTTTTAATATATTTTAAAAATTAGTTTGTTTGGGTCAAATAGAAGATAGATGTAGCAATAATATGATAAAAAAAATTGAATTAAATACTTACACTGGACACTTTACTACATTGGCTGTTGCAACAGCTGAAGTAGAAATATCAATATCGTCCGAGTTTTGAATCCTCAGATTCTTGATACAACCATCAAAGTTGTGAGTGTAGCGGCCGTTAGTCATGTACCTTGCATCAGGGAGTCCACCTTTACAAAAATAAATAAAATATAAATGAGTTGCATATTAAAACCAAATAATTGATAAATATTGTGTTATAATACAATATCAGCAACTGATTTACCTATATAAACATTTCCTTTAGCATTGAGCTTGGATAGGAAGCCTTCAGATTGCCCGTCAACGCTGTCTTCATCAACAGTCAACGTGACCAAGTTACCATTCCTTGATACTCTGATATTGTGTGGTTGTCCATCGTCGATTCTACGATTAGAGGTAACTTCTCCCAGACCGGAACCTAGTTCGTAGATAACTTTCACACGTCCTTCCGAGACTGAAACAGAATTCTAACTTTAACACCCTATTTTCATAAATAAAAAATCCATAAATAAACATCTAAGGCAGTTGTTAGCAACTATGTTTTATTATTCACTACATAAAAACATTGCACAACTCTTTTAGCCTTAAAATTTTTTTTTTTATGTTAAACTACTTTATTTATGAATAAAATGATGAAGAAAAGAAGTATTTAACAATGTGAAAATGGTCTTCAATCGTTCTTTTCAACATCAGAAATTAACTTTTATTCTATTATTATTAATTTTTTTTCTATTCTCAACATTGTAAAACTTTATTAAACTTTTAATAAGTATATATTTAAATTTATTAATATTGTTATCTATTCTAAACATACTTTAACTTTTATTGAAATGTAAATAGTGTGAAAAACCTTCAAGCACAATTATAATTTCATTTTGACATATTTTTGATAATCCTACATCAGTAGACTCACCTCCTATCGAGAAGAAGTCGGAGACACCACCAGCAGTCCGAGGATCTTGCCCGTGCCACAAGAGTATTCCATTCCTGCTACTTGTTACTACAGTCATCTCTGCCTCTGTCTCGTCTCTGATATCTTCCAGAATATTTCTGTCAAGTTCTACCCAGCCATCGCCACCGAGACGGAAAGAAGTCGTGAAGTGCTCTCCTGCAAAAATAGTCGATATCATCACTGAATAATAAGCCACATCAGAATGAATTCTCATTTCTTTTATTCTTTTTTATTCATATTAATTTATAGTTAAAAAATTAAAAATAACTGATTAAATAATATTATATAATCAAACTGATGCTTACTCATGGTACAGTTCTGACCAGAGAATCCTTTGCCGCAGTTGCATCTGTAGCCTGAAGAAAGTGGAATGCATTCACCTTTATTACCGCAGGGTTGGTATCTTTCACAGTCATTCTTAAATTTATCGCAATGACGGCCGCTGAAAGGTATAAGAAATGAAGATCATAAAGTGCATACCTTTACATTTATAAATTTAATTAAAAAGTTTTATAAATAATAGTTCCCTTTGGTTATTATCTGACAAAGTTTTAATAAAGAGGATGTGGAATTTTTAAAAAAATAAAATAAAAAAGTTTTACAGATTTCCCTGATTATGTCAACAAAATTTCAAAGGAATCATAAGGATGAGCAGTCATGAAACTTTTTCAAACATCATTTCCTGATCATCATTCCTAAAATCTTTTCAGAAAATGCTTTTTCACTAGATATACTACTGTGATCAAAAAGTAAGGTGAAATTGTCATTTAAAACTCCCGGGGATTAGGAAGGCAGGTAAATTTATTTTCCTAGGTTGGTAGGACTTTCTATAACATTTGCCAAGCGTCTGTTTGTCAAAAGGTTTGATTATCTCTGAGTTACACGGGTTTTTGTAAACAACCAAAAGTGAATTTTTCGATTTTTACAATGGGTGATTTTGTTGAGAAAAGAACTTGCGTCAAATTTTGTTTGCGGAATGAATATTCTTGTGTGGACACGTTGAAAATGTTGCAGAAGGCCTTTGGTGATCAAACTATGGCACAAAAAACCGTTTATAAGTGGTACAATGAGTTCAAAGCGGGCCGAGAACGCATTGAAGATGAACGGTGCTCTGGAGGACCATCAATGTCTACCGACCAGAGCCACGTCCAAAAAATCAAAGGTTTGGTTCTTGAAAATCGTCAATTGACAATTAAAGAATATTATTTGAGCGTTATGCATCGTTTGCGTGAAGCTGTTCCTCTGAAGAGGCCAGAATTATGGGCGAACAACTCTTGGTTTCTTCATCAAGATAATGCACCGGTTCACAGTGCATTGGTTCTTCACGACTTTTTTGCTAAAAACTCGATTCATTTCGTTCCGCAACCACCGTATTGGCCCGATTTGGCTCCGTGCGACTTCTGGCCATTCAGCAAACTCAAAAGGCCAATGCGGGGATGCCGTTTTGACAGATTGAGGAGATAAAAACCGAATCCAAGGTCTTGAATATTAAATACCGAAAAAAGACTATTCCGATTGTTTCAAGGACTGGAAAAAGCGTTGGAAAAACTGTGTTTTATCGGATGGCGATTACTTTGAAGGGGATGAAATTGATTTGGAAGAATAAATAAAGAATTTACATTTAACAAACAAATTCACCTTATTTTTTGATCACAGTAGTAATTTCTCTCCATCCCTGGAGGAATCTTAATAATGTTGACGAGAACTAATCTCTTTCAACTACGGCTAACCGAACGATGCTATAGTGGGAGCTCTAAATTTTGCTTATCCAAGTTTAACCAGGAAAAAGGGATCTTAAGCGAGTACCTGACATCACACAAGTTCAGAATCCCCAGTTTACTTCCCTCCCGAAGGGCACCCCAACTAAGGATTTTTTACTCTTTAAAATCCACCTGTTGGGCTGCAAGCCCATGATGTTGGGTATATTAGGTTGTTATGCTGACCAATAGACCATAGGTGACCCCGTGAGATTACCTAAGATTTTGTTATTTTATTTGATTATGACATAGCAGTTTTTGTCTTCTATCTCTATTTTTTATTTATTCTTTATTATTAGTTATTATTAGTTTCTTATTTATTATTAGTTAATTGATCATTAGAAGTGGATATGAATTTAAAATCTAATTGCTTTGACTTTATTGTCATTTGTCGAAAACTTATCATATATTTGACTACTGATATCGGAAAAGTTAAAAGTGTAAAAATTACCTGAAATCTTGTGTGCAGTGGCAGATGTAACTGCTGCCATCTTGCTGACAGCTAGCTCCATTCAGACAAGGACTGTCGTGACAGGGATTGCCGGATGGACATTCTTTCACATTAGATGACTCTTTGCTGCTCTTGAGGATATCCAAGTCCATTCTTGATATCTCAATCTGAATTAACAGCAAGTTAATTACCATGAAAAAAACTTTTAATTCCACAATATATAATTATAAAAGAAATTTTAAGTAATATGGTATCATTTTAAAACGATAATTTGGACATACTTAATCGAGAACTAATTATAAGTATATGAACAAATTTTATATTTAAAAATAAAATTTTTAATAGTAGTAATTTAGAAAATGTTATTGCTAAAAATATTATTATTAAAGATATAATGGGGTAACACTTGTGAGCACATCAGAGGAGCAACTCCAATTATTCCAATGGTATAATTGTTCAAATCACTCAAACTCAAATTCATGCATAATTATTATGATGCAATTGCTTTATTTGGATGATTTATATTATTTTTTATGCAATGGAATATTATTATTTTTTATATTATATTTTTATATTAATTTTTATGGAACTGACACATGTTATTTATATTTAATTTAATAAAATATAGATACCAAGAAAGTAAAAAAGCCCTGACTCGTAATGAATTATAATAGTAAAAAATAAAAATTATGTTACAACCCACATGAGATATACAGCCTCTAAATCCTTCTGTAACACCAACATTAGGATGGACACTGCCTAAACTGGAGTCGAAACCTCCGAGGTAAAGGTTGGTACCTAAGATCAACTCCCTTCTTTGACCTGGTGTCAATGTAGCTCTAGCTAGATCTTGACCTAAAAAAACAAAACATATTCATAATAAATATGTATACCCTTCTCTTAGTACCAATAATTAACAATTTCAATTAATAATCAATAACAAACAAAAATTAAATATCCATTGTACAAAATGGTTTACCAATTGATAGTCTGGCTTCTCTCGCATCCCGTCCTGCGGTCACAGTCATCCAAGAACCAGGGATCACTTCTGTGTTCGACTTGAGAACAATGGGCGCACCTGAAACAGAACAGCAATTCGTCAGTTCATTTACGAGTATTAATTTACTAGATATATTCATGCAGGGAAGTATTCATTTAGGAGATATTGCAAGCATTCACAAAAAATGCTGATGGATTTCAAATATAATGGGACGGCTATAAGTTTGATCACACTATTTGAAAGAGCGTTAGGTCTACTGTCGTCAGGCAATCTTATGTTTTATTGTATTCTTCAGTTACTTGAAAAACAAGTTTGTTTGTTTTTATATACAAGGTGGAAATCTCAATAGACACCTGAGGCCAACAAATCCTCAGATAGTGTCGGACTCCAACCCACTAAAACCACCTTGTTGTGCAATAACTGAACTAGCCCAACAAGTCGCTCCTATTTCATGTGCAAAATCTTGGGTGTGGGATACAGCCCATTGACGAATCTCCCAATTTAGTGGAATTTTCTTTTGTTTGGAGTTTTAATTAATTTATTTTTATTCACTTTAATAGCAAGTCATTAGGCTTCACTCTTTTAAGCCACCTTATTTGATGCAAAGCGCCCTCAACTATGCTCTGCATTTCTGGGTTTACGTGGATTTTAATTCTTTCTTTGTGACTATTCGCAAACCTTCCAATCTCTTTTCTGACAGAGTTTACTTTGAGGTCCCTATGCAAATTATTGTTTCTGACGTACCACCGAGCATCAACTATACTTCTGAGTACTTTATTTTGGATTGTTTGGATTATTTGCATGCTGCTTTTCTTGGTATAACCCCAGAGCTGAATTCCACAAGTCCATACCGGTTTTAAGACTTGTTTGTATAACAGAAGCTTGTTCACAACTGTAAGTTGTGAATTTTTTCCTAGGAGCCAGTGCATTTTCCTAAATGTTATATTCAGTTCTTCTTTCTTTTTTTTTTCAAATGCTCTTTCCAGTTGAGTCTAGCATCCAATGTCATTCCAAGATATTTGACTGTATTTGAATAATGTACACCTCCTGTCTATTAATATACATCTTTCGCTTATCTATTTTTCTATTTGTGAACTTTATATGAACAGATTTGCTTTCATTTAGTTTGATTCTCCAGCGTTTGGTCCAGTCAAATACCTCCGTGATTGAGAGTTGGAGTTCCTTAGTAGTTACTTATATATCATCACAGGGCTAGATAACCCCCACGGGGAAAAACAAGTGAAAATCATTTTAAAAAATAAAACCTTAACCATTAAAACACATCAAGGATATTGGGCTCAGTAGATAGTAGGGACTGTGCTTTACTAAACCAACAGAAGTGAATTGGCCTAGATCATGCTCAACTGGGTTTTTCCTCCAAATTAAGGGTACCCACGTTGTAGGCTGAGAAAGTCCCAGGAGGGCATCCTGTTCCCACAGAGTACACATACGACTCTTAACGGATTAAATAATTTATCTGCTACAGCAAAATTCAATCCCAGGATGTCAGCACAGCAACTCAGAGCTCTGAGCTACCCTATTCCTTCAAGAAACCACTTCAAATATTAGAAAATTGAAAACCAGAAAAATACTATTATATAAAAAATACCAATTGCTCATTGGTATTTCTTCATTAAATTCAAAATTACGATGTCCTAGAAAAATTTTTTCACATTGGTGAAATTTTTCTAAATAAAAAAACAAAAACCTGTGCCACAACAACCCATGAAGGGTCTTGGGTTCACTACATGGTAGGGACTGTACTTTTTCTAAGGTAATCACTGTGCAGGGAGGTGATTTGTTCGAGATCAAGCTTGACCGTTTTTAAGGTTTCTCTTCCCCCTCCCCCTGATAAAGGGAGCCTACATTATAGAGGCTGGATGATTCCCAAGAGGGTTTATAGATTCTGTTAGGTCCATCCGTAGCTGTTAACAGATTAAATAATTTATCTGCCACAGCTGGATAATTTATTATTATTAAAAAAAACAACTAATCATTAAATAAATATAAACATATAGAATAATTATTTTACTTACTGGAACCAGTTTCCATTCTGAACTCGAGCCTTCTGTCTTTAATGGCCAATGAGAGGTAGTTACCGCTGCCGAAGTCGTTCTGCCCAGCGTAAAGGATGAGAGCATCTCTTGAATCCAACGGGTGCAGCTTAAGAGTTATGTCCAACCTACAAAAAATAAAAATAAAGTAAATGGTTGTAGAGAGGAAAGACTATTATGATGATGTGAGATGTAATGCTTTTTAAGTTAGCAAATGAGATTTAAAATAAAGCGATAACACATTTTTGTTCATCAAATAAAATTTTTATTAGGAAATGAAAAAGAAAAAATGCTTTTATTCATTATGCCTTAGATACAATTGGATTTTTACATTTAAAATTCATAAAGAGATTATAACTTTATTAACTAATCATAGATGAATATTATAACATTTGAAAGTTATCAATTTATTATATAATATTATTTAATACTTAAAAAATGAATAAATAAATGAATAACAGAAATACTATTCAATGTTCAGAATGATAAATTAATGAATGACAAAATTTCATTTTGACAAAATGAAATATGTTGATTCATAATATTGTTGGTAGGTTAAGGTTATGTTGAAGTTTATACATCTTGTCAATTTTATTTTATATAATTGTTATAACAAAACATAAAAATATATAACAGAGATTTGATCAGACTCCCATCTAGCAGAAGAAAAGTGAAATGGAGTATTTTGTAATAGATCATTTTGTTTGGACTGTATAACACTTTTTTGTATCAGTTCAAATAGTGTTTTGATAGGTACTTAGAACATTTCAAGAGTAATATCCAACTAATAAAGCCCAAATTATATTGCTTTTGTTCAAGTGCAAATTTATTATTTTTTTATTGGCGCCCAAACTCTAAATTTAATTTTAATGTTCAAAGATCAGATTCTCAAAAAAAAAAAAAAAAAGAAATAAAGAGAAGGTTTAAAGTAACAAATAAAACTAAAACGTTGTGTGATTTTTCTTACTTTTCTGTGCTTCTTGGAGTTGGGTAAGCTATATAGGAGTTATCCTGAAAGTAGGGCGTTCGTATTTGAATCCTGTGCTCGCAATGAGGTCCTGCAAGTCCTAGTTGGCACTTGCATATGTATCCTTTATCAGTATTTTCACAATAACCTTCCCCACACAATCCTGGTCAAATATTAAACAGAAAAATTAACATTAATAATCGCAATGAAACCAAATATTTGATTTAAAATCAATACTTGGCTGTAAATTAATATAATTTCAGATTATCCTTTACTTAATATTACTTGATTTTGGTTTAGAGACTGATGTAACAACAAACAAAACAAATAACTAACCTGGATAACAAGACTCTCCTGTGCGGTCACAGTTTTCTCCTGAAAAACCTCTCGGGCAGAGGCAAATGTAACCACGGTGGTTTGGTGATTCTTGACAAGCTCCAGAATTTGTGCATTGGTTCTCGGCACAAGTGTCGCATTCGGAAATGCCCGTCCACTCGAGTGCTCCTGATCTAGATAGGTTCTGCTCCTCATTTTTGATTACGAGCCGTGCAATACATCCTAAAGGCATTATTATAATCAGAAACATTCTTGAATATCAATATTCAATTATTAATAAATATTGAATTAAACTGTTTAACTTCAATGGGAATTCCCGAGACTATTTTCATTACTTGAGGAATATCAACATAGTAAAAAGATATTAGAAATTATACTAACTTTTTATATTTGAAATAAAGTTTAGAGTTATATTAATGATATTGAACTATTTTGATAGATTTCAGTAGTGTTTTTAAAATTAAAGGGATGAAAAAATGGTGGGGAAGCAAGAGGTTAGATGATGGAGAAGTTCCAAAACTGGACGTCAAACAAGAAAGAGCTAGGAATAGAGATTGGTGATGAAGAATGGCCTGTACCAATAAGAACAAAGGAACAACACAAGTTTAGGTGATATTGTTTGTGTGGACATTAGCACAGGTAATATCCACAGGTATTAGCACAGGTGCTATATATATATATATATAACAATGGTGAATTATTTCCTTATTTTTATAAGTTTGTATAGTGTTTAGTTCTTAAGAGTGCAAACTTAGATATAATAAAATAGGAAAAGTTGTTACAATATATATTGAAAACATTTTATGTGTATATGTCAACTGATTGGGTAATACCTAAATTATATCACTGCTGTAAAAAACACAAATCTTTCGTTTATTTTGGTTCATCCAACTTTCTTACGAAATATAAATAAATATGGAATATTGAGAAGAAAATATATAATTTCTATAATGGCGCCAAATTTAATTTTAATTTAATTGAAAAGGATAAGTAATTAGTTAGATTTTCATAGGTGATAGTAATTTTCAAAGTCAAAAACCAAAAATTAACCTAACATATTCCATGACTATCTCTCAAATAGGTTGACTTATTCAACCCTACTACTTGTTAATCAAATTGATAGTACAATAGTTATTACAATTTTATTATAATTAACAAAATTGATAAATAAACATGGGATATTGAGAAGAAAATATATCATTTCTATAATGGCGCCCGAACCCCAAATTTAATTTTGATAGATCAATTTTCAGGCAAAAGAATATAAATGGAAATATAAGGTTAATAATAATTGTGATAACCAAATTTGTATCGATAAACTATATTCTTACCTCTAAAGCCAGTGCTGTAATCGACAGATTTAGGTATATCATTGAAGTCGGGAACAGAACCGACGTAGAGTGGCAAATCCAAATCAAGGCTGTGGTGACGGCCAGGGCTGGTACCAATCACAGGGTCCTCGTCGTTAATGATCAATCGGCCTATTATTAAGCAAAAATAATAATAATAATATTATTATTAGCAAACTCATGTTTGATAAGGGAAAAAATTTACACCGATTTCTTAAAAAAAAACAAAAAAAACATGCCTTCTTTCCTATTACGAATGAGTCTAGCCTTAACCCATTTTCCCATTTCAAGAGGTGATCTTCCAACGATCGTAGCATGACCTGATCCGACATCGAATTTGAATTCAGGGAAACCATCTCTTATGCCGAATGAAACGAAATCGCTTGCACCAGATGCTGATGGGTGTCGTTTGCCGTTAAATAATATAAGTCCTGTTAATAATAAAAAATAAAATTAGTTTTAAAAATGCATTTTAATAATATTCAATATTTAGTAGTTGAATGTAAAAATATCATTTATTTATATCCGTGAGGGTTAATAGAAAAATACATGGTAACAAGGGTTCTAATGTATATTAGTAAATAATAGTTTTATATTAGTAAATAATAATAATGATAATAAATAAATAAAACTAATCATAATTAATTACCATTTTCTTGTTCAGGCTTAAATAAAATTTCAATATCGAACTGCATGAGAGCATCAAAGAGAGTTTTCAGTTTGAGATAAGACTGTGACGTTTGGGTAAATCTGGGGATTGAACCATGAACGACGACAAACGTCGGTATTTCCATCTTAACTTCACCATTTGTGGCTACGCAAGTGTACAGACCGGAATCTTTTGAAGTTACTCTCTTCAACGTTAATTTTCCCTGTTAAAGAAAAAAAAGATTAAACAAAACAATGAGATAACCATTAATTAATGTTTATGTTAATGCTTTGTATATTTTTAAAAGGTTTCTTTACTTGTTCAGAAGTGGCAGTCGCTGGAAGACCTCCTTGCCGAATCCAACTATATTCCACTGGCGGTTCAAGATCGTTGTTACAGTTTATGTCAGCTGACTCTCCCAATTTGAGCTTTATCGTCTTTGCAGCTGTAGGGGGTGTGGAAGATGCATCCATGTCATCATCATAATCAGGAACAGTTTTTTGTGGTTCATCTATATAAATACATCAAGCATTGAAAGAACGATCAACTATAGTTTTTTAACCAACAGTTTTATATCACTGACACCACATTTAAGTAACAAATGTGAAAATTTGCATTTAATAATTTACCAAAACCGTATCTGAAAAATAAAGTCTTACAAACACTAATACAAAGTCCCAAAAAGGCTCAGAGTTAAAAAGAAATATATTCCTAGCTAATATAATATGGTGCATTATCACTTAAAAGTAGTAGTGATTATATAAAAAATATATTATTTAATTTATTAATCCAACTCTTAATCTTAAAACATGAAATATCAGATTTATGAGATGAACCAAATATTTTGAACCAAATTGATCCCCTCAAATTTTCATATCATAAACAAAATTAAAATATTTAAAAGAAGAGAAACTACCTATAAGTCATCCACTGACTAGCAACAACTTCATACAAACGTTTTTTAAATTATAAAAATAGTAAATTGATTACTCAATAACTCATAATTTGATATCTCCTCGCTTCAAGTTGAGTTACGTGTTTTAACTATTTATTCATTTTATTTTTAATATTTTCTAAAAATACAAGTTATATTGAGGTTTAGTATCGAAAAGAGAATGTAATTATGAGGAATGAGTAGATTTCAGTAATTATTTCATCAAGAAATAAAAGTTTTAACTAACATTTCGAAGTATAAATGATATATGTTTGTTGAAATGATTACCAAAGTACACACATTTGCCATAATTACATTCTAGTTTCCATAATAAAGCTCATGATAACTTATATTTTTGGAAAATATTAAAAGGGAAACAAACGAAAAGTTAAACTTGTGATTGAACTCAAAGCGAAAACCTGTGGAATAATTACCTAAAATTTTAATTATAGTGCATATTAAGTAAGATAAATATTCTAAAATTATAATTTTTCTAAAACTATATTTACTTACCAAGATATAGTCCAATGATAAAATACAAAAAAAGGGAAAAAAAAATATTATGAGAAATCATATTAAATTTATTTCCAGAATAATATATATATATGGATTGCTACTTTTCTTTAAATAAAAATATATAAATAGATAAATAGAGCCAAACCTTGAACTGTGAGAGTATAGTCGTCAATATGCGTGCCAGATTCAGTTTGCGCAGAGCATCTGTAAGTACCTGCATTGCTAGTAGTAACATCCGATATCCTATTATGAAGAAACAAAATTAATTATTGATATAAAATACCTTAATTAGAATTATTTACTTAAACGATTCTCTCATAATCCAAATACTTGCCTCAAAATGTTAGGAGAAATTGTAAGAACATTCTCACCAAGATTATCTTCTCCGAATTTTTTCCATACTATACTGGAACTCGGTATACCATCAGTAATACATTTCAGATCGACAGTACTTCCAACTCGAATAATATCGATACTAGGCTCGATTTTTAATCCGCCTCGGTGTGTTCCTAATTTATATGTATATCAAAAAAAAAATTATTATACAAAATAAAATAGGGGTAATAAAATAAATTTGTTTTAATCTTAACCTTAAAACTAAATTGGAGAAAATTATAAGAGATAAATATTTTAAAATAAAAATTGATTTATGTCTAAACAATTGAATAACAAATTAAGATACTAATTTAACCAGCTGACAGTAATCAGCTGAGTTGAAGTAAAGACATGATATTATATTAATAAAAAAAAAAAGCTTATTTATCTCAAAAATTTCTCAAAATTTCAATTTAAATAATACTATAATATAATAAAACTAAAATAGCTTAAGAAACATTGCGATAGTGCAAAGAGCAGTGTTAGGCATCAGGCAGCAAATGCTTTTTTTCATTTATCTTCACGATCTTATCTAATGCATTTATAGTATAAACTGTTATTAACTCTTAGTATAAACTGTTATTTATACTATAAACTGTTATTAACAACAAAATAATTTCTTAGTATTATTTTTGAAATCTATTTCACTAAAAATAAATTTAGTGAATAGTCTAATCAATAAGTAGTGTAATATAATACGGTTCATTATGAATTATTAAGATATAAATCATTTTTAAATAATAAGAATGAAGTAATACTCGGGTTTCATTGAATCTGTGAATAGTATTGTCTTAATTTTCCAATACTTAAATAATACCAGAAGCCTAAGTTTTTAATAGGCCACATACAGAATTACAAACTAGAATGCACTTTTATATTATAGTATTAATAACAGAATACAACTATTAAAACCATAGTTTGATGGTTGAATAAGAATACTATAGTAGCCAACACGAAATGAGACAGCCGTTCAACTTTGGAACCCCCACTTTCAGGCAAAATTAATGTTTACTTTAAATCTCAACTAAATTGTTCTAATTTTTATTTTAAAACAGTGTAAGAATTAAAATAATTGATTTGTGCAATATTTATTTCATTATGAAGTAATTTGAAATGACAGGTCATTTAAAACTTTTGGAAGATTTGGAAACACTATAATTTTTCAGACCTGCCTAAGGTCGTACAGGCTACTCTAATTTAATAAAAATTGATAAAATATGCTAATATTAATGAAAATCACACAAATTAAATACAAATACAATTTTATTCAACAGTTATCAACATTTCTACTAAATAAAGAACTAAAAGATTAAAATAACAACATAAATAAATTCAATTCTTGCTACAGGTTTTAGAAGAAAAATCAAATAAACAATAAAACTAATTAAAATAAATAATATAATAGGTTAGGTGATCAATAACGCATGCTTTGGTGCAAAGATTAAACTGTTAATTTAGAAAAAAATAAATAAAAACTGTGATAATTATTAAGATTTTGTTTTTTTAATTTACAGTATTTTTAAAAGCATTAGTCAGTTATCAACATCCAAACTGAAAAAAGCAAGGATATAAATTTCAAGATGCATGTAAAACTAATGCATCTGTTACCATGCTTTAATTTTATCATTTCACTTTATTTCTTTTCTTTATAGTTTCTATTAAAATGCTATAGTTCTATTGATTCCGGTTAATTCTGTATTGCATTCTGAAAACAAACGTATCACATCGAGGCTCAAGTAAAACATATATTTCTCGTTCATTAAATTATCTGTTATTGAAAGCTAATTCTGAAAACATTTCTTGCTACTATTAGTAATGGCACAATGATGATATAACATTAAACATGTAATACATAATTCAATATAATGTAAAATCTCACTAAAATTTCAAGCTGTTTCGATTGCATGAGAGAAATTGTAAGGATGGTAAATAATAATGTAGAAATCAGACGAATCGACCAAAACTACCAATAATAAACTTTCAAGGCTCATTTGTAGTTCATTAAATCAAACCAAAATTGAAAAAATAAAAGGAAATATTGAAACTAAAGTTTTGTACTTAAAAAAAACATTAAACAGTTGAATTTTACAGCTTGAAATGAAAATGAGAATTTTTGTTGTTTTTATTTAATTTAATTTAAATATAAGTATTTGCTTATTTAATTTTTTTTTTTATTCGTTTGAAAAGATCGTACCCCGTCTTCTTCTTGGGCAGTTGATTTCATCACTCCTGTCAGCACAATCAACAACACCATTGCAGTAGGACGTAGAGTCGATGCACTCACCATTTAGACACAGGAAACCATAGCAGGGTGTTGTATAATCTCCTTTTGTATATGTATTTTTTTTCGTTTTTTAATTCGTTTATTTTTTATTTTATTTTATTTTTTTATTTTTACCAGTCACAGAGATAAGTCGTAAGTGATGATGCCGCAAGAAGAGTAATAGATTATATGAAATAAAGATTCACACCACAACGGCGACAACAGGGAGAAGATTCACAAAAACAAAACAAAAATAAAAAATTAAAGAGTTAAAAGTGAGTGATTTATATAAGTTATGTTCAACTGTTTTTGGGCATTAAAAAAAAAACAAACATAACAAAAAACTATAGCAAACATTTCAAATTACTAATTTAAAGCATCATATAGTGAAATATTTTCTTTCTTCAAATTAAGAATCTAATCATGAGGGTTTTTTTCACTTGCAAGTAAAACAATCCAGAAATAATCCTTCTGCTCTGGTAACTTCTTCCAATGCACAAGAAGCTTAATCGCTCCGAAAAACCTATACTACTACAATCCACGAAGGGGCTTGGATATGTATTGGGATATAGAGACTCAACGGTTGGTTACGGTGATTTACACTTATGTCAGTATTACAAAAATAAAACTATAACTATCATTACTATCTTTTATTTCAATAAAATATATATATGTTTTTTTATTTTTGGTTCTTTTTGATTTCTCGAATATATATATTTTTTAATTTTGAAGAGAAAAGATTATGTCTTGGCCGGGATTCGATCCCGGGTCGCCCGCGTCTCTAGCACGGGCTCTAACCATTGCGCTACCAAGGCACGCATTCCAGTCAGACAAATCCATTCTCTTCACTGATAATGAATCTTAGTATTTGATTATGAATATTCATGTTGATTCTGATTATGAACATAATTTTTTCTCTTCAAAATTAAAAAAATATATATATATGTCTTTCACAGGTAATTATTTAAGATTTTTATGTTAATTTCTTTCATATTTTAAATAAGTTTCCAAAAATCTGACAATTTCGGTATATAGGAATATCTTTATAGTGATATTCTAAAGCATTGTTAAATCTTGGAAGAAGTAAAAAGAATAAAAGAATAAAGACAATCTGGATCAATTAGAGTTCGATGGGATAAATCCTACTGAAGTTAGCTATCTAATATTAATTTTCTAAATTAATATTTATTTTATCTTACAATTCATATAATGAACAGTTAATAACATTAATGAAAGTATTGCGATAGTTTTACTGATTTGTTTCAATTAGTCAGAGGAAAGTAATAATAAAAGAATAAGAAAATGAAAAAAAAAACTGAAAGTGTGCTGAAAATATTAAAGGGTGAAGAATATTTGAAACAGTTGAACAAAACTTGGAATGCAAAGCAAGTAAATAAAGAGAAAAATATGAAAGTAAAAATAAAATAAAGCCCAAAGTGTATAAAGCTGTGATTGTTAAGAGGAATAATAAATAAGGCTTCACGCTACGCAAGTATAATTCTATTAAGTTTAAAATTAAAAGATCAAGAAAAAATATATAGAATTTAAAATAACAAACAGAAATAAGAGCACTAAAAAAAATAAAATAACATAAAAAGCAATTTTATTTTTATAATATTTTTCAAAGAAAAAAGTTTAAATTTAAAAACCTTTAACACCATTTACTAACTAACCACACCTTTATTTAATTGTTAAAATTTGTTTTAGACTGTTGTTATCAAATAATTAGTAAACAAATAAAAAGTGTAAGAATTACTGATTCAGTGAATTTTCCAAGAGAATAATAATTGTTTGGAATCTTAAATGTTAACTTTTATAATTAATAATAATAATTATTATTACACAGAAAGACTAGAAAGATTAAAAAGTGTTTGAACAGTGATTATAGTGTGGTTGTTTTTATTTTTTCAAACATAACCAGGGCTTTGAATCGTACTACTTTTTATAAACAACAAAATTTTGGATCGTTTAAGATTTTTATTCTAATATAAAAAAACAAACAAAAACAGGTTATATATTTCAGTTCTAAGAGAAAGTTTCCTTTTGAATTACCAATTTTGCATATTCAATTTAATTTATAAGCGAAAATATAAAAAGCTGAACAATAAAAAAAAATTTGCCTCTGAGCAAAAAAAAAAAAAACAGATAATAACCCCAAATGTAAGATTCCAAAGTATTAAAGACAGAAAGAAACTGTGTGGCTGATTCTTTTATATAGAGATAATAAAACTGTTAAAATTTTCAAAAAAACATCGACCAATGTGGCAATCATGTAGACAATTAGACAATTTCAAGCTTTAAAATAATGAAAACATGATGGAGATAGAAATATGACAAGAGAATTTTGTATTTCTAAATAGGAGACCTTACTTTTGGGAATACTCTCTTAAATTTATTCAATAATTTTTTTTTCAATTGAAATATTACTACTTCAATTGGTTTTGAAACAAAATTGGTTTATGACAAATAAATGCTCTCTATTGTAAAATTTAGAATATTTACATTTCAAAGCCCTGAATAAAATCATTTATATGTTATTTACCTTTGAAAAATAGAATCAAATAAAATGATAAAAGAATTTCTTTAGGAGAATAAATTTAGAAAAATTACTAAAAAGAAAATAAATTTAAACTAAGCTCTACTATTTGATAATCTAGCTACTCTCTTGGATCTACACTTTAATTTAAAAATTTCAAAAATTTAGTAACTTTATACTATTACTATCTAAACCCACCACTTTTTGTTAAAACTATTACATCATTACACTTAGTTTACTTACGTGTTATGGTTAGCTCAACATAATCTGTACCGCTTGCACCGGATGGTGTGCGAATGGTGCAAATGTATCGACCCGAGTTTTGAACTTCTGCGTTGAACACTCTTAGGATTTCACCGTACGCCACGGCATTAGATGGTAATGGTTCATTATAATTCCTGGTCCATGTAACCTATGCATTAATTATAAGAATGAATTGGCTATGTAAAAGTAAAGTAAAGCAAAATTTTCATTGTAAAACATCAAATGTAATAATTGTATAAAAAAAATATAATGATGATTTAAATGTCATTACAAACAGTTAAAACAAATATGCAAATTTGTAAGGCTGAATAATGAAATAATTCATAAAAATTTAAATAACTTTGAACCAATTTGTTGTCAGTAGGAAGGTTTTAGGTTCAATCGTTGGGATTACCTCGTCAAGCAGCCGAGTATCAACTCTATCCTTCCAGAGCAGAAACAAAGTTTACATTGTTTTGAATGTCCATGTGCCAATCAATCAGGCGAATGAGAGAGACCTGGAAGGAGCAGATAGGTTCTGGGAAGATCTTGAGGTTGTTCTTGGTAAGATCCCAGTCAAATATATGATTCTACTTATTGGTGATATCAATGCACAGCTGGGTAAGGAAAAAAAAGATTCGAAGAATTATAAGTACAGTAAAACCTCTACTAACGGACACCTCTAAATAGCGGTCACTCCCCATTACCGGACGATTTTTTTAATTATTAATTTTAATAGAATGTTTAAGGCATTTGAACCTCTATTTAACGAAATCTCTCATTAACGGTCACGGACAGGCTGTGTTGGTTATAAATCGATTAAAAAAACCTCTAAAAGACGGACAGTGTGACTTTATCCCTTTCCCGTTTCTCGGAAACAATTAGTTGTTTTCGGTCTAAGAAAACAGGGACAGCTGTGTTTACTTTTGAGTAAAGGTTTTCCACATAAATACTTTTTTTTTATTCTCGAACTTGCTTTATTAAAATTTAGTTCTGTTCTAACCCTTGTGGCAGACGGCTGAAAATGTCTCCCGCACGTAAGAGACTCACTTTAGAACAAAAAATAAATGTAATCGATGCTTATTACTATGAAAAGTTAAGTGTACGTGCGCTAGCGGAAAGACTCAATGTCGATAGGACACAAGTTTCGGGAACACTCAAAAACCGTGCGGTGTTTTTTTTATTTTCTTCTACTTACCTTTTAAACACATGGGAAATTGAATACGAGAGAATTAATTTGTACAAATACATATTTATGAAAAAATAAAACCTCCCTTTAAAGGACACCTTTAAATAACGGACAAAAATATTTGCACCAGGGCTGTCCGTTAATTCGAGGTTTTACTGTAACTCTCTTTTGCTCTCAATAGAACAAATCACAATGGTGAGAGACTCATAGAAGTATGCAAGGCCTTTAATCTTCTTATTAAATCTACGGCGTTCAAACACCTTCCTAGAAAACGGAAGACTTGGAAATCTCCAAATCCCAATTCCGGCGAATTTCAAATTGATCACGTCGCAGTTTCATGCAAATCGCAGAAAGAAATACAGAATGTGAAATTTTGCATACCTGTAGACAGGAAAGATATGGAGGGAAGAAAGAATAGAACAGCACCAGCGACAAATGTATAAAGTATTTAAGGAGGGAGTACTGGATGAATAAAAAAAAGACAGCTGAAATTATGTGGTCCTTACGAGGCCAATATGAATTTTTTTTTTCCAGAAACAGTTTAAAAATTAAAGATGGAAAAAACCTCACCTCTCCTTGTACAGTTGATCTGCAAGATAAGTCAATAGTCGAGCCTTCTGGGGCTGTTCGACTCCTGTCTCCAATTACTGATACATTGACTCTATATGCACCATTATCTGGAAATAAATTTATAGCATCAGTATTGCCACACACACAAAAAAATTATATTGCCACTGTGGCCATAAAAAAAATTATGTCAGTGTTGCCATAAACAATTAATTTATATTACCAGTGTTGCCAAATAATATAAACACAAACATGCATAACAAATACAAATAACTGTAGCTTGTACACAATTCGATGTCAAAGTGATGGAGAACTGAGAATCTATAGGGAACTAAACAAACATTTAACCAAACAAATTTGCTTAGTTGCTTCTAGATTCTGCATACTTTTGTTTTGCCAAACCAAAACATTTTGCGTAGAATTCTGTGATCGCACCACTGACCGTGTCCTGTATTTTTTTAAATAGACTATTATTTTTGTGATTAGATGGCAAAATACTTTAAATTTTTAAGCTAGAATCATGTTTTCGAAATAAAAATACTGTAAAAAATTAATATTACCCATTTTCACTCAAGAAATATTCTTAATGGGAGCGAAATGTAAAAAACTAATATAATAATGCAAATTAATACAGTGATAATAAAGTTCATAGTTTTTTAGCAAAAAGTAAAACAAAAAGCTAGTTAAAAAATTAAATTTTATTAATTTTCAAAAGTTGAAAACTTCTTAAAGTTATTAATTTTTACCATTTATAAAAAAGTATTACCATTGACTATAACTTCAGCAGCTGCTTCACGAAGCCCTACAATATTTTTAGCCAAGCACACATATCTGCCAGCATCGCTCTCAGTTATTCCTTGGAACTATACATAAATTTTAAATCAATTATAAGGAATCAGATTTTATCTGATAATTTATTATTTAAAAAATAATATTAAATGAATAACAGAAATATAATTTAGTGTTAAGAATGATAAATTACTGAAAGACAAAAAATTTTCCATTTTTTACAAAATGAAATATGTTGTTTCATAATGTTCTTGGTAGGTTAGGATTATGTTGAAATACAGACATCTTGTCACTTTGATTTTATACAATTGGTATAACAAAACTGCAAAAGGGGTAGTTCGGATCAATGGGAGAGAGACCGATGCATTCCACATGGATAAAGGAGTTAGGCAGGGTGATAGCCTTAGCCCCCTACTATTCATAGTTTTTATGGATGAGATCCATAAAATATGCAAGAGGAGAACATCACCAACTCTAATCGGTAGATGGAATATGCGCCCTGTCGTCGTCCAGAGCCTTCTCTACGCTGATGACATCGTTTTCAAGCGGACTCTAAGGAGAAGCTGCAGCAAGCCCTTGTGGAATGGGCTTAAAGCACCCTTTTTCCTGAGGGGACATAAGTAGCAAACAGAATATCCAAAGCCAACCAGGTTTACTATCCTATCTGCAACAGTATAGTTGGGCATAGGGAGGATGGTAAGGAAACAAAAATGCACATTTACAAATCAGTTTACCTCCCAACCTTCACGTATGGAAGTGAAAGCTGGGTTATGCTGGACAAGCAAGCTAGCTGTGACAGCTGCAGAGATGAAATTCCTGCGGAGAGTCATTGGAAATACCAGGAGGGGCCGCTTCAGGGATGAGAGGATTAGAGAAGAACTAAAAGTGACCGAGCTAAGGAATTCATAAAAAACGTATTGATAACGTTGGACAAGAGTGATCATGGTTGGTATAGAATGAGATATGTCTTTTTATATTAGACTCAATAGGCTTGATTCAATTTTGATTAATTGATTTAAAAAACAAAACAGTGACTGCCCAGTCAGTATTTCAAAGCTCTCAGAATAGATTGTTTATAATTGGCGATGGTAACTTACGCTAAGAAGCCCTCCCCTAATATAGACATGAGAAGACAGAGTGTGGTCGGCTCTCCAAGTGATTTCGATCGGTTGCTCCCCTCGAGCAGAGCAGACAATGGTTGCATCATCACCTGGCCTAACCACCTGCCTCTGTGGTTCGAGCGTTATCTCAGGAAGACCTAGAAATTCGAATTCCTTCTTAGAATATCAAAAGGTATTTACATATAAAGAAAAATAACTGCATCTGGTACTTGTGTATTAACCGGTCTGCATGAAACCTCCCACCTTATCATATCATTATATCTTATCTCCTGCAACCTCTTCATATCACTCATCTCATTTGAGTTATTTCTGTGTAATTATTAAATTGCTTTCTGTATTGTTTTTAAGTGTTTTTTCCTTGTTAATTTTGTTTGTTTGTTATCAAATTGTTCATTTAACCTTTTCATTTTAAATCTTAACTAAATGAATAAAGAAATTTAAATAGACAATAAAAGAAATTAACAACCACATCTACCAATCCCTTCATTGCCACAACAGCATTAAACTATTTCCTTCTCAAAAATAAAAAAAATCTTGTGAAATAAAAGTTTTTGTTACTATATTTCCATCTTCATATCATATCCATTCTATTTCCATTAATATGAGTAACAATGTAGCTAAGTGTTCAGGTTATAAACACTTTAGGATAACAGTCCCTGCAGACCGGCTAATGCACAAGTACAAGTAGCATCTTACACTCATTAACATATTAATATATTTTTATCCAATTATTTTTGAAATCTCTATAAATAAATTATTTTTAAAGAAATTGCAAACACTGTAGATAACCTGCCCTAATCAATATTCACTTTTTATGATATTTAATAAATGTTGATAGAGTTTTTAATTAAGTTTTCTTCTACAGTGAAAGATGTATGGCTGCTACCCACTAAAAGAGTTGATATATTGGTACAAACATTTCTATTATTCTTTAGTGTAAAGGAGATAGTTGGGGGGTGCAGTCAAAAAGAACACTGAATAAGTAATAAACTTATAATTATGTGCCGACGTTTCGACCTACATTGTAGGTCATCTTCAGGGCTATGAGAAAGAAACAAACAGAACAAAAAATATAAAAATGTACAGTAACAATAATATGGTGACAAGTAATGTAGAAATTTAAAATAGTGGCAGATATGAAGATGGAAGATAACGAATATTAAAAAAGTGACACAAGTGATAAAATTAAGATATAGACAGATTTAAAAAAATAATGATAATGAAAAGAAATTAAAATAGTGACAGATATAATAAAATTAAGATAAAGACGGATATAAAAAAATTAATGATAATGACAAGAAAATGAAATAATGACAGATATAATAAAGTAAGTGTAATTGTAATTGTATAATTTTAGTGTACAATGACTGTTTGAAAAATAGTAGGTAGGAATAATGAATTTTGAAAAATTAAAATTAGTGAAATACTATTGTACAGTAACAATAGTGTACAATGACTGTTTGAAAAAAGGTAGATAGGATTAATGAATTGATTAACTCATTAATGAATGAGTCAAAACGTCGGCACATAATTATAAGTTTATTACTTATTCAGTGTTCTTTTTGACTGCACCCCCAACTATCTCCTTTACATTAGATCATCCAGTCAACTATTTTCATCTCATATTATTCTTTAGGTTTGTTTGCTCACCTAAGTAAGATTTATAAATTTAACAAAATCATTTTTTATGAATAATAATCTATAGCTTAGATTAGTAAAAAGACCAAGATAATTTTTTTAAAAAATATTAATTAAAATATTTTTAGCAATAGGTACAATCTGCGACACTTAAGGGCAATAAGTATTAGTGATCTATGAAGACACTAACTAATGGCATTATTTACACACTGCCCTAGGAATCTCTGAGCCCAGCTCCAGCCCCCACAAGTGAAGATCAAAGCGGGGGAGATCCCAGCGCTTCTTTTCCAGCCACGTCACTGTTGAGACCAGTGGAGACTGAATAAGAGCATTAGAGCCACAGAGGCTCAGGACTCGAGTGGAGAAGCTGGCCAAAGCCAGAACTCCAATGGCATATTTACATTAGGTCTCTAGGCCATTTCTGCTTCAACCTCTGGGGAGGATTACAAGGATGAGTGGTGCTAGATAAGGATTGCACTAGAGGATTTGGATGATTGAAACGTTCATGAGGAATTTGAAAAATTTGGTTGATATAAGGTCTAGTGTGAAGGAGATATGAGATAGTGGTGTAGGGTTTTATTAGAAATGTAATAAGGAACATTAACTATGCTTAGGACTTTAGATTGAAAGGATTAGATACATTTGATGTTTGGATGTTTTGTGGTCCACCACAATTCAAGTCCATATGTCCAAATCGGTCTGAGGATCGTCTTTTAAATTAGCTGTTTGTTTTCAATTGAGAATTGAGAAGTCCTCTGTATAGTTGAGGTCTTGTTTTTTTTAAAAATATTAATCACAATGTGAAAGTTAAACATATTTTTGTCGCCTGAAAAATGGTTGTATTCACATATATTAAGGCATGATTTCAACAACATTATGCATTGTAAGTATTTATAGTAATTAATAGTAAAAATAAAATATTACTTTTGACATATAGATATTTTCCCATACGCCTCTCTTCTCTTCCTTGATCGTCTAAGACGAGGCAAATGTATTCTCCCTCAACTTCTGGCGAAGCTGCTCTGATGTATAGAGTACCGTCTCTTTGAGTGACACCTGGAGGCATACCTCTCATGTCTCCACGAATCCATCTTCTTTCCAGGTTAGTGGTGGTATCTTAAAAAAATAATAATAAAATAAGACTATAGGAAATTTATCCATCAGATGAAATAGCCCTAGCTTTTTTTTGCATTGGTAACAAATATGAAATATATTTTGTAGAAATAAGTTTCATTTGTTAACATGTGTTTACTACCATATGACTGATTGTAATTTGTAAATATATAATAAAGAAAAAAACATATGTTTATAAATGTAGGGGAGTTAATACTATTAAAAAAAAAAAAATAGCTACCGAAAACACAAGACATCTGAGTATCGCCGCCTTGAGCCACCCAAAGTGAATCGCCTTCGCTATCAACGTCTGGGTAAGATGGAAGTGGTGGAGGTTGAGGACCATCTCTGTTATCGTATACTCTCACCTAAGGATAAATAGATATTTTTTTCATATTTATTACAACTACAGCTGTTTACAATAATATGAATACTAAATTATAGAATTTAATGGAACTTCTTTTATCTACAAGCGGCACAGTGAAATTGCAGCAATAATTCAGATATAATCTATTTTGAGGTAACACAAGACAATGGTATGCTACCCTAGCCTTCATCCAAAATTTTCAGTCTGAATACAAGCATTCTTTGGTCAGTAGTGAAGTGTTTTTTTGCTTAGCGATGTAAAACTTTAAAATAAACTATTTCTTTATCAAAGGTGTATATGGGTGTAAATATTTTAATGCTATTTATTATTTATCAACACTTAATAATCCCTTTAGAGCATTCTCTAAGCTTGTTTACTAACACTGGACTTCTTAAAAAAAAAGCCTCAGTTTAGTTATTTATTTCAAAGAAGAAACATGACAGTGTCTTACGAAATTCTCGTAATATTAAGACATTACTGGAAAAAAAATTTCACAGCCGCTGAAGCAACTCGTGAAATTATTAAATATGAGTGGCAGGTGTCCTTGACCAGCGCAGAGTGCGGCATTGGTTTGAAATATTCAGCAGTGGAGATACGACATTGGAAAGGAAGAAAGGCTCCAGGCGACCATTAGTGGATATTAATGAGGTTCTGAAGGAAGCTGTTGAGTCAAATCTGTCCACAAGTATTCGCGAACTTGCCAGGGAGTGTGATGTGTCGAAAGATACTGTTAATCGCCATCAAAGAAATAATAATACAAATATTTGGTTAAAAAACGGTCGGTTTTTTTTTTTACACCCCATTATAATTCAATTTGAATCAATTCCTTTTTTTTTTCCTGTTGTTTTCATTGTGTTCAGTTGTAGAATGCAATGGGGAGCAAAAAGTATGAAAAGATGGAGACTGATAGATTTAAAATAGGTTTAATATTTTATAATCATACATATAAAATTATTATGTGGTCCGATAAGGTGTTTCACTATTATATTATCAATTGTTTAATCTTAACTTCAAACTAACTTTCTTTCTTACCGAATCCTATATAAATTAAAATGTTTTCAATTTACACAACTAAGCTAACATTTCTGTGTTGCAGCTGTTGTCATGATGAATGTGATATAATTTTAAAGGTCCTAGTGACTTATTACTTTTGACTAATATATTATAATAATATATTAAAAATTAATCAAATCTTTGGTATATACCTGAACAGATTTCACTTCTCTTCTCATATTTTGAGCAACGCAATAATAAATTCCTTCATCTTCAATGCTCACTGAAAGGACCTGATATTCAGCACGACCTAGATTGGGTGCAGCAAATCCAGAGTGCCTAAGAAATAACAATAGTACTTGATATAATATATATAAAAAGAAATTTTGAAATTTATTAAAACAAACAGACCCTTACGATTATATTAATCATAAAAAATGACTAATAAACTTCAAATTTTAATTTCACTGTGATAGATAATCTTATTAAAGAGAAAACGGTGTACTTTTAACAACAATCATTCTAAAAAAAAATCTTGTTTAGAATTGTTGTTGATGCCTTTATAGTCAGTCATCTACATTCTTTTGCAGAAAAGTAGGCCAACTCAATAAATTGAAAATCTTTAAGGGTCTTGGGTCGGATGCGTAGTAACAACTATACTGTTTCTAGGCTGACAGTTGTGGAAAGAGGTGGCTTTGGTCATAATGGTGCTCAACCACCAGGTTTTCCTTTAATTAAGGACAACTAGTTTATTATCCCTGACAAGCCTCAGTATTATACCTCTGGTCAGTCCAGGGCTGACTGGCGCTTGTCTGATAAGAGTAAGGTGGAAATATAAGCATAAAGCTAATTCAATAAAACATTCAAATATGGTCATTTTTTCTAATCAAACTAATCTCAAAATATAAAAAATTCATAATCCATATGGTAAGAATGACAAGGGTCGAAGTATTGGAATGACAAGGCAATAAAAAAAAATATATGCAGCATACAAAAAGAATTGGACGAACAAAGCTGCAACGGCTAGATTGATTTACAGAGGATTCTAAGAAGAAGAATTGGAAGGCAGCGGCATTAAGCAGAGAGGACTAGCAGAAATGAATCAAGGAGGTCTAAGCCCATAGGTGGGTTGTAGAGCCATTAAAGATGAAGATTTCCAAGTTAAATAAATTTGGAATCTCCAAAACATTGATTAAAAATTAACATTCATAAATATACCTATAGCCCTGTGAATAAAAAGTGGGTTAAGTGGAATTTTATTTAGAGTGAGTCAATTGTATTAAGAGTAGTGGAATTGCGTCATTACCATATTCCATTCCAAGCCATTGCCTGGCTTAGCCACTTATTCACTATGAAAATAACACGATTCCACTTCCATTAGTATAAGAATCCCAATTACAAAAAATCTCTGCTAGTCTCTCAACTTGCTTCCCATAATATTCCTGATAACCCTCCGAGGCATCTGAAAAGAAGATGGCCTCGAGACCTTCTATTATGAACTATATTGGAGTGCTTTTTTTTTCATGTTATTTGTTCATGTTATCAAATTTACTTGTAATATTATTACAGTTGTAAATATCAATAAATTAATCTTAATAAATAAAAAAAATTATAATAATTAATAAAAAAAAATTTACTTAACCACTTATTCCCCAGGGCTGTAGATATAACTAATAATGGTTTACATAAAAATTAAAATTCTGGTTAAGCAATTTATAAAAGTTATAAAAAACTTACGGAGAAACATTTTCTTCATTCGGATCTTTGGTCCAGAAAACCTGCGGTGTTGGTGATCCTTCTGCGGTACATGTAAGATCAAGGTTTTGACCTACTTGAAGCTCGATGCTATCCTTTGGAAACACTCGGACTTCGGGAGGTGAATGTACCTGAACATAATAGAGATAAATTAGCCTATAACTAATATGATGAATTTAACATTAACAAAATAAAGAATAACAAATATTTAACCTAAAACTTTTATGCCAACCAGTTTAGATCTTATGAAGTTTAAACCTTAAGTACAGCAGAACCCATCTAAACCTTTGGGCTTGGGAGTGTGGTCGGAATGAAAAAAAATGTTGGATTATCAGAAAAGTTAAAAAAAACTCAAGACTTCAAGAACTGTGTTCTCCTCTACAGTAAATATCACATTGAATCTTACAAAAGCTAGGATTGTTAATGAAAAAAAGCAATACTGCATGTATTCACAATCATCGAAAAAACAATCACACATTAGTTTTTGGTTGTAGCCTTTAGTAAAAAATTACTTAGAAATGGTCAGTTATAAATTTTTGTTTAGCAGATGAAATTCTAAACTTATGCTGAGCTTTTCCCTTTCTTGATTTATAAGATATTCACCGGTGTTGAGATTGAGCTCTGCTCGATGTAATCTCAAAAGCATCCGCAGCATCGGTGTGTGAAATCCAAGTATGGAGTCTGTCATCATTGTCTGAGTCTTCATTCACAATTTCTTCGGGATTTTCCAAAACAACAGCAATAATCTGGTCATCGTTGAGTTCTTTGTTGGTTCTCCAGCTTTTAAATAATTAGTAATCCACTCCTCAACTTCACTGGGAGGGAAAATCACTTGTACAGTTTGTAGATCTTAAACGATTTCCTGCATGTCATTGTATTACTCATCTTCGATTTGGTCACAACTTCTGGCAAAAGCTTACCTCAAGATTTTTATAGTGTATCAGGTTTCAGTTCCTCCCATGACTCAGCAATGGTATAGATAGAGTATCTTTAAGGTTGAGGGATTTCATAAAGTGTCTTGACTCATCCTACGGTCGGATTAACTGGAGCATCAGATCAGAGCATAGCTCTACTGTAATGGCTAACTGACAGAAAAAGTAACATAATATGAAATTCTGACCTCCCCTCTATAAGTAGAATGGAAAGTAAGGTAATGTAAGTTAGTTTATTCTGATTCTGACTTATCCAGAAGTTTTGTAACCAAAAAGGATTATCTAAATTCATTTTACATGACCATCATGAAATAAATATCAATTGAACATATGATCTTCACAAAAAATCATTAATAAATCTAATGCATTACCTCAATATAAGCTGATAAGCTTGTGCGGCCTGCTGCGTTTTCGGCTGTGCATTTGTATTCTCCAGCATCGTTCATATTGACTCTGTTAAATCTAAAGGAAAAGAAAACAAAATTTAAGTACTAAAATATCGATTGATTACAATAATACAATACAATGAGCAATATGATAAAATAAAAAAATTTACTCCTTGAGACAGCATTCAAAAATGTTTCAACTATATCAGGGCAGATGTAACTAATATATACAGTACTAATCACTAAAGATATTCTAGACTGTAAATAGCATATCCTGATTTAAAAATAAACCATTGGATTTATAACAAAAAAATCATTGAAATTGTAAATTATTAAAAAAAATGTTTGTGTAATATTTTGTCATAAGGTAATGTGGCTTAAGTGTGATCTAGGTTATACAAAGTGTGACTTGAAATAATTTTTAAGCCTTATTTTTTGAAGCAAGATTTCCCTCTTTTTATTTCTTTATCTTTATGTTTCTGGAATAATAAGGATTTAAATAATTAATTATAGCCCATATTTCAATTATACCCTATTTTTATGAGACTGATAATTCAATTATTATTCTCTTTTATGCACTTGCCTCAGTCTTAACGAGTAAGAGTGTACAAGCTATCTTATGTGTAAGTGTATCTGGAAGACTTATTACTTGATGAACATGAAATATTGTATCATTAAATAAAACATGGTAGTTGCCGTAATTGCCCCAATAAAACATGATGACGCAATTATGAACGAAGAAGTCCCTAAAGCTAAAACGAGATTTAACTTTTAACAGTTAGTATAGTTTTTTTCTCTTTCTTTATTCTTTGGTTTTATTTCATAAAATTTGTATGAATAAAATATTAATTCTATTAATTCTTAATAACTATTGTTATCTTTTTTAAATTTATTTATTTCTTTTAATTTGTTATTAGGGAGCTAACTCATAATTTATTTTCATTTATTAATTAAATTGTAATTGTATTTTACTCAAAGAAAATACATTCACAATAATTCATAATTTATATTTTTTATTGTTATTTTAAAGGACTTGTCCCAGAATAAATAAAGACATTATTATTATAAAATTGAGGACTGAAACACCAAGACAACTGTAAGACTATAGTTGAAAAAATGAATCGAAATGTTAAAAATTTTATATATTATATATTATTATAAATTTTGTTTCTTTACAACTTGTTACAGATAAGTTTAACAAACATTGGTAGTTGATTTCTAAAGCATCTGTTTCCAGAATTGATTCTTGCCAGGAGGCAGTTCTTACATGTTCAGAGTTTGGGATTTACATAAATTATTAAGCACTTACCACTGAAAACGCATTTACCCCATATCGCCTTACATTGAAAACAAAAGGAAAATATTACCTCAGAACACCGCCAGCAGATGGGACAATATTGTACGGTAAGGTTAAATTGTCTCCTCTCGACCATGTGATGGTAGGAACTGGTATCCCAGTCACACGGCACTGAAGTAGCAAGGAATTACCAACGGAAAGGATTTGTGTCCTGTCTTCTGGGTAAAGTTCGATAGTAGGAGCTTCTCGCCCTGTCAAGCACAAATGATAAAGTTGAAACAAATTAAAAAGAAAAGATAAAATAAATATGATAAATAATTAATAATTAATTATAATTGATTATAATAAAATATGATGATTTATAAGGACTTACGTTCGACTTCGAGCATTGCTGACGCATTATAAGGTCTTCCTCTAAATATTGAATTACAGATGTATATACCACGATCGGTCATGGATAGAATTGGTATTCTTAGTATCCTTCCATCTTCTATGTACTATAAAATAAATTATTAATTAGTTATCTATTTACATAACTTCTATCAAATTCTATTTACATTTAAAATTATACTTGGGTCAAATTTTAAAAGAAAATACAAGTGATCATTCTCTCTCCACCCCTCCCCCCCCCCCCGTACATCATCGTTACACACCAAAACAAATAACCAATAACTGATATGAGATGCTGATGTATTGATATTAAATCATCACAGGAAATTTGTGAGCTCTAAAAACACAATATTGAGGTTTACTTTTAATCAAATAAAATTAACATAACTTTTTTTAGTACTTTAAAGAGGCTCGGAATCTTCAGATACCAAGGATTCATCATGACTTACATCATAATTCAGATCATACATGGTACTTTATTAATATTGGTAACATTTTAATATTATTTTGAATTTTAAATAATATTAAATAAAATATGAATAATACAGGAGAAAAACGATCTCAGTTTTTCTAAAATATTCAGGACAGCAAAATAAATGTCAGAATCATTAGTTTTGTTCAAATCCGAACAGATTGCTGTTTCTGTAAACCTGACAATGAAGAAGATGTTTGAGAGGCTCGAAACCGAACTCAGGGAAACCTCGTTCTTACCCAGCACCGTTTTTCACCTGTACCAACATACTTCTACGTTTTGAGTTTGTTGTTATCCGTTTTGACCACACTATCATGTTTGCCATTACAAAATCTGATAGAAACTCATGTTAGCAATTTTTGGAAAAAATCGAGCTACCTTGTTTTTCCTCTGTAGTTTTATATACCAATTGTTTGTCGTAAGTTACTTTGAAAATGGTAAAAGAGACTAATGCAAGAATTTTATTAATAAAATTATATTTTGGAATTTCAAGAGATACTTTTCATTCATTAAAAATATTAATTCTTCATTAGAAAATATTTTTCAATCATAGTGGTTTCTTCCTCATTATTTTCTTTCACACATTTTATCTCTATATTAGACTTTAAAATTGATTCCCCATTTAAGTTTTTCAATATGTTTTAATTATTCCATGAATTAAGTAACTTAAAGGTGAGTTAAGACTACATAATTCTATTTGTAAAAATTATAAAATAGTTGTTACTTGAGCTCTCGGTGAGATCTCTCCTTGCGACTTGAACCACCTTACAGTAGGTGTAGCTGAGTATGATTCCTGAACAATATTGCAAACCAATTCAGCCGACTGTCCTTGCGGTTTTATCTGGTTTAGCGGTGTGATTGTGGGGTAGTCGAGTCGGGCGCTGTAACATTGTGTTCCATGTTAGATGTTTATTTTTAATAACTTTTTAAAAATATTATAATAACAACCAAATCGGTCATTAGTTAATTAATAACTGAATTTTCGTAAAACCTCGATTATCCACAGTTTGGTTAACAGGGACTTAATATATGAATAAATATATATAAATTTTTTTTCCATTTATTTTTTTTTTCATCAGAATAAATTTATGAATATAATATAAAGCCTTATATTACCTTGAACTAGAAATACTGATCCTGGCCGTAGTTTCGCCTATAACCCTACCACTAAGCCGGTTCTTCACGATACAGATATAGATGCCTGAGTCCTCAGGGTTGGTTCTTGTTAGCAGCAAACGACTTCCGGACTTGACAGCATGATATGGCAAAGGTCTGTTGTTATCTCTTCTCCATTCAATCCTAGAGACATTTTAATGAATTACATTAAAAATCTGTAAAGGATCTATTAGATACATATGAATATCTAATAAAAATAATTTTTAATTAATAAAAATTGGTTAAAAAACTTGATATTTGTTTTAATTATTCTCTACAAATAATAAAACTGGACATGCTAACGATTGGATAAAATTATCAAATACGTTTTGGAAATATCGTCAGTTGAGAACAATAAAACTAATATTAACTAAATATTAATGGTTTCCTGACTGATCAGGCAGATTACGTATGTTTATTTACATTTTAATAAAAACAATATCAAACGAGCCTCAGCGATAAAAGATAACATGAAAATGCCTTCATGTTACTATTATAAATTCAAGAGCAGCGGTGGCCAACTTGCTACCCTTGTCGATAGAATTCACCATCATCATCACATGCTTAATGCCTTTGCCTCCTCGACAATTTTCCTCTACTTTGAACGATCTTCTGCTGCTGTTCTCCATCTTCTTACCCCCAGGACTTTAAGATCTGCTCCACATCGTCCAGCCTTCGCATTCTAGGCCTTCTTCTTACTCTTTCTCCATCTGGACATCCCTCCAGGATCAGCTTTGGGAGCCTTTTCTTATCCATTCTGTGAACGTGCCCCAACCATCTCAATCTTGTTTTTTTAATACAAGAAACTACATCTGGTTCTCCATATAGGTCCTTAAGTTCTTGGTTTCTTTTCACACGGAAACAATTTCCTTCCTTGGTTTGGTCATAGACTCTTCTAAGAATCTTTCTCAAGTATTTCAAGTATTCAATCATTTCTCATGCTGCTTAGATGGAGCCCACGTCTCCCCTCCATAGATAACAACAGGACGAAATATCGTCTTATATACCCTTATTTTCAGGCTACAGGGCATAGAGAATTCATCATAATTATACTAAATAAATTCATTTTATAATGGCCAAAGTAGTAAATACTGATGTATTAAGAAAATACATTAGTTTTGCATCTATGTATTAAAAAAATAACTGTCAAAATGATAAGGTAAAATCATTATAATGATCAATATGTAGGATTAGAATCACTATTATTATATTACTTATGTTTACATAAAAGAATATTAGTAAACACAATAACACTAAATAATTATGTTTCAAATTTCCCTTCAAAAAATGTCTATAGTAGGTCTAAATCAAATTTGTGGATGTATAATTTTATATGCAACTCGTGGGGTTATGAGGTCATTCCAATATGGCCCACGAGATTATTTGGGGAGGCCACCCTTGGTCTAGACCCTACATAAAAATTTCCTGGATAAAATCATCAAAACACAGAGATAAAAAAAGAAAGTAACATGGCAGTTAATTTAATAATTTTACTTATGAGATGTAACAGATGTGAATAATTATAAGATAACAAACAAGAAATACTTACTCATAGATGTTATTGGAAGATTGTACGTAACAATTTAGCGTAACCCTATCTCCTGGAGAAGCGTTAACGTTTGATGGAGTGATAACAATTTCATCTGTGGGTTCGTCTGAAAGAAAAAAAAAATATTAAAGGCGAAATTCAGATCAGTTTTAAAATTTTAGTTTTACAATAAATAAATTTTAGACCAAATCAAAAGCAGTTAAAAATCAGCACATCGACTGGGGCAATAATGGCTTATTGTATGAGTAATAAACAGGATATTTCAATATCTATTAAATATTAATAAATGTTAAATAAATGAGAGTTTTCTATTTACTATTCGGAGTTTTATATTTGTTGGAGAAAAAATATATATATTTATTTTAAAATGCAGTTAATGAAAAATCAACAGACTAATCAGTAAAAATTATTGTTTGTTCAATATTTGTCAGCCTTCTAAGGCACTACTATATTGAAATACAAAACAAAATGGTGGGATATAGATTTGAAATTTATTTATTTTTCCTGCCTAACTATATGCTGAAAAAAATATATATAATCTGAACTGCAGAAATACATTTAAATTACAGTTATACGATTTGAGCAATGGGTAATATGGTTAAATAAACAGTTGTATAATATATACTATAATATAAATTAAAATGATTACATAAAATGGATTGAGACATGATTTTTACTCACCTCTTATGTATACATTGACTGATTTTGTATCTACACCCACTTCATTCCTAGCAATACACTCGTACGGACCTGCATCGGTTCTAAGAGCGTATGGAATCCTCAAAGTGCCATAATCAATGTTTGTCTGTAAAATTAGAATTTAATCATTACTTATATAGGTTAATTGATAAATTAAATAAGCAACTTCAACACACATTATTTTTTTTTTTAAATTCATAGATTAAATTTATAATATTGTTGACAATGTATTTTTGGAGAAAATTAACTTATTTATTACCGTGTATATAATTGCATAATAAACTAATAAGTCATTGAAGGTATGTTTGGATTTGTTAAAAAATAAAAATTAATACCTCTTTATTATTTATTGAAATTATTACAATGACAGGTTTAACTATTGACACAGAACCACTGAGATTTAAATCATTTTATAGTTTCAATCCTTTAGCAAAATTTTATTTAAAATAAAGTTTATGCCTGTTTAAACTAAATGCCATGTATGGACAAACAATTGGTTATTCACGACAAAATCATATTTTCTGCAAGGCATGCATGAGTTATTTAAAAAGCTGAAGGTATGGAATCCTGAAGTTGAAAAAGTATGAGTTTACAGAATTGATAATGTCTTCTTGCACTTGGTGGTTTAAATATGAAGTAGCGAGTTTGATAATGTGTAAACCAATAATTCAAATTCATGTTATTATAGGCATAATACCTACTAATCCAAATTAGATCAAATTTGCAAATCGTGTACAAATTGGTATCTTGATAGCCCCATATAAATTTCATTGAATTTCATCCACTACTTTCACTTGATATGTATTTTCTTAAACATATCTGTGTTTAAAAAATATCTTATCTGATTTGGTCTAAAGTTATTAGAAAGTTGGGGACTAAAGAGCAAATGACTTATAAATTTTCTGCTAAACAGTTGAAATTAATGTAATTGAGTAATAAAAATTATTAATTAGTCATTTCTTTATTACCTGAGGGTTAAAAGTTTCGTTGTATGCCCTCCTCCATTCTATTGATGGTAAAGGTGTTCCTCCGGCATGACAGACAATTTCGATAACATCTCCCAAACGGGCTTCCACCGATGATGGTTCAATATTAACAGTTGGTGCCCTATGATTAGCTGAAAAAAAATCACAATTACTTAGTATGTAATAATACCCTTTGATAATGCTACTATTAAGATTACGAATAAACAATAATTGATTTTATCACAATTTTTCTTTAGTTTTTGTTGTTTCAATGTTTATATTTTTCATTATATAAATAGCCCAAATGATGATCTGATCATTATTTGTTCTTATTGTTTCCTTTAATATGCTTTAAATCAATATTTCGACTCTTTTAATTTCGATACTGGAAAGGTTTAGTAATAAGGTACCTGCTTTGAGGGATTAATGCACAATAAAAAACTTAAAATGAAAGTAAAAACTTGTTTTCGTAGTTTATTGACAATTAGGTCTCGTCAATGAAAAATATATATTTAAATATTTTTATTTTAAGCTATGTAGCTCTTATCCTATTTACTTGTTGTATTATTGTAATACAATTGTAAATATCAATAAATAAATTTATATATATATACAAAAAAAATTATTTTAAACAGAAAAGATATGCCCCCGGTCGGGATTCCTGACCCCCCTGAACCCGGATCCCCTGTTTCTCCGTGACAGAGCGCTAACCATTTGAGCCACCACAGTCGGCTGCCGACATATATACATACATACATTCTCTTATCCGATCCCATGTCCCCGTGTTCTTGCAATTTTTTGCTATGTATACACGAGAACGAATGTTCTTTGAACATTACTTTAATTTTTAGAATCTTGTTGACTTACGCCATATTACTATTTATAATTTTTGGTCAACTGTTTTGATTTTTATTTTAAAGAGAAAAGATGTGCCCCGACCGGGATTCGAACCGGGGCATATCTTTTCTCTTTAAAATAAAAATATTTAAAAATCAAAACAGCAGTCTAATAATTATAAAAAATGAAAAATATATGTTATTTAAAAGTCACTAGGTTAGGATCCATTCATCCTAAATCATAAAATAAATTGTACTAACATACTAAAATATTACATTTACCTTTGTTGTTCTTGATGCCAGGATCGAAAGCTATTTACAAAATAATGAAAAACAAATTTAAATAAAGATGGCACTTAAATATTAATTAATTTTACATGAGCTAATTTATTTGTTTAATTAAAAGAAATATATTTTACAATACTACATGTTATTTTTGTATGTTACCAAAGATGTGAACATATATGTAACAGATAAATAAATGATGTGTTATTTTCAATTCACTGAATTTATCTTATTTTTCCTCTAATTTTAATTTCAGTCCAGAAGACGCAATGTCATTTCAAATCTTGGATTAATAATAATAGTTTAACCCCTTAACGCACAGTTTCTTTTTAAAAAAACCGGCCAAAAAAAATCAATTTTTTTTAATGTAAAAAAACAAACTTTAGAACATTGTTTTAGCAAAAAAATAAAAAAAATTCAAAATTAATCAAAATTTTTATCACTTTCTTCTGAGCCGCTTTCCGACAAATTTGCGTATTCATATTCAGATTCTGAATCGCTCATTTTTCAATATATATTTTACTAAAATATAATATAAAATAAAATATAATAAAATATAATAATAATAATAATAATAATAATAATTTGAAAATGAAAAAAACATACCAATTGTATAAATATCCAATATACCCAATTTTATTTTCTGTAATCACAAAATAACTGACTGTCTATAAAGATGCACTTATCTTTGCAAGTTTACAACACTTAGGTAACTATTGAACTAAACTATAAAACAACAGAAACAAGTGTTTGATATTTCACGTCTAAATAGTAAAATAAAAGATACAATGGCCTTTATATAAATTCACGAAAATACTACGACGGATCGCAGTCAGTCGTCACGAGTACAGAAATGCAAGAATGCAAGGTATTATGAAGGTATTATAGCTTACAATCCTATGTAAATGATAAATATCAATAACACGATTCTTTTTCTTAGCTTTCACATTGTTATTTTCAATTCTCGAATATATTCGAGTGTGAAAAATTATAGCAGCATCAAATATAACGCTGCTCGAATTATCTCGAGTGTGCACAGTTTGGCCTGTTTAGCGCGCTCGAATTAACTCGAGCGTGCAAGTTAAGAGGTTAACTATTATGTGATTGACTACCACCCAGTCCGTTTTACATCTCAATCAACAAATAAATATGCAACAGGACAAATAATTTAATTATTAATAATAATTAAAAATCTTTAAACTATAAAAGAAGTAACAATATTTACCTCCAACTTTGAGTTCGACTTGTTGTGAGATCGAACCTAAATTATTTTCGGCTGTGCAGACATATATTCCAGAATCTGAAATTTTAAGATCGACAATCTCTAGATTTCCTTGTCTATCGGAAAACGATCTTCCATAAGGCAGTATGCCATTCATCTTTGACCAGGCGAGTCTTACTGGTCCTTGGTTGTACTGGAGAAAGTTTAAATTAAAAAATAATAATAAGAAGAATAAGATTAATATTAATTTAATGTAAGGTTAATATTGGTTAAAATAAGGTTTATATTACTTAAAATAAGGTTAATTTCTATGGACATATACTGTAATCTAGAGCAAGTAGGCTTACAAAAAAAATATTTGAATTTCTTAGAAATAAAAGGACTAAACCATATTGGTTTAAGGAAGCAGAAAAGGACTGGGTGTTACGGTTAATATGCTAAGGGATGGAACTGCCAAGAGCATGACCCGACACAGGTGGGTTTAAGACGAGAACGATCATAATCTCCGATGAAAGAAGTAAGAGATGAGAGAGGATGATGGAGTACTGGGCAGAGAGAAAGGCACATGTACTTATGATTGATTCAAAGTACCCCAAGGTTGGGTGAAACTTATATTTGAGGTTAATATTTCAAACTCATAAGAACAATAAATCTTTCATTAAAATAGTTATATCGAACAGCTGATGTTTCCAAGCAACTCACTCAAAAAGACAATGAATTATTTTTTTTAAAAATGATGATAAAGTTCAAAACTTTTTTTCACTATTTAACATCACATTTTATTTATAAAATAATATTGTTTATGAAGTCATGACAATGAAAAATGCAAGTAGGAATAGAGAGAATAATGTAGTACTACAGCATATTGTGTATGCACAATTAACAAATTTGGAGTTTTTTAAAACATTTATAAATTAAAAATTAATAGTTTAATATTCTTTTAAGCTTATTTATTCCTTAACAAATTACGCCGATAATGGCAGTACCTTTCTCAGTATCTTTGCCTGGATGGCCTAGAAAAGACTTACTTTTGAAATTCAACATCACTATAATTAAATTTAAAAATGTATTATTATTAAAATGAAATAAAAGGGTTTGAATTGAATAGAAACCAAGCTTCTCTTCTCCTCTTAACTTATTTACTTATAAATAATTTTTGATGATATAGAGTTTAACAAATAAATTTTAAAATTTTACAAAAATCGTTTGCACCTTTAATATAAAATGAATTTTGAGTTCAGGCTGTTACAAAATAAAATCGGTACCACTACAATCCGTGAAGGGTCTGGGGTTCAGTACATGGTAGAGACAGTAAGAGATTTGTTTCATGGACAACGGTTGTGCAGGGAGGTGATTTGTCCTAGATCATGCTCAACCGCCTGATTCCCCCCCCCTTATTTTGGGTACCCACTTTTAGAGGCTGGGTTAGCCCCAGGAGGGTCCTAAATCCTATATGATCCATCTCCGGCTGCTAACAGACTAAATAAAAGTCTTGTCTGTAGCGGGATTTGAACCAGGGTTTTCGGCATGGCAACTCAGTGCTCTACCACTGAGCCTCTCCACTCCATGTTATTACGGTAAGACAATATGTCTAGAAAAAAAGTTATTTAAAATGAAAAAAGACATACTACAACTATTAAATAAAGAAAACATACCGTGTTTGTAACAGAACATCTGTATCGCACTGTGGAACCAACTTCTTTGATTTGAATTGTTGGGCTGTCGTCATGAATGGTCAATTGTATTAGTGGCTGTATTGTCGGAGATGGCGTTTGCGGACCACTCTCATCTGAAAATTTTTATAAAATATTTTAATTAAAAATAAAAATAAAAATCTAGTCTTCATTGAATCCTTTCAAATTCATTTTGCTGCCAAAGTAATATAATTATAAGAAAGTTCTGTTAGAAAAAAACAAAAGAATATTTTATTTAAAAAAGATCGCTCAGGCAGTGGTCAAAAATAATGTATACAATAGTATGTTATTGTATAGTACGTATTATCTTACTTTTGACCTCCATCCGATCTATTTCCTTTTTATTTTTAATATCATACACGGTTAACTATTTTACAAAAAAAAACATATATATTTAGCTTGAGTGATTAATAACAATTAAAAAAAAAATCACTTTGGAAAAAATATGTTGATTAAATCAGTATGAGACTAGAAAAAAAAAACAACAGATTAATACTATTGTTTTCATTTGAAATACTTTTTGTAACTTAAATACATTTCTCTCAATACTCAACATTGTTTTTAAACATTTTTGAATAGGTATCTTATTTTTAAATTATTAATTTTTTTAAAAAACATATTAATGACAAGAGTGTCAAGAAATTCATCAAAAAATAGTAAAATTATTTTTATTATGCCAATATTTAGATCAACATTATCCATCCTGGCTTGACAGCTCAGAGTGTATATAACTTTATTCTCATTCGTCATAAAATGTGGGCCGAAATGATGGCTTAATAAAATTGTTTAATTATTTTATAGATTAAAAATCTATAAGTCCTTTTCGGCTATCCTGACCATCGTATTCTTCGTTATCACATATGGTGAAACAAAAAACCTTCATAATGTTTTAAAATAATTATGCAATCTAAAAATTGAAGTCTATTACAAAAATTATATTAAAAAGAAATATATACAAATATTTTAAATTGGGAGAGGTAAAATTTTTAATTTGAAACCAAAAAGCTTCTACCAATGATGGGTAAAAAATTTTGTTGAGCTAAAAGAGAAATGTATTCAAGGTAACAAAAGGTGTATATATATAAACACACACACAATATATATTATATATAGACACATACACACACTCATATACAGTAAAACATCTCAGCAGTGGCTCATCCAACAGTTCTTAATAAACATGACTAGAGGAGGCAAAACGATTTCTACAAAAGTAGCTGAGAGAGGATTTATTGCTAACAGTTTTCATTTAACTACCAAATCCTTATTAGGCTGGAAGCGTTATTTAAAAGAATAATTTTTTGATGTGTTATTTCTGTCTGTGTTAATTTTTCAGCTTATAATTAATAAAACAGATTTGATTTCTATATTATTAATAAAAAATACAATTATTTCAAGATAAATACATATTTCAATAATCATTTAAATCTACTTGCAAAAGCTTTAAATATGTTTGTTTTTTAAGTGTCTATTATTACGGATAAATTTATCTCTTGATGGCCAAAATATGGGTGACCGTATCTATTCAAGCTTTGGAATTGCAAACAAGTATAATGCCTATGATTTCCAAGCCATAACATTTAAAAATTATTAATTGGGGGATGCCTTCTGTATATAGGGGAGAGAGATTTTACTGTATATGAAAAAAATCATTAAAATTTTAACATAAAATAAAACTATATATCTAAGGATACCACAATAATAATGAGGTGTTAGTAAATTTTAAAAACATACATGTTAGAAACAAATACAAATATAAAGATAAATAAATGTAATTTTAGTAGATTCCATTAAGCCTAGTACACACCTAGCGACAAAGTCGCAGAACATTGTATCGCGACGGTATAGAACTGTCGCGATACATTGTCACGCGTCCACACCTAGCGCACTAGAGGATTCAAGCCAGTGCACTAACGAAATCGACGTGATGTCCCAACAAATTGCTATCTAAGCTGTTAACTTGTGCTTAAATAATATAAGGTTAATTAAAAAGAAAAAGTGTAACCCTAAACGTTACTGGAGGAGAGCAATATTCTCTGGTAGGATAACTATGGCTTTGAATATATTAGAAAAATTGAAATTAGAAGATGGGATGGGATTCAGAAATTTTGTTCGAATGAGCCCTGCTGATTTCGAAACCCTTCTGGAAATGGTTGGAGGAATTATTTAAAAAAATAACACTGTATTTAGAGAAACTATTCCATATGGATTTTTTTGTCCATATCATGATATGACATCTCATATTTTTTGGAGAGTTGCTCCAACGCATCCCTTCTTTTATTTCTGTTTTTGTAATCAACAGATGTCACACCCTAAAGGCAAGGGAGCGCTTGAAAATTTTCTATTAAACGCAATGTTACCTCCATGGCGGCAAGGAATAAACTGGAGCACGTGTCCCGGAACAAGTATACACTACAAAAAGTTGCGGAACACTGTATCGTGTTCCCCGTTTTGGCGGGAGACCTGAGACTCAATACTTTTGTATCACGACAGTTCCGGGACACCAGAAAAATGTCCCCATACATACTGAGACTTGTCCCGCGACATGTGTTCCGCGACAAAGTCGCTAGGTGTGTACTAGGCTTTACGAACACAAACCTCTGTCTCAGAAAGATAAATGATGACATTCATGTATTATGGTATAGAGGTACAGAGAGAGATATTTTTAATGTGCGAAGTAATAACATAAACATTACAAAAAACGACCACAAACAAATAGGTAAATATATAAACTAAATTGGAAACATTTAGGAAAACACATAACTTTAGTTACAGTTACTGAATTTTTAACAAGTGGTTAAATACATAGGAATAAGAAAGATCGAACGATGGTAAAATCAGATTTTCTAATAGTAAAAAGTGTGCATTTAAATTTGATATTTTGCCATACATTGTAGGATTGAATGAACAAAATACTAAAATAAAAATAAAAAAGTTGGATATGGAAAGAATGTTATAAATAATTAAAAAGTAATAAAATAATTAAAAAGTAATATATAAATTAATAAGTAATAATATAAAGAATATATATGAAGAATACCCATCCCCACAGCCTTCTTAATTTAGTTATAAAGACTCATTCATAATTGTAATCATAAACTCTGCCTCCTTGATTTTTCTACAGTTGCTTATTCACCCAGACTCACAGCCATCTCAGCACATTTTTGTCTGTTTATTTATTTTTATATCATACTTCATTTTCAACTAACAAGTGTTATGAATTAGAAGTAATGTTACAGTATAATTACAAGTATTGAAGTTTCTCATTCTTAATTTTTTTACTTCTTTATAATTTAGAAAATTCGTAGTATATTCAACTACAGAGTAGAGCGTTGATTATCAAAACTAATGTTGTTCGGTTTGGATCAGATAATCAGGAGTTACGTTTATCAATATTTACTTAAAAAAAAGAAAAAGGAAATAAGAAAACAATCAGCATGTTTGTATAAAAAATAAATCTTCATTAAAAAAATATGTATATAGAAAGCAAACTTTATCAAGGTTTTGGCATAAAGAAAGTAATATTATTTTAAATAATTCAATCTTGTCTTCTACTTAATGGCAATTAAGTATCTGTTTTTCAAAGTACTGTAGTAAGCATTGAGTAATAGTTCAAAGGAATTATAATTCATAGAAAATATTCTTCAAACTTATTTTCTAGGAATGGCAACATTGACTCTTCCTTGAATCTTTCCGCGAAGCTAGTTCATAATTGATAATGGATATTATATTATATTTTTGTTTATTTGTATATTGTTCATTTAGTCCTAATAAATATCTGTAACATGAGTCGAAATGTATTTTCATCATTTTTTTTACCATCATCCAAACCAACATATCTGCATACTTTTATATTGTATATTACACATAAAACATTACCAATAATTATTCAATTTGATTAAATAAATAATTATACATAATTTAAACATTTACTCAGTTTGACTTGGAGGAATCACAGAAAGTGGAAACATGTAGTCATATCTTCACAGGTAACATGAAATATATATATATATATAAATAGAAACAGCACCTATTACGATCAAAGCTGAAGAAAGCCCGATAACTTGATTCCTCCGATTGTACACACGACAAACAACTTCTTGCAGACCTCGTTCGACCGTAACCGATTTGAATATATTTCCTCTATAACCTGAAACTTGCTCAATAGGAGAATAGCTTATTCCATGTATATTTCTAGCGGCATAAACTAGTTCTATAGCCCCAAAAACAAATTCTGGAGATCTAAAGAAGCAATCGAAGTTGATCCTCTGTCCGAGGCGGAATTGAAGCGTACCTCCAGGAGTTAGGTGAACCATTGTTCCATTATTGTCTGTAATAAAGTTCATAATTAGAAATAAAATACATATTACATTATCATCTCAATAATATTTCTTTAAATATTGTCGTATGAGTCTTTAAGAACCATAATGGACCAATCTCGACAGTTAGGATTTGGATAAAAATCCTTTACAATATTTTTACGATTTTTTCTCAAATTGCTTTGAAATTAAAACCTTACATGGATCACTTTTACAAGTTTGAAATTTATTCAACTTTGTCTACCAAGTTATTCGTATGTTTCTTCATTTACCCCACCAATAATTTAGTCTTTTGTAATCCACACCAATTAACTTTTCATTCATTTGTTAGAAGCCTAGTTTAATCTTTAAGTTAAACCCCATCTCATTAAGGAAAAAAAAGAGTTAATTAATTATTACTAAAAAATGGTTTATAACAGAATATTAATTTTTTTTTAGAGTAAAGGTGACTGATTTCTGTTCTTAAACTAAAAAAATTTAAAATTATTTTAATGAAGTCTTATGGATGATTTCTTCATTGCTTCTATTTCAAGATCAATTAAGTTAGACCTAAAAACCATATTGATAAAGAAATATATAAATCAAATAAGAAAATTATAAAAATTTATTCTCATCCATAAATTGTAAGACTTCATTAATCCAGTCAAATGGTTATTTTAAATTGACATTTTTGTGTTTTGTTTTTTTGGTTATGTAATATCAAACACTGCTCACTTTTTTTTTTGGTTACTAATCACCGTTAAATTATTCAAAGAAAAAAATAAGTAATTGATATAAAAAAATCTTGATTACGTTTCAATATTTTTTTAAACTATAAATAATTGAACATTTGCAATCAACCAAGAACAAAATTTAACCAAATTAAATTATGTTTCAATTTTGATTTTATTGATTTGGACAACAGTTAAATTTATTTCTCACGGAACATTCAAGATAACTTAAAAAAAAATAACCTGTACATCTAGACTCAAAGCAGATCATAAGGAAGTTAAATATTTTATATTTAATACGTTTATAAACAATAAAATAAAACACGGTATATATTCATATACAGTTTGGATTTAGGAGCGCCATTTGACTGGAATAAATATTAGAAAGTTGTTTAACATATCGCACAAGTATTTCTAATGTGACAACTTAAAATCAGTATTTTTTCAGTGGTGAGATATGACCTTGAAAGAAATAGATAAATATCTCCTTATCACTGTATCAACCTATCTTCGGAGCTTGTCTGACAGAAAGTTCTTGTGTCATTTTTCCAAAAATGTAGGTTTTTGAGTTGTGTCACTTTAGAAATAGTAGTGGGATATGCGACCTTTAAATAAGTGAAATTCAATGATACATTATTTAAAATGAATTATTACAATGTGAATGTATTAAAAGAAATATTAGGGTCTAATAGCTGACAAACTGAGGAGAATGATTTTTAGAATACGGACTCACGAAAATTAACTAAAAAAATTATAATAATCACTAAAATGTGCTTCAATGTAACGCTATTAACTAATACTAATGTAATACTATTTGTTACATATGTTTTCAACAAGTAATCACCACGAAACATAAAAAATATACATAGAAAATTTTATGTTTTACAAACTTAGTTCACAATAACGGCCCAAGAATAATGGTTGACAAATACAGACAATATCATTATCGTCCGGGTAGCGGTAGCAACTACTCTCACGATCGTTACATGGGCACTTCTTGCAGACGTTGTTCTTATCTTTATAATAGTGTCCGCTGCACTCATCTAAAGAAAAAATGAAACATAATTTATCATTAAATTTTCATTACATTTTTTAAAAATTGTTTCCGACACCATCGAACATGACACAACGAATAAGCAGCTTTCTATTATAAATACAATATATAAACAGTTTCATCAGTATAGGAATGATCAGGACAAAACCAAAATTATAAATCATAAACATTTATCATTTATATGTTCTTGTAATATCAAGCAAGGGTTCTAAAACCGTAGTACAGTAAAACCTCTATTATCCGTCACTCTCTGTTAACCATCACATCAGTTTGAGAAAAAAAAAAAAGATGTATATATATTGTTTGGTTGCTAAAGTCATAGACGCCGGCTAAGAATCAATAGTTATGTCTTGCCAACTTTGTTTTCTAGAATCTGTTGTTTTCTCAAAACCTAGGCATTCTCGCACACATTTCTCAGAAATTAATTATCTTCTCATCTCTACCGAATGTAGCTTCTGCAGTTGAACTACTTTCAGTCTTCATTCTTGTCTTACGGGTACTTGTCGTTTTCTTAAAAGTACGTACAATAATGTCGGAAAAAAAGACAAAGGAAGAGTTTAGATCTCACTACTAAGTTTGAAATTGTAAAACGTTTACGAAAAGGTGAAAGTGCTTCAATCTTAGCAAAAATCTATGATATTCCTCAGACGACAGTTAATGATATAAAATGTGCAGGGGACCCCCAGATTATGTCCCTTCTATATAATCATTTAATGATTATTAAGAAGGGGCATACTATGATTATGCCCGAGGAAAGAGCTAAACTCCACCTTTAAATTGATATTAATTTCTCAAGAGGGAAAAATTGGTCATACCATGATTGTGCTTCTAGTCATAGTACGTAATTATTATTATTTTTTAAAAACATTTTTACTACATATGTATAACTTATTAGTATGTAAACAAGTTACGAGTACATATATAATGTCGAATGCTTGAAATATATTCTTCAATTTATGTGTATATATATATATATATATATATATATATATATATATATATATGACATATATAACTCACTCCCTGAGTTATCCGTCTATTTCTTGGTTCCATACCCTGACGGATAATCGAGGTTCTACTGTACTTCATTAAGAGATTTTTATTAATGAATAATCCGTACCACAACAACCCAATGAAGAATTTTGGACTCAGTACATGGAAGAGACTTCCGTTTCTAAGCCAACAGTAGTGGATGGAGGTGATTTCAACAACATCGCACTCAACTGCCCTCCCCAATTAATGGTACCCACTTTATAGAGCTTGGACAAGCCCCAGGAGGGTCTGCAGATCCCACAGGGTCCATCTATAGCTGATAAAAAATTTAATAATTTATCTGCAACAGCCGGATTTAAACCCGGGACGTTCAGTGGTTAAAACACTGAAAAGATTGCCATTGTAAAGGCAAAAGCACTGGCATTGAGGATGCGATTGAAAATAAACAAAATTTATTCAATTGAAAAAGTTCATTTTTTTTATTTTTAACAGATGTATTTGTGCCTGAAGAGATTATTAATCCAACTGTTGGGTACTTTTGTCTTAACGCAGCCCTGGTTACTTTTCCCTGCTTGTTCGCATGCCGTTACATTTTGTAACGGTTACATTTTTAACAGCTGATTTATTCTATGTTTTATCTTGCTTACTGTGTCTTGATTATAGCTGATTTATTGTTTCTTATTCGTTGTTTACTGTTCGTTATTTGTTCTTTATTCTTTGTTATTGTTTGTTATAGATTTTTCGTTGTTATTATTTTAGTTAGTTATTTAATTAGTGTAAAATGGTTGGTATTTGGGATTTGCCTTCAACAGAAGAACAAGCTATACATTTTTTGCAGGAGTGTAATATTTTACCAAAACAAAGAAAATGTTTTAATCCCTGGTTTATATATTGCTGGTGTGAGGAATTGAATTTTCCCATTTTACATAATTTTTCATTAATTTTATTTCTTAATTCTTAATTGTTTGAAATTATTTTTTTGTACATAATTTTTCATTATTGTGATTTTTCATTACTTTTATTTCTTAATTGTTCACAATTTATTATTATTATTTTCCATTTCTCAATAAATTCTTTTGATTTGTAATTGTTCATAATTTTTCAACCCCAATAAATAGAAGGTAACTGTTAGAAATGTAACAGTTACAAAATGTAACTGCTCGTGCATGCGAACAAGCAGAGAAAAGTAACCAGGGGTGCGTTAAGACACACGTACCAACTGTTGTAACATAATATGTGTTTAAATTTTAACTAGGGATTTTTAAAATTTATTTTTTTTACTTTAATCTGATTTTTTTTTAATATTCATTTTGTGTCATAATAGTGATATCAAAAGATCATATAGTGGTTATCTATGATGAGAAAAAAGGTATAGAGAGATATATGCCTGGGAACCCTTGGCTTAGATTTAAAATATAAAATTTTCTCACTATTGGCCAGGAATTATTAAAAATAAATTGAAAACTTTTGATTTAAATAATTGCAAAAATGACACAGTAACTGTAAAATCAAATTCCATAGCTTTTAACTGTTACACGACGAATATTGTCACTGATAGTTCCTTCAATAAAGTTACAAATACATATTTTTTTGGTTTCAAAGACACAAAGCCTTACAGCAATAGAGTAAGCAACTCATATTAATACAGACAACATAATATACCACATGAATGAAGTGGTAAATATCTGATAACTAATTAACACATATATAACAGCATATAACATCAACAAGTAAAACAATAATGCATTAAGTTAACACTTAAACATATTTATAAATAATATCAAATCTCAAGTATTCTTAAGCCTAATATTTAAAAATAAGGATTGTTAAACTACGATATAACATGTAGATTACAAATTTCCACAATAAGCAATATTTAATATTAATATTTCAAAACTGTAATAACTATTTCACTATTTACCACTGTGATTGTCTTGAAGGTATCGAGAATGTAGAAGGGAGTACAATCACTATGTAAGATATACAAATGAGGAATGTCCAGAATATAAGAATACAGTTGCCTTTTGGTGCTGTGGGACTTTTTTTTTTCTAGGATGACAACACTGAGAGGTTGGAAAGGAGTTCCGAACTAAACAAGCTTTGTCTGACCAAAAAACCTGCCTTGCTGCAATGATTTAAGTTAAAAACCAAAAACAACAAAATACGATTGCTTTGAAGATCAAATGAATTTAACTAACAAAATTGGACTAAGTATTGAGACAGAAATGCACAGAGCTAGTAAATCACAAAGGTGTTATATTCCACTATGAAAAAGCCAGACCACGCTCTCCAATAATCACACAGCGAAAGTTAATGTAACAGGGCTGGTATGTTTTATTACACCCACCATACTTTACAGACCTCGCACCATCCGACTACCACTAATCCGGTTTCTCCAAAACTCCATCAACAGGAAATCATTTGCTGATGAAAGAGATTTGAAAACATATCTCGATAAGTTTTTTGCTTCAAGGCCTCAGATATTTTACGAGAGCAGGATAATGACATTGTTAGAAAGATGGTAAGAGGTCATTAATAAAAAATGGCAGATATATAATTGGTTATTACAGTAACAGTGGGTGATTACAATATCATCCTTCAATAACAGGACGAACTTCTGGATCCACCTAATGTATTTGTAATAGACAATTTTAAGAAAATAGCCTAGTTTCTTTATCAATAACAATGACTAAATTAGCATTTACTGAAGCATTACTTATTCAGTCTAAAGAATAAGTCGCAATAAATTAAACTCATTATTAACTGAATTCCAGGTAATGGAGATTCCACATAGGGAAAAATAAAAATATTTTTTTATAATTATTGGTCATCTTTTTGAGTTTTAAATATTGACATGTCACGGTGAGACAAAGGTTCCGGGTTCAAATCCCGGCTGAGGGCCTATCTTTTCTCTTTAAAAATAAAAATAAAAATAATTTTTTATAATTATTGGTCATTTTTTATGAGTTATAAATATTTTTATTTTTTAAAGAGAAAATAAAAATAGTTTTTAAAAATTTAAGTACTCCAGCATTCCTATGAACAACTGAAACAAATTATTAAAACCATAAAAAATAAATTAAAATGATAAAATGTTTAAAGCATCAATTGCGAAACCAATCAAAAGACAAGGACCAAACAAGCGAAAAGGACTAACATGGATGAATTCGTTACTGAAATCACTCGTCGGTACTTACATTGACAGTACTGTCCACTGAACTGTGAGCGACAGTGACATTTGACCTCATTGTTCGGTAGGAATTCACAACTCTCTTCATTACCGTTACAAGGACAGACAGGACACTGTCCAGGACCTGAACAATAATCTGTAGGAAAAGAGAGAATGAGTAATATTAATTTCATTTTAAATAATGTTTTGTCGAAAGAGCCCCAAGACAAAACTGTAGTGAAATAGTTACCATAGGATGCTCCTGACATGTCGAAACATTCCTGTTCAATGTTTTACAACAATAGTCATGATTTGTTAATTTAAAAAAAAAATTGAGTACAATAAATGTGTAATTACAATAAAAACTAACAAAAACTATTATACAAACAACAATTACTACACTATTCACAGTAAACAATTGAAGAAATGGTTCTTGATAGATAAAATAGTAATTTTATTTCATTAATGCCAACAAATGGCAGTATCTTATCATGTACTACAAAATATTAACTCAACTAAATAAGCAAGAAGAAACTTATTTTACATTTTTAATATAAAATTAATAACGTTTACTTCAGATTAATTTAACACATTATGGTCGGGCATTTTGTGCCAGTACATTATGGCTGGAGCGGATAATTTATTGAAAAATGTGCATGAATTTTATTATTATAAAGAAATCTGTATAAAATTAAAAAGATTGATTTTTTTTTTACTTTCTTAACATAATGTGTATGCTTCATCGTTATAATAAAAAATAAAGGCTTCTTGATCTTACCAACAAACTATCTAATCAATTGTTTTGTGTATGTTCGTTTTTTTTAATACTACAAGGGCTATTCTGAAAGTAAGGAACGTTTTGAAATTAAAAAAAACCAAGTACAAGAAGACATTTTATTATATGCATGTGAAAGAGGGATTAAATTACTACCTTTCAACATAATCACCATTCAAATTCAGGCTCCTATCATAGCGGTGGACAAGCTTTGAAATTCCTCTCACAGAATTCTACAACCTGTGATCTCAGCCACTTACTGACGCGTACCTGGAGCTCCTCATCGTCGTCAAAACGCTGTATTGCTAGGTCTTCATTTTTGGGAACAAGTGAAAATCACTTGGAGCAAGATCAGGACTGTAGGTGAGATGAGGAAAAACTTTCCACTTGAACGAGTTCCGGAGTTCTTGCATACGGTTTGCCGTGTGATTTTCTCGAGCGTGGTGCAACAATAAACTCTGAGCGGAACTGCCAAACATTGCAAAAACTTAAGAGAGCTGTCCAAAACAAGCGCCGAGGAAAATTGTCATCCAAAATTTTGCTTTTGCGTGGCAATGCCCGATCTCACACAACAAATCGTACGCAAGAACTCCCCTTCAACTGGGAAGTTTTTCCTCATCCCCCCTACAGTCCTGATTTTGCTCCAAGTAATTTTCACTTGTCCCCAAAAATGAAGATTGGCTAGCAACACAGCGTTTTGAGGACAATGAGGAACTACGTGGCAGAATTCTATGACACAGGAATTTCAAAGCTTGTCCACCGCTATGATAAGTGCCTGAATTTGAATGATGATTATGTTGAAAAGTAGCATTTTAGTCCCTCTTTCACATTTATATAATAAAATGTTTTCCTTTCACTTGTGTTTTTTTTTTAAATTCCAAAATGCTCCTTACTTTCTGAATAGCCCTCGTATGTATGAGAAAGGAAAAAAAACATTAGTAACTCTTATAGCTTTATTTCGCACATTCATATTTAAAAAGCATATAACTATTTTATACTCATAGTTTGTGAAAAACTTATTATTTCGTGTCTCGACCATAATGAGTTAAATTCATAATAGAATTAATTTTTAATAAGTCGACTCTGAAAAACATTTTTTTTATATAATAGAAATATTTATTATAACAGATGGCAAGAGGTAATAGTTAATGTGATAAGAATGGTGTTTTATCAACACCATTTCTTATTTAAGGAAATTTCCTATATAAATATGATTAAAAATAATTCAGACAGAAAAAATAGGAATAAACTCAATAAATCTTAATAAAGGAAAAAAAAGCAACCTTACAGGTCACTTAAGTCCTTTGATTAAATAAAAAAAATTAAGCAAACTTATTTCATAACTTTGACATCATCCATCTACAGAGCTTCTTAATTCTCTTTTCTATTTATATTTTATTAGAACTTCAAACATTAAATGACTTATAAACAATAAAAATATGAAACAAACATAAAAAAAAATCATGTAAAATAAAGATTTTAAATTTCACCAACCTGTTTCGCAGCTTTCTCCAAACCATCCGGGTTGACAGACACATTTTAATCTGTTATCAGAGTCGATCGAACAGCTTTCTTCATGGTCATTACAACGGCAAGGTTTGCAAGTGTTGTCGTAGTCCCTATAATGACGTGGTTCACAGCGCTAGCAAAAACAACAAAGAAAATACAAGTAATGATTATCATTTTCCATCATAATCATTTATATGCCATGTTCATTTTAAATATTAATAAAAAATAAACAAAATTATAGACAATTAAGACCGATTGCAGTATAAAATCATGAAATCAAATTTGATACACTATGATTAGATAAAATTACCTATTATTTTTTTCTCCTCAATAAATTTTTTTTTAAAAATTTATTTATTGATATTTACAACTGTATTACAATTATACAACAAGTAAATAGAATGCGTGTTACATAATGACATGAGAATGACAAGTAGAGAAACTACGCACTGGTAGTACTCACTCAATAAATTTAAATTAATTTTGAGAATAACAAAGATTCTTCCCCAATGTTCTGGCTACAACTCTGAGAGGTGAACACTGAGCAAATCGGATGAATCAGGTCTGCTATTTCATGAAAGAAGGATATCAATTTATGGTGGAATAAAGCAGGGTCAAACATGGCGAAGGAGAACTAATCAGGTATACTCTCCTCAAGGAGTCCTGCATAGCTAGATTTATCCAACTCGGAAGATAAAGGGCCAGACACCTGACAAGAATGAATCAAGATTCAATCACAAAGAAAACCTTTCTCAGGGAAGTTCATGGGCCCAGACATAAAGGAAGACCCAGGATATGGTGGCTTGGGCCAGATGGGATCGCCCATTATGATTGGGTATTGCTCGGAGTGCGGGAGTGAATGATGGCTGCACAAACAGGGAAATGTGGCGTATGCTGATTAAGGAGGTATTGACTCAGCGATGAGTTGTTGCAACTGTTGGATTGAATATTTTATCCTCCTCAAAAAATAAAGAAAATGCTTAAGTTGTTTCTGGTTTAAGATTTACATCACATTTCTATAAGTATGATAAAATCTTAAAGATATAAGATTTCAAACAGGTAATATGGACTATTAAAATAAATAAACCATTAATAAATGTATGGATTGGAAAACACTTTAAAGAGGTGACGGTTACTGGTTTTGTCAAAAAATTTACTCTTATCGTCAAATATTATTTAAGAGCTAAAAAGTGTAATAAGTTGAAGACTTACCTCACAGGAGGTTCCAGTATATCCCGGAGGGCACCTACAAAACTCAACTTCTAAAGCTGCCGGTCCAGAGGCTTCAGCAATTGCAACATCGAGAGCAACGTCACTCAAGTAACTTTGTCGTGTTTCACGACCAAAGCTAGCTCGAATTTGAATTGCTGAGAGTTGAGACAATATCTGAAAAAAACAACAACGTTAAATTGTAAATCAACACAAAGAATCCATTGGTTATTTAGGAAAAGAGAATCATTAAAAAAAAAAACAATAAGTAAAAATATTTTTCCCCCACAAAACATTCTAATTTCAAAAGTTCTTATTTAAGAGAATTTTTTCTGACCTTCACTCTGAGACCATTTTCTTCCTCATCTGGTCAACTAGTATTATTCAAGATAAATATATATTTAACTTTACCAAATAAAAAAAATGGATATTGTAACATATAATAAGCACACAAAAATGTCTATTTACTTTTAATTAAACTTTATACTGCATAATAAAATAACAAACCAAATTGAAGTTATTTACACAATATTTTTGTAAGTTATTAATAAATTTTAACTCCATGCATACTATTGATCGAATATTTTTAAAAAAGCCTGAAGCAGTGTGAAAAAAATAACTAACAGAGTGAAAAAAACAAAACAGTTTATTGATTCAGTCCATTAATTTTCCACATTCAGGATCTGTTGTAGTGATTTGATTAAGACATAGCATGATGGAATTTACGGTTTGAGATTCTTCCAGTTGTACCAAAAACTCATAAAGGATTTTAAACTCATAACTAACAGTTGGATGGTTGGTTCCAAGTGAACATCTGTGATTTAATATTTATCATTTTATATCAATAATTTATAATTATTAAACATTAGATAACTTACGTCCAGTATTTCTCTTCTTGTAGCGATTGAATGACCAGTAACTCGCTCTGCTCTTCTCCAATTTCCTTCTTTAATCGGGACACTGAAGGTCTATAAATTAAAAATAAAAAAAATAAAATCAGTTTATGAAGAACTTTAATCTCATAAAATTGTTTGATTTTTCAAAAATTTTTGTCAATAGAAGAAGAAATGACTCATAGTTAAAAAAGTATAGAAACAGTATATTCCTACCATGTACTGTATAAGTTGCACTAGTAGTTTTTTTTTTTATTTATAAAACTATAATTAGACATTTCCCAGAAGGGTCTTCAGTTTAGTTTAATAATGATATAATAAAATATGACAATAGTGGTACTATAATTTAAAAAAAAACAATGGAAACTGATAATTTATAAGCAGAAGTAATATAAAAACATATTATTTTTCTAAAAAATCAAACCTTTTTCTCTTCTGGTCGAGGTAAGTCATCATTCCTCCAGTAAATAGATATTCCATTACCGCTCAAAATTACGTCAAAGTTTGGTTCCGGCATTCTGCCGTCCCTAGTTGAATATCTTTGTGTAAAAGTCAAATAACCTCCGTAAGCGGCAACCTGAAAGTAATTATATTGATTGACATTAGATTAATCTAAAGTCTCACAAGTATATGTAAATTTAAAACATTTAAAAAATAACAAGCAAGTTTTAGTTTCTACTTTTTATAATGTTATGAAATAATAATATACCTACTATTTATAAAATAATAATTATTGTTTGAAATTGGCAAAGTTGATAGGTCATCATTGAGGAAAGAATTTTTAAAAATAAATTTACTTTAAGAATATATCTGAAATGTATTAGTTGAGCATTTTAAAAAAAAAAATTATAAAAAATAAAATAGCTGAGAAAGAAACCATACACAAATAGTTTTGAATGCCAATATTCCAAAAATTTTCCTGGTAATACAAGCAAAACCAAAAAGGTCAAATTTAAGAAATAATTTCTCAAACATAGTAATATCAATTGTAATTAATTCATCTTCTTTATATTATTAAAAAAAGTATATCTCATTAATAAATACTAATAATATTAGGAAATTATTACTTTATCTCCTGTGAATTTTGGTGGTAATGACCAATAGTAATCCTCTTGCCTGTTGTCAAACGCATAACCAATTTCATTCATCGGTGGATTTAGTATAAAGTCACTCCTTATTATGTTACCTCCATTTCTATAAAATAATAAATTACATGTTTTATTATATGAGTATACAGTAATATTTAATGTAAAAAATGTCACATTAATAACTACAGTGAAACTTCTAACGCTCACCTCCCAACGAACAGTCCATTAAAATGGATTATGTAGTGACAAAACGGGGAGGTGAAAAACTAGATCTTATAGCAACTAAAAACATACATACATTTTTTTTTTACCGCTAACTGTTTTTGAATTATGTATATGTACAAACATCAAGAAAAAACTGGTAAAAATTGATTCAGGGACAGTTAAAATGGGTAATATAAAAAACATGTTTGCTTCTTATACATTTTATATAAAGAACTAAAGAATTTTCATTAAAGAAGCCTAAATATTTGCATCTTAACTTAGAATATTAAGGAGGGATTTTATTATATTTAAGGGAGCGGAGTGGCTCAGTAGTGGTAGAGCACGGAGTAGCCATGCCGGAAATCCTGGTTCAAATCCTGCTGCAGGCAGTTACTTTTATTTAGTCTGTTTGCGGCGGTAGATGGATCATTATAAAAATAGGGTACCCAAAATAAGGGTGAAAAACCTGGCGGTTGAGTGTGACCTAGGACAAGTCACCTCCTTGCAGAACCATTGTCCATGAAACAGTACAGTCTCTACCATGTACTGAACCCCAGACTCGTTCACGGGTCGTAGTGGTTACAGTATTTTTATATTATATTTAAATTGGCGCCCGAACTCCAAGTTTAATTTTAAGTTACTTGAATTAGATTATTTCTTTGTTAGGTTTTCATAGTAAAGAAGCATTTTCAAAGTAAAAATGAAAAGAAGCCTACCATATTGAGCTTGATAAATATTAAAAATATTGATAAATAAAAATAAGTCACGATACAGTTAATATAAATTTATTATTCTGAAAGCCAACGTCTTATGTTCACTTGCCTCTGTCATTACAAAGCAAGCTGACAAAGGCTCACATGTTTGGCCCAAAACGTAAAAAGAGTAATAAAGCTATTTATTCCATCATATAATTACAGTCGTAATTGTATGTAATAATTATTAAACATAATAATTCCATCAAATAATTAAAATCGGTAATTATAAATTGGACCTGTTGATTTATGATGTTTATTTCACTTTATATGTCACAACAATCACGAAGGTCAGAAAGCATTTCTTAATTTTCTGAAAATAAATTGCTCTATAGAACCTACCGATCACTCAATATGAAGCCATGGTCACTTTCAGTAAGCCATACCATCGGGATTGGTTCATAATAAAGATTAGATGACTGACAACTGCTCGATACTCCGGAGCAATAACATTCAGAACAGCCGAGTCGGTTATCTGCAGCGAGATTAAATGTTCCTGGTCGACAACGATCGCAGTATTCACCTTCCACATTCACCTGTAAAACAAATTACAATAAAATGTGGATTAATTTTCTTATTAATTATCTTTGAGTTTATCATATATACATATACATATTATACTATATTTTATATTATAACCTTAAAATATAGTAGTAAATTATTATTATTTTTTTTTATTAAATATTAGTTTTGTAGTCTTATACAAAATACTATCTCCTATCCTATCCTAAATACAATAGGACAATCAGAAATTTCTCAAACAAATATACCAGACAGATTCTCTGGAGGTGGATTGCGAAGAAAGGTTGTAGTATTTCTATGAACATCTTACTAATATTTAATAGTTGTACAAAAAAATAAAATTTACTACTATATTTTAATTGTTGATGTATATGTGTATATATATATATATATATATATATATATATATATATATATATATATATATATATATACATATATATATATATATATACATATATATATATATATACATATATATATATATATATATATATATACTATTTTATTATTAAGAGGCTAAATAAACTATTTTATTATTAAGAGAGGATAATAAAAACTTACTTTGCAGTTGCAACGGCCTCCAGGGCAACCAGGTACAATAATTCCTTTGGGATCACAGCTGCAATTAGCTTGCACACATCTGTTCCAGTTATCAACAGCAGAACCATCGGGGCAGATTTCACAGTGATCTCCTCTCCAATTGTCTTGGCAATTCTTAAATAAAGATTAAATTGATTAATGAGCTAATTTATAAGTAAAAGAGAAGCAATATTTATATAACAGTTTGTATAATGAGACAATAAATAAAAAAAATTGTGACCAGGAACATGCAATAAAAAATAACACATTTTTTTTTCTAATAATCTAACTTAATTAGGTAACATCACGTAAATAACAGACTCCATGACCCTAATATCCGTATATAACGGATGGTACCATGTACCACCGGGGAACTTAGAGAGTAAAGTAATCTAAAAAAGTAATCTTGGTACTCGGTATCACTGTATAGTTATGATGCTGCCTTTTTTATTTAGTGCTAAGTTTTTTAAATTAAATAAGAAAAAGTATTGCTAATTCAAAATTAAAAAAAAACAGAAATCCAATTGTGTTGCAAAGATATGTTGATGCTAAAGTTAAAATACAAATGCCGAATTTTAGTTTTATCAATCAATTACCGACCCAGAAATGAAAAAACTAAAGAAAAACTTGGAAAGAACAAAGAGTTAATTAATATACTTTTACTTACATAGCAAACACCAGTCTCGGGATGACAGTCGTTAGACCTACGATTACATTCACACTCTACACAAAGTCCCAAATAGACCCCTTCGACACTTCTCCTGTAACCAGCATCGCAGTATTGACAGGAAGAACCTCTGTAGCCGGGCGGGCATCTGCACATCTCTACTTCGTATGCATAACCTTTGTTTGTGTAATAGTCCACGGCGGTGTCCATGGTAACTTCCTTCAGCCTATGATCATGATAAAATTTAATGTATAATTTGTTTATATTAATTAATAAATCTTCCAAACGGAAACATTGCTATAGTGAAGGAATACCAGTATTTGTTTCCTTTGATGCACTATAAAATGATACTTTTTTTTTGTGGTTGTCAAAACAACAGAAGTTTAATTTATAAGATACCTATACGGCTGAAGAAAACTTACATAGCAGACTGCGTATTAGTCGTAAAGGTTGCTTTGAGGCTGATACTATTAATCTTCGCAAGAGCCATCAAAAACAATTCTCTGTTTGGAGCACTTCCATCTCCTTTTTGCCAATGTTGTTCTAGCAGCGGTGCCCTGATTGTTTGGATTCTGTTCGGTTCGACTGTCCTCTCTCCGTAATAGAACAGGTCACCACCGTTCGACTAGAAAAAAAGATTCAATGATAATAGTAAATAATAGTCCAGTCTATGAATGATAAAAAAAGAGGGTGTAGAGGGCAATGACTGAAAACCAGTTTTTAAATTTCATAAAACCTAGTCCATAATTTCAGTAACTCAATATTTGCGGCTGGATATAATGTGTATTTAATATGAGCATAGATATAAGTCTGTACTTCCATTGTATAATTAATATTTCATTATTGAATTGCAGAATAAGTATAGAAGAAAAGAATAGAAGTATAGCCAAGCGGGCCACCTGTGACCTAGTGGTTAGGATAACAACCTACTAAGCCCAAGATCGCATGTTCCTAGCCCAAGGATTTTTTAAGGGAGTAAAATATCATTTGCTACTTCGTCCTTTGGAAGGAATGAGAAATAGAGGTCCCGAGCCTGTAAGATGTTCGGGAAACTTCCACTGTCTGATTAGCTATAGCAGCATCAAGTGGTGTCAAATAAACAAACAAGCAGTAAGGCCTTGCCCAAAGGCTAAATACCGGACCCACTAATCTCTGCTTAAAAACTTTAACCCATCGACCACCACCCAAAGCCCACTATATCAGTCTTAATGCAGTCTTCCCACCACAGCCTCGATCTACACTGTGGATACTTACCTGTCAGCTCAGCACTTTCAAGGAATTCCTCTGTTTTGTAACTTGTGTTGTAACAAAGGCTTGTGCCCATCTTCACGATGTTATCACTTTAATATTAACCAGATGCATGCTCCAGAATTTGGCATTATTCTAAATTCTCCAGTTGTCTCATCCTATTTCGGATGAAATATTCTACACAATACATTATTTCCTAATGCCACAAGATGTTGTTCATCCTTTAAGGTTTCGTATTGTTAAAGAACAGTTGGAAGGATGATAGTTTTGTAAATTTTAAAGTTTGACAGGCTTAGTAATGTTGAGACCAAAACAACAAACATCTCCTGCCTTTAACCACGCATTTACTTCCTCTTGAATTTTTTTTTTGCTTATCATAAATCTTAAGTACTTGAACTTCTTAACATGTTCTAATTTATTTCCCTGTATGACAATTCTGTTACTAATGATATACTCCATCTTATCCAAATTTACTTAGCGCCCTTATTCATTACCTGCATTCACCAACGATATTATATTTAATTTATTTCTTTTATTTTATTGTTAGATGTTATAACTTTTTTAATATTTTATTTGAAAAAAAAGATATGACCAGGACCGGGACTCGAACCCGGGTCTCCCACCTATCCGTGGTGGTGTTTAGCCACCTCAGCCATCCTGGTTAGCTTCTCGGTCAGACATCTCCCTTCTTTTCAATGATCCTATATCTTCTCACAAATTGCGAGAACACGGAGATATAAGATCAGTGAAAAGAAGGGAGATATCTGAGTCCCAGTCCTGGTCATATCTTTTCTTTTCAAATAAAATATTTAACAATATTATATTTAGTTGTTATTATCTGCATTCTCACTCAAAAGAACTAAATTATCTGCAAACCCAAGCTTGAATATTTTACTATCCAGATTCATATTCAAACCTTTTTGACTGTATATCATCTGAAGGTTATTATTAGGAAGTCCTAATAATTGGTATGCTGAAAATAAATATAGTAAAGAAAGTCTGCTTTAAAATTTCAAGTAAATGTCTTGAAATGAATAATGTATGATGTAAGATAAATGATATTTTAAAAACTCACAGTGGACAACTTGATATCAGCAGCGTTGTTTCTAGAGCTTTGACCTCCAGGTGTTGGAACATAGCGGAATTTATATTCTAGAAAACCTCCGTATGATAAAACTTGATCTCCAAGGAATTTCTGGGGTAAAATCCAATAGTAGACCTATCAACAAAAATAATAATGATTAACTTGATATAGAGAATTATTAGTTTTATTATTTAAAAAATAAATTAATGATTATTGATTATTAACAGAATGACTATTAAAATATCTAAACATTGTTCCACTTCATATTGAAGCAATTAAAATAAAAAGGTTTCAAAGGTTTCAACCATGTTGCTAAATTTGTCACCAACCTTTCGCCAGACATGCTGCTGGCTTCCTCAGGGCTTGAATTGAGACTCAAAATTCATTGAGTCTCATTTAAGCCCCAGCATGTCTGGCAAGAAATTTAGCGACATGGTTGAAACCAGAAGAAACATTTGAAGCCTTTTGTATAAATAATGGCCGTGGAAACTTAAAAGAGTAATTAAAATAACGTTTGAATCAATGTTTTGATGTACAGAAATATTCAATAACCATAAAAACATTGCTTACTACAATTTTATAGGTTATTCTCAATATAACAGCCTATAGTAGTTCTGTGTGCAGTAGACCTCGCAAAACAAAGAAGGGGTTTTATTTACTTTGCATTCGTCCAATTTTTATAATTGGGCCAATAATGAATTTTATTTTATTTTTCCATTTTGAACTACTAAGGAGCATGTCATTTCAACTGTCTTTTCTGTTCTTAAAATTTGCCAAGTGCTTCCTCATTCGTCACCGATGTTGCTCCCTTCTTTCTTTCCCTTCTTCAGCTTTGGCTTTTCTTGAAAACCAACAGGAGTATTCAGTTTCATCCTGAGACAGTTGCTTTCCAGAACATTCTAACAGGTAATCTCCATCTCCTGTTAATCTTTTTCCACCTCTTTTCTTTAAAATATGTAAAAATCCGGTTTGCCAATCTTATGGGTTTCATCCTTAACAAGTGGCTATAAAATGCAGTTCTCTTTTATCTCATAACACCCAATATTTTTGGAACATGAGCATAACGCTCACCATTATGCCAACGTCTGTAGTCACCTGGATCTAAAATTGGACTAAGAATTATCCTCAAGATCTTTCTTTCTTTGATCTCCAATTTTTCTACCAGGCCATTCTTATTCAGAGTTAGACATTCCACAGCTAATAAGACCTCCGGTCGTACAACAGTGCAATAATTGCTGAGTTTTGTGTTCAAGGACTTTGAATTTTAGTTGTAATGTCCCTCGTGAGATGGTATGGCATTTCCAGTTTATTCAAGCATTTCCAGTTTATTCAAGTTTCTTTCTCACCAACATTGGGCTCTATCCACCCTCCAAGATATTTAACTTTTATTTTGTTTTTATTATATTTTTCAACCACCCCACCACAAGTTAGATCTGCTGAATGTGAATGTGACTATCTGCAAATCTCTTTAGCTTTGTATTACCTATCGACAATGGCAGAAAATGATCAAGATCCGTGTAAGTAATAACAATCAGAATTCAGAAATAATCATTGAACCAACTATAAAATGAAATTTATTAATTAAAAAAAAAATTCGTACAGAAGCCATGTTAAGTGCCCTTAAAAGATATGAATGTCAACTTTGAAGGAAACTGATTATCAAATTTGGCTAAGACATAACTGTGAAACATAAAACAAAAACAAAACATGAAATGGTAAAATAGTCATTCTACTAATCAAAGCAACAAATGATAGATAAAAAAGATGTATTTAGGAGCGTAATAAAAGAAAAGTTAAAAGTACCCTCGGTTGAAATTGGTCATAGCTGAGCTCGTATGAACCAGGAATCACGTCTCCTCTAATGTTATGTTCGATGTCATCTTCTAAGGCTAGGCTGACATTTTCGTTGTCTCTGCCAAAAGTAACAGTTATCTATGGAAATAAAAAAATAACAAAAATCATGAGGATATTAATTATTATACTAACTAAAAAAAAGTTGTTTGAACAATAGAAAATAAATAAAAATATGCATAAACACACCTGATCACGATAAAGGTTCGAACTTGAACAACTGTCGGTAATACCCATACAGAAGCAGCTAATACAGCCGTTCTGGTTTGATGGTGAAAGGTGAAACGCAGATTGTACACATGAAGAACAGGTAGGTCCAGTCACCAATTCCTATCAATCAAATGAATTATTTTTAATCTATTTCAAAATTTACTAAGCTTTATTATGGCTTTTTATATTTAAAAAAAAACTACCATACTCACAGTATTCACACATCATATGCAGATAGAAAAATAATAAAATAACAAAACAGTTAAAATATCCTTTCTATTCTATTAATAAACAAAATTATTGCTTTCTAAACGATCAATTATTTACAATCAATCTTTGTGTTAAGAGGAAAACTAACCTTACAATCGCATCGGCCGTACGATGAAGGAGCAATCGAGCCAACGGGGTCACACTGAGTATCCGGTATTTCTGAATTAGAGAAAAATACAATGGTATTAAAATATATAACATTAACATAATATATGAGCCATTGATTTTGAAAGTGAAACACCTCCATTTTGTAAAAAAAATAATTTAAGATATATGTTATTACAAATTAACATAATCTTATATTTTTAATCAATCAACAATAAAAATTATTTTAAAATCAGTATAAATTTGTGATTAGAAATTTATTTGGTCAACAATATTTTAAATGTGTTGATTTTGAAAGTAAATATCCAACAAAACATAAAATGGAGTTGTCTCACTTTCAAAATCAACGACTCATATAACAATATGTTATCTATGCAGAAGGAGACTGCTAGTCTCATCCATGCTAGATTTACTAACTTCTTCAGTATACCCTTTAATTAATCCAATCAACATGTTATACCTCGTTAGACAATCGATGAAATCATAAGCTTTTTTAAAATCAATATCAAGAATAAAGTGGGGTCTATAAATTAGCAAGAAGACAGAATACATGGCCTTCATCGCTTCTACTATCTTCTCTCCCATTAGAAAATTTGTTACTAGATGGGAGTGCTCTCTTTAAGTATTTGGGAGTGTACATAGATAGAAATGGAACACTGGAGACTGTTTCACCAAAGGAAAGAAGGTAATTGGCATGGTAAACTCTGTATTGTGGAGCCCAAGTGTTTTGCTAGAAACCAAAAAAAGAATTTTTCATTCCTTTTTTGAAGGTGTAACCCTTTATGGTTTGTAAATGTGGGTCGTTGAACCAAGAGATGCACAAAGGCTGCAAGCTGCAGAAATTGATTTTTGGAGGAGAAGTCACATTTCCAGAATTAAGCGAGTGAAAAACTCTGCCATAAGAGATATAGTTAAACAATAATGCACAAAATTGGGACCAAGCAGCTACAGCGGTATGGTCATCAGAGAAGAATGGGTGGGGCCCAGAGAAGGTCGGGGGAGAGAAGGCCGAAAATGATATTGGACTATATTTGGACCAAAGGAGAGACGAAAAAGAGGCCGCCCAAGGAAAACTTGACTGCAAGCAGTTGAAGAGGTGATGGCAGCAGAGGCTTGCCGGAGGGAGATTGGGAAGACCAAGAGTATTGGCGATCAAATGTTCTGGGTTTCTGCATATGATTAAAGGTTGTAAAAGCCCGGAAAAAAAAAGAAAGAATAAAATGTAAAATATCTCAAATTTGATATTTAAGTTTTATCTTAAAACAAATAACAGCATTGTAGAGAGATTTCTATAGCTCAAAAGAAATATTATATTCAAAATTCTGCTTATACATATTTCTACTATGTACTATAAATTTATTCATCATAATACTTAAAAATTATGTATAAGCATATATCAAGCTTCCTGCACGTATAATAACCCAGCACAATAGGACAGTTATTTCTGGGATCATGAAGTTCAGGCTACTACTTCAACACTGACTATATAAATGCTTTAAGCTCTCGATTAATTACGAAAGACTCATATACATGATTGTTATAAGACCCATTTGGACTTATGGGATAGAGCTTTGAGGCTCCACTAAGCCATCGAATTCCTCTCATATCCAATCCTTGCAATTCAAAATCCTTAATACTCCTTACTTTGTTATGAATAAAATCATACATAGTGACCTTAATGTCCCATTTGTTGTGAAATGGCCCTAATCCGATATCAATCCTTTCATGACAAATTTTATTCCCATTCAAACCCAAAAGTTTCAATTTCCAATGAACCTCCGAGGGATTCCTAAAGAAGATGGCCTCCTAACTTAACTTAAATTTATTTGAATAATACCAGTGAATATTTTCTCTACTTGCCTTTACAAATCATTCATAATACTTAGTAGTTGTATTATTTAATATTCAATTAAAATCTTTAGCCCAGGACCATGGAACAAGATTGCCTTTCTCATCTCTATACTCGTTCCCAAAGAAGCAAAACATTCGAGCACTCCCTCACTCAATCCGTGTGCAACTCAATCCCTTCTATCATCCGTCATGCTCCTTTATTATCCTCATTTAAATCCTTGCTTTTCCAACATCTTGTGGCTTCCAAAAAATATGCTCTCTTTTTTAGGTTAGTCATTTGTTTAAATGAATCAGTATTGAATAATTGATTTTGTTGTTTAATCCTTTTTTGTAGTTTTTTTTGTTGTAAAGAAGATAAGACATTATGTAAAGATATTATTAGATCCTAGCTCATGCATTTAACTGTTGTTATTAATTTATTTATTCTCTTTAATTGCTTAATATCTTGTCATGATTTGTACTTTGTTTTATCTTTATTTTTATTTAATTACTTGGTAAATACTTCATGATTTGTTCTATGCAGCCTACTGACTAGATATATATTATATTTACTTTTGTGGGAGTTAAACAGTCTGGGGGTGCAGAAAAAAAAAACACTAAATAAGATAAACTTAAATACTCTTTTAGGTTTCCACGGCAACTATTATTACAAAAGACTTTATTGGTTTCTTCTGGCTTAGACTGTGTTGATAAATTTTTCGCCAACGAACTTTCTCAATTCAGCCCTGAAGAAGTCAGCAGCATGGCTGGCGAAACGATGGTGAAAAATTTACCAACACGGTCTAAACCAGAAGAAATCAATAGTCTTTTGTAAGGCAAACTTATTTATTGTAAGTGCCAAAATCTCGGCCTACGTTGTAGGCCATCTTAAGGGCTGGTGGAAGGAACAACTACTGTGGAACAGCTACCGTGTACTACTACTAAAGCTACCACAGTATAATAAGTTTGTCTTATTTAGTGGTTTTTTTTTACTGCACCCCCGGGCTACCTAACTCCCACGTTAGATCTTCCAGTCAACTATTTTCCTCTCAATCATATATTTATTTTTCTGTTCATATTTGTTATTCTAAAGGACTTAGTTCCAGAATAAAGTTACTTTTCTATTTATTCTAATACAGTAGTGAATTTCAATAAATAATTTTTTAAAAACTAGCAATTAAATAAAAAACGTAAAAGTAATTTTTGATCCTAGGTACAACACAGTCTCCTTTGTATAACACATAGATATAATTCAAGTACAAGAAGTGAACAGGTATCTTACTTGTACACCTGTCTCCAGCCCTCAATGGGTTTCCTTGATAACCTGGAGCACACCTCTCGCACCGTCTACCTAGGTAACCTTCTGGGCACGTACATGTGATATTAAAATCAGTGTCCAAATAGCATGAATCTGTGACTCTGAAACAATAGTTTGTTTCTTAGATAATTTTCTTAAATAATAATAATAATAATTAGAATTATATTATAAATAATATAATAATTAGTTGTTTGAGCAAATGATCGCACATCTATAAACAAATTTTATCACTCATGCACTGGTTGCTAGTTGTTGCCTTGAGCATGTTGCTGACATGAACACACAATTTATCCCCTACCAAAAGTTGCTAAATAGAGCTAAAGAAGTTTTCAATTAAAAAAAAAAATCTTAATTTTGTCACCATCAACATATTTTTCAAAGCTATAATTGCTATCTTCATATACTTAAATACATAATGATTTAACTTTGTTAATTTTAGATTATAAAGTTTACTCACTGGCCGACAAACGGGCAGGTGCATCTCTCACATGGAATATTCATACTTGGGTTTCCATAGTAACCTGGTGGACAATGTTGCGGAACACAACTGCCAAGCCATGTTCGACCTCCAGTTCTCACATCTCTCACATAATTGGGAGCACATTCCTATGAGTTGAGAAAAGAAACATTAATTTTATAAGAAAACAATCAAATGAATACAAACTTTGACTTCTATAATATTCATAAAATTTACAATTATTGAAAATATATGTTTTCAATGATTTATTAATTTGCGAAGCATAAATATTAATCTAAATGATTGCTAATATGAAACGTCAAAATTACAAATATATATCATATTTTTCCTTTAAGGAAGAAATAGTTGGGGGTGCAGTCAAAGAAAACACCAAAATAAGCAAAACTTATTTATTATGTGCCGACGTTTCGGCCTACTACCTTCCTAGCTGCCTCGTGTTTTATTCACCCTGAAGATGGCCTACATTGTAGGCCGAAACGTCGGCACATAATAAATAAGTTTTGCTTATTTTGGTGTTTTCTTTGACTGCACCCCCAACTATTTCTTCCTTAAATTAGAAGATACAGTCGACCAATTCTTCTCTAACATCATATTTTTCCGTAGAGAACGGTATGATCGGTTGGCTGAACTTTTTATATTTTGATATAAATACAAACTAATTAAGTAATTAAACCTTTAATTTTAAATAGAAACATTTATTCTAACGTTCTGTCACCAGTATTGTTATTTTAATAATCTGACATATAGCTTGGAGGGTTCATTTTTAAGACTTTTATATTTTTAAACATAATATTTGGAAGTGTAACTTACTGTTTGAAAGAACAGTTATAGTTTGTGTTATTGTTTTTTCATAGCACTGTGTCATTAAATACAATGTTCTATATTATTCAATTGATATTTAATTTTTTATAACTTGTGATAGACTCTTTTTGTATAAGGATATTCACTTAAAACAAACCGGCTAATACACATGTACCGTTCACTAGTTTTGTTAACAATTCTGATTTTTGTTTTCTTGAGATGTTATTATTTTTTTCGCACCACAAAATGGCCATTTATGACATGAGCTATCATTTTATTAATTAATATTATTAATTTTTTTGTTAGATTATGCATAATTTCTATAAGACTCTATTTGAGCCACTTTATGTTAATTATGTATTATTATTTAGGAACAGTTGCACCAGAATAAACAAAGATTATTATTTAACTTATTTTTTATTTACCTCACAAGATAGACCAGTATAACCAGCAGGGCAGTCGCACTGTTCAACGTATGCAGCCTTTCCCAGTCCAGTATTACTATAGGAGGCAGAGTCCATCGTAAGGTTTGCGAATGTATGCAAGGCTCCTCGCATTTCAGTATATTGGGTCCTATAAATAAAATAATGATAAGATTAAAAATAAATTAACAAATTAAAAAAAAAATGAAATTTAAGGGAATGCACACGATGTATCTGAAAGATTGTCCCCACGAATCATAAACAGTTGAAGAAACTGTTTCTTCTTAATTGTTATTGGATTAGATAGGGTAGTTGGGAACAAGCTATTCCAGTGCACTCTGTTGTGCAAATGAAAAACTACTGATTAAAGAAATTCAAAATGAGATTACCACTATTGCTCAGCACTAAGGACTATTGTGAACAAGCGCACTGAATATCGAAAAGTTATTGCTAGAATTGGATTTAAGTCAAAAAGGAGACTTGAATGCTTTATATTTTTTTCTTAGTCAAATTTACATAACATATAATTTAAGGTCTAAGGTAGAATTAAAGGAATTTATAAATCAAACAGCTTGTTTTGTTTAGAAAAAAAAAAGTTTTTATTTATATGGCAGTGGGATAACTCGGAGTTGTTTTGAGCTAATAATCTATAGGCCCCAGGCTAGTGACTGGCTGTGGTAGATAAATCATTGATTTTGTTAACGACACCCTCTGAGATCTGCAGACCCTTCAAGAGTTCACCCAACTGCTGTAAGTATGTACACTTAATAGGAGGAAAACCTTGCGATTGAACATAACTTAGAAACAATATATTCTATCCTATCATATTCTGATCCCGAGATCACTTTTGATGGATTGCAGTGTTACAGATTTTACATTTTGAGTTTTGTTAGTAGGTAAATAATTTTTCTAAAAATAATAACAATAACTTAGTAGTACATACATATACATCAAAGGTAAATGATTCAATTTTAAATACCTGATTAAAATTTTTTCGACATTAAGGAGAGTCATCATTATATCCGTTCTACTGGCTTCCCTTCTTGAATCGTTCGCTTTCAACACTTCCCAGCCTCCCTCTTCTCTGATACTAGCATTGACGGTATTGTAAATATTCTCTTGAAGTTTATGCGGATGTTTATATAAGAGCATATGTTCACTTCCCTAAATTAAAATAAATAACCATGGTAGTAATTAAATATCACACAAATTTAAGCTAGTATTATCCTATTTCAGTTTAAATATCCAATATAAAAAATGTGAAAATATATTAAAAATACAATATAAATACAAAATAGTTTGATTTCTATTCTATGAGTCTTAATAACTAAAATGTGTCTACTTCGAGGCAATTTCATACTGAAGATTTATATTTAATTGAGGCAACAATCATGCTCAATTTACTTGTAAATGAAATCAATTTTGAAAAAATGATTAAATGCAAAATTGAAGGTTTGAATATTACACGTGGATATTAAATTTCATATTAGAATATGCTTTTTTTTTAAGTGAATCTTTTATTAAGGTAATAATAAGATAAAGTTATTTCCTTTTGATAAAATCTATAAATAAACTAAATGCGGTATAAAAAAATGTTCAAAATTGCTTATCAAATTTGAAATAATGATTATTAAAAAGTTCTATACTACATCAGTCTGCACTTAACCGAATTCACAATACATCTTAACACATTTTCGGAAATAATCATGAAATATGCATAGTTTGCAAAAAATTAAGATTTAATAGGGATCGTGATATATAAATTCACAAGTAGGTATTACATAGTGATTTCTAATGCGACTGCTAAAAATTTTAAAATTGACCATAACATTTTTTTAATTTATACTTACAACGATAATAATATCAGGTATATTTATTTCATCTCTCAAACTGTCCACCATAACCTGATAAGTCAAAAAGCCACCATACGACTGCAATTGTTTACCATTATAAATTGGTTCCGGAAGGACGTAGTACGGGTAAACATAGTCAATGGATCCATCAAAAGAAGATTGTACCTGAAATTTGAAATTATTAAGGCAAGCAGTTTATTCAGGCCGTAGATATAATATTTATTTAAATAATTAAATTATTAATTAACTCAATGATTGTCACCTTTGTTTGACTAAATGCTGTAATCTAAATTTTAAGAAAAACAAGTTTGAAAATTTCTTGTAATTCATTGAAATATTTTTTAATTAAAATTGAGCAGGATATAATATGTTACTTTAAAAGTTTATTTTATATTTTAGGTGTTAAACCAAACGTTATATAGATGAAACGATGGGATGTAGCTCTTTAATTATAAATAGAAAGGAAAAGAAGCTGTACTGCTACAACCCATGAAGAGGATTGGGTTCAGTAAATGTTAGAGACTGTACTGTTTCAATTACACTAGGTGTGCAGAGAGGTGATTTGAGATCACGCTCAATCGCAAGGTTTCTCTCCCAATTAAGGGTACTTTATGTGGCTGGGTGAGCCCCAAGAAGGTATGCAAAGCACACAGGGTCCATCAAATGCTGATAGCAGATTAAATAATTAACAATTTATTTGCTACAGCTGGATTTAAACCTAAGACCTTAATCACAGCAACTGAGCGCTCTATACACTAAGCTACTCCCATATAGATAGAAACATAATATAAATAAATATATACAAAACAATTTAGCATATTAAGCTTAATCAAATTGAGGAGCCCCAAAAATGAAGGAATAGAAGAGAAAAAATGTTTAATTAAACTTATAAAAGACTGAAAGCTTTAGTCAAACATAAGTTATCTTACATTTCATTCCTTGATAAAGCCAATTTTTTTTCTAGAAAAATTATTAAAAGAAATTTTTAAATGACTATATTCAAAACACTTACTCTAAATCCATCTAGGTTTGGACTCAGGTTATTCTGATAAGGTGATTGTCCATGAACCCTTATATCGATCCAAGAAGGAGATATATAAACATTCAGAAGTCTATAGATATTTGTGGGTGGAGGAAGCTTCATAAAAAAAAAAAAAGTTAAACAGAATAAAAACATTATAAAGAACCATTAAGATATATATTGAGGACCGTAGCCAAGGAACAATGATAATCTATGTATGTAATTATATTTCATTATAATAAATGATTAGTTATTAATAAGTACCTGATAAACAAACATTTGGGCACTTTTGCATGTTTTGGCAACACCGAAACAAAAGCAGTTTATACATTCTTCCTGCGACTTGGCCAACTCGTTGAATGTTCCTTCAAGGCAGGTCACATTGACTGGATTTACGACAACAATAGTGTCGACTGGTGCTATGATGTAATCAACATGACCAACCGCCTCACAAGAATAGGCACCACTGTCTTGAGGCTAAAAACATTGTATAATAAACATGCAAAACATAATTTATAAACATATAATAATCTTATCATTATTATTATTTTTTTGTCGAGGAGGAAGAATAATAGATAACTAAATACTATATTATAGAAATCTAATGTGGACACCATGACACTTCCTTGCTTGCCTAAAAAACTATAATTAGGTGGCTTTAATAGGAATTCTGAATCAGAAAATGATATTGAATCCTGTATCAATTAGTAGGAAATAATACTTATCACAGAATACAGAAAAATAATTCTATAATACAAAAAACATCACCGTTTTTTTAAAACTCTTGCACACACAATGCATGGTCCGCACCTGAGAAACGATCCATAGCGACTAAATTCCCAAGAGCCAGACTACTGATTGACATACCCCCCACCCCCTTCAGATTCTTTGCGTTCACGCAGAAACCTAAACAAATATAAACTTTCTTTTGAGACACCCTGTACTTTAACTAGTAGTGGGAAGTAAAAATAGTTAAGGATTTCGAACAAAGTTTCAATTTTTCCCTTATTGATCCTATCTAAAATTAAATATGTTATTTCCATTTATATGAAACATTAAAAATTTAAAAATATTTTGTTTATATTCAAATATATTTTTAAACTAAAACTTATTCGATCCTTCAAGTAAAATACTACTTGTGCCTCATTGCTTGTTGCCAAATTTTACATTTTTTAATTATACAGGACTGTTTAAACAGACAAGAAAGAAAAGTTAATCTTACTGTTTAAAACTCAAAACTCAATAGGGAAAAAAACTTCCTTGAAGCTAGCATTGACATAAGAGGAAGTAAAAGAAGAAGAAGACATGAGAGACATGAAGACGAATAGTACCCAGGGGTCTCTCCTGCGGCATGAATTAATACTCTTATGCTAACAGATCCCTCATTCACATTCTTTTTAGTCTTCTCTTAGTGTTCTCTGGCATGAGAGTCGTGGAAATTTGTTCTATCTATGGGTTTGGATGTCCATGTAATTTTTTTGCTTTAAGTGTTTATGGGATGTCTGTATGCATATATATATATATATTGTTGAGGTTCAAAATATGTTAGAAATAAATAAAAATAAAACTATCGATGATTTGCTTATCAATCGGACTACCGTAAAGTTGACATAGATTTATGATTAGTTTAATTAAGTAAATAAAAATAATTCCAAAACTTATAACACATTTTTTTTTCTATTAAATTAATATTTGGTTTGTTGAATAAAAAACACAATTTTTATAAGTAAAACTGATTTTCAAATCATACAAATGGCATTGCCACTCACTATGGACAATGCAAAGCTCCCGCCATCTTTCAAGCATTCTGCAGCGTGGGGTCCTTAGGAGAAGACCTTCCCAGGTTTGTGAGCTCTCTTCAAGAACGCCCTGAGTGAGGACTTAAGTTACATGACTTTAAGATTGGATGCCCTGAAGATAGAATCTCTACAAGCTAGTTTACCACTGACAGTTTGCTGTAAGGATCAGTGTTCAAGAGAAGCATCGGTGTCATTCGACGTCACTGTTATTGGTGAAGAAGTTTGAAGACAATTGGATGAGATAAATGTGAGTGGTTATTATATAAAAATTGTGTTTTAATTTAAATTGTTACAACCAATCCCAAACTGTAATTATCATTGACCCACGGAAATTAAAGATCTCAGTTCAATTAAATATTGTTTTGCTCTTATAATAAATACATTTTGTAATAAAATTAAAATTCTTAACATTTGGCGCCCAACGTATAGGCAATGATAATTAGGGATAATAATCAGAATTAATAAGTAAATAAACATTTTTATATATATATAAAATTGCGTCAGCGGCAACGTAACCTATACCTTAAGTTTCGTGTATAAATCCGAATAAGATTCACTTATTAATAACAGTAGAACCGGTAAAAATAATAAAAGTAAAGGTTTTATTAATTATACTCTATTGATTAACTAGTTATTGTCTAAAGTATTAATTTAAATTCAAGATGTCTGAAAATGGTGATGGGAGTGAAGGTATAGGGGAGAATAATAGTCAAATTAAAATGTTAGAAGAGTGCCATAAAGTAGTGGAAAATGAGTCAACAATTGTCAGGGAATCACAGACCGCTGTCGGAAGTCAAAGCGGCATAGAATTAAAAACCGGTCAGGAATTCGCCGGAAACGGGCAACACGCGGCCAGCAAAGAAAGCGCGGTAGAAACGTCTGAAGCAAGCATGATGTTTGAGTTATATAAAATGATGAAAGAGAATAATAAAGGTCAGGAAATGCTTAGAACAGAAATTTCTGGGTTAAAAACAGAAATAATTAATTCAATTAAACAAGTATTTGACTACGGGATTTCGAATTTGGATGTTAGATTAACGAGTCATAAAGAAGAGAAGGTTACAAAGTTAACAAATACTGTGGATCAACAAAAGGAATTATGTTTTGCTCAACTTGATACGAATATAGAAAATATGGAAAATGTTATTATTCCTTTTGAAATTAATGAAGAAGAAGCTTACTCTATCGATGATATTAATAAAAATGCAAATGAACTTTTTGCCAATGATGAAGAAGAAATTGATGAGGAAACAACTATTAAAGAGAAGAAGAAATCCAAACTAACTTTTTCAAATGATGAAGATGATGATGATAATTCAGCAATTAAAAAAATTGTAATTGAAGATGAAACAAGAGATAACCAGTGTTTTAATGAGAAAATGGAATTTAATGATTTTTCATCAGAGGATGAACTTAAAAGTAATTTGGAGAAGAGTTTGATAAAAAACCAACCTGTGTGTGATTATGAATTTGATGATGGTGATAAGAAAGCTACCAATGACAATTGTTATGATGCAGTTGATGTTTGGAGAATTGATAAACCAAACAAAGCAAATGAAGATAATATTGATGAGCCCAATACTACCGTGAAAAATAAGTATTTAGACAGTGATATTTATGATGCCGAAATATCTTCTGATGAAGGCCAAATAAAAATTAGTTATCATAAGGTGGAAGAAAATTTTGACCATTCCAAAAAGAAAAATAAAGAAAGAAAGGACAAAGCTAAGAGAAATAATTTACAAAGAACAACCAGTAAATATTATATTGGGATAAAATCTTGGAAAAAAGCTGCAGACATCCGAAACTACTGCGGGGAAAGGTGAAGGAAAAATGTTGATTTTCAACGCCGGTTGGAATTTAAGGAACTTTATAGGATTACAGAATGCTATAGGTGACAATAAGGGGCCTAGGCCAGGTAGAGTATAATGGTCCTTAGGGTTCATGACTTTACTTGGAAGAGAGGAGGCAGTCGTCGGTACGCAGCAGCCAAGTCAAGACGTAAGGAGGAGGATGGAGAATGTATCATAAGTCACCTATAGCTTCCGGTTTTCATTGTAAGTTGTTTTTAAGATTTATAAGTCTGTAACTATGATCAGCACAAATAAAATATAATGTTATTCTTTAATTATTCTTATTTAATAAACAACTCCTGGTCAGTCAACCACGTTAACCTTTGGAGAAGAGTATATATGTCTCTTATGTATTAATAACATAAAATTATTACGTATTAAGTATAACGATCTCAGGGTGGCATCCCATTTTAGTATTTAATTATATTCAGATCAAAGGATCTCACTTTTCCCTGAGATCATAGCTTGGGCAGTAAAGCCAATATAGCAAGAATGACTAAATTGCAATAAAATCTTTGTTTAAATTTGATCACTCCTGCTACTAAATCTAATAAATTATTATATATAAAACCCAAAATTAATGTAAATTTAATAATTCATAAAGAATCCGGAAAATAAACATTTTTTTTTTTTTTTTTATAAGACAGGCGAATGTTGAGGTTCAAAATATGTTAGAAATAAATAAAAATACAACTATCGATGATTTGCTTATCAATCGGACTACCGTAAAGTTGACATAGATTTATGATTAGTTTAATTAAGTAAATAAAAATAATTCCAAAACTTATAACATATTTTTTTTTCTATTAAATTAATATTTGGTTTGTTGAATGAAAAACACAATTTTTATAAGTAAAACTGATTTTCAAATCATACAAATGGCATTGCCACACACTATGGACAATGCAAAGCTCCCGCCATCTTTCAAGCATTCTGCAGCGTGGGGTCCTTAGGAGAAGACCTTCCCAGGTTTGTGAGCTCTCTTCAAGAACGCCCTGAGTGAGGACTTAAGTTACATGACTTTAAGATTGGATGCCCTGAAGATAGAATCTCTACAAGCTAGTTTACCACTGACAGTTTGCTGTAAGGATCAGTGTTCAAGAGAAGCATCGGTGTCATTCGGCGTCACTGTTATTGGTGAAGAAGTTTGAAGACAATTGGATGAGATAAATGTGAGTGGTTATTATATAAAAATTGTGTTTTAATTTAAATTGTTACAACCAATCCCAAACTGTAATTATCATTGACCCACGGAGATTAAAGATCTCAGTTCAATTAAATATTGTTTTGCTCTTATAATAAATACATTTTGTAATAAAATTAAAATTCTTAACAATATATATATATATATATATATATTGTTGAGGTTCAAAATATGTTAGAAATAAATAAAAAACTATCGATGGTTAAGTTATCAATCGGACTACCGTAAAGTTGATATCGATTACTGATTAGTTTATTTAAGTAAATAAAAATGATTCCAAAACTTATAAAATATTTTTTTATTAAATTAATATTTGATTTGTTCAATGAAAAACACAATTTTTATAAGTAAAGTTGATTTAAATGGCATTGCCGCTCCCTACCGGCGTCTCCCGCCATATTCCACTCACTCTAGTTCGGGGCGTCCTAAGGATAGGACCTCTCCATTTATGTCTCACTCGAGTTCAGGGCGTCCTAAGGATAGGACCTCCCCATTTATGTCACGCTCGTGAGAAGGGCGTCCAGGGAAGAAGACCTCTCCAGTTGTTATCAATCGAGTACGACGCGTCCAGGGAAGAAGACCTTCCAGTTATTCATCAGTTTTCGAGTACAAGGTGTCCAGAAGACAGGATCTTCAAGTTGTTAACATCTGTGAGTGTCTATTTGAATCATTGTACTTTGAGAATTGTGTTTGTAATTTAAAAATTTGTTCTAGTTATCCCGACTTTAAAAATTAATTATCATTGACCCACGGAGATTTCCTTTTAATCAAATATTGTTTTGTTTTGTTTTCTTTGTAATAATTTAAATTTTGTAATAAAATAAAATTAACGTTGATTTTTAATTAACCAACTCTCCATAATATCACATTATATATCTTGAATTTTATTAAAATATTAAATTCTTAACAATATATTTGTACATACACACATTTACTTATATATGAGCAAAAAATGTGGTACCTGCATGTCAGGACACGTAAGAGTGCCTCTTCCGTCAATAGAAGACATTTGACACTTGCTGGGTACACTTTTCCAATTCAATCTCCAAGATATGATGGGAGTCGGCACGCCAACGGCTTCGCAGGCAATTATCAAAGTTTCTCCAATTTTCAAGTTGGCAAAAGGTGGTGGGTTAACTACAATTCTCATTGGATCTGGATAAATACAATAATAATGTAACATAATACTCATGATCAATAAGTCATCTGAAGAATTATTAACTTACAGCAATTTGTTTCATCTGAGCCATCTTGGCAGTCAACTGTCTTGTCGCAGTGGAAGTGTCGTGGAATGCACTGGTTTTTAGAATCACATTCATACTCGCTTTGTTTGCAATTAGAACCTGCACAAGTTTTTATAGGATTAAGCAATACAGATTATAATACAATTATTTATTTACTATATTTAAAAAATATCTAGCATGTCTCTTCTCAGAACTTCCTTAATCACTTTGATTTAGATTAGATCAAACTATTAGACAATATTTTAAGTGAGCATCAGAGATGTTTGTAAGATATAATTTTTTTGAGTTATCAAATCGTTTAATGAAGGTGGAAAGATTTCCATAGGGCCATGTGAAGCTATACTGTATAATGATTAAAACAAACCGATAAAGTTCGGCAAAGAAATTAACAGTAAAATTATGGCAGGCCTACAAAAACCTTTTACTGATGTGGAAAAAGAATGGTATTTCCAATTTCCGAAGATCATCTGGTGTGATCCTTGAATAATAATAATTATAACTATATTACTGAACATTATAATTTAATTAAATTACATAATTCAGTGAAAGACAAAGAATCATTACCTGGTCTCGGAACATTACACCCTTCTTCATCAGAATTATCTCCACAGTCATCTTCTTTATCGCAAACCCAACTTTTCAAGACACACTTTCGATTAGAACAACGGAACTCATTCGGTTCACATGATCCTGGAAATACAAATGAAATATAAACTTATTTTTCATAATAATAAAAAGAATGTTAATAACTCCAGAAGCAGAAGCTTACAGATATTCCATCTTCTTTTCTCATTTTACTAAAACCCATAAAAATCAAAGCCGTAATAATAAGACCTAACATCATTCAACATTATAGACAAATAACTACTGAAAAAGGTTCTACATGTGAAGGATATCATTTTTTTATTTTTGCTTTGGGTAGCATCAACGACATGCTCATGATGTATTTCTCGATTCTGGCGAGGGTTAGTGGCCAGTGTATGGGTCATACATTTTGTTTTAATCAACTTTAAAGGTTAGAATTCGATTGATATAAGAATGAAAATATTTAACTAAAAGGTCATTCATAAATGGTTGCGGAATTCATAGTAGAAATAAATTAAAGCATTAAAAAATAGCTAAACTTTTGGTTTCCCTTAAAAGATTTTATTTGTCAATCATTCTCTTGGTTTAAGTTGCTAATGGATGCAAATACACAAAAATTTGGATGATATAAAATAATATAACTATACTAATTATTATTGTAATTAAGTTGCGTTATTATTGTAATTAAGTTGAGCTTGTGGAGCCCATTATATGATTTGATTAATAAATAAACTACTTGAAAATGTATATTATTGCTTGGAGTGTCAATAGATTAGTAAAATCTGTTTAATATTAATCAGATTAATTTACAAATTATGGAATTTAAATAATTCAGACTATAATTGATTAAGAAATTCAAATAAAGAACACAGTTATTCCTAAGTTTAAAGTTTTCACTTCTGTTTGCAGTCCTTATTATGACTGCCTACTTAAAACTTTTTTTTATGTATATTTTAATCTAAACGGTCCGAATAGTTACAATCTATTTTGAAAAAAATTATAATTTTTGGATTTAAAACTTTTGAACAAGACAATGCCTGTTGGGTCCGCCAATAAATTTATGAAGTACATATTAAATTGATGACAAATTATTTAAAAATTAAATAACCTGGATATCTAGGGCATCTAGATTCGTCACTGCCATCACCGCAATCAAAATGACCATCACACACTTGAGACTTGTTGATACATTCTCTGTTGTAACAGGTTGCCTGATTAGGTCCGCAAACAGGGAAAGATGGTGACGTAGGATAAAGTACTGTAATGAAATCTCATAATTAGTAACTTTAGAGAAAAAAATAACATATATTATATTTATTATAATAAAATAAAAATAACAATTTGTAAAGTTTTAAGGATTCCCGTGGGAACAGGCAAGAGTAGAGTGAAGGAGCAGATTTTATGTACCTTTTCCTCAGGAGCTATAAGAGATTAAAATGTATCATTGGTTCATTACTTTCTCCACATTATCTTTCTTTCTATTGATGAGCAAAAATACACTGAAACCTATGTGAAAAAGGAATTGATGTGACTGAATAATGTGTCCATTGCAGGGCGGTAGTCGCTGAGGACTTTACAAGTGTTTATTAAAAAGTGCAAAAGTCAATCCATACATCAAAACTTCTATTTGTATTATTTCCCTATAGTTTTATTTTTATAAGTTTGTATAGTTTTGTTGTGAGGAGTGTAAATTTAGATGTATCATCAATTGTTATGGTGAATATTGAAAACATTATATGTGTATGGACCAACTGATCGGGTAAAACCTAATTAGATCACTGCGGTCAAAAGCAAATCTTTTGTTCATTTTGTTGTTCAAGCTTTCTTGTTTTAATTAACAAACTATAGAATATTAAGTAAAGGAATATATATTATTTCTATAATGGCGCCCGAACTCCAAATTTATTTTAATTTATTTAAATTTGAGCATTTCTTGGTTAGGTTTTCATCCCAAATAGCTTTTTGAAGGTAAAAACCCAAAAGGTAAGCTAACAAAGAAACAAGAAAAATGAGAGGCTGGCCGAGAATTTGTTGGAACCGCGGGATCAAAAGAAAAACTATAAGTCACACAATTGCAAACCAGTGGCTAGTTGCTCTCACCTGAGAGAGTAAGTATGAAATTACAAAAAATAAATAAAATAATAATAATCCAAAAGGAAACCTTGGTAGAATAATTACATTGCTCAACAGTAAGATGAACAGATTGTCTAGCGCCTGGAGTATTTGGGGAAATTCCAACAGCTTCGCAGTAATAAGTTCCAGTATGTTCAATCTGAAACAAAAATATGTATTCACATATTACAATAGAAAAAGAACTTTTTAATATAACATTAACTTAAAATTTTGTTTTGAAAATTTAAATTTAAAATAAAAGTTATCATAAAAAATCTAAATAGAATGACTCTTAGAAAATAAAATAAAAATAAATTACTAATTACATTGAGAAGAGCCTTATAATGTGTTACATGTCACATACGTTTTTTAAAAATAAAAAATGAATAGAATAGCCTTCTTTCGAAAAAAATAAGCTCTGAAATACTTCTAGGAGTTCAGAATAATTCCGAAGATCAACTTATGTGAAAAAGGTCAACAAATGGATTTTGACAAGAAGAAGAAATGGAGATGTTTTCATCGAATTATCAGTGTTCGGGCTGTAAACAATGGCGGATAGCAGTCCAGGGTGACCTACTAAATCACAAGTACAAAAAAAGTTTACAAAAATACCTTGACATTGGGCATTTCCAATCTGCCATATGAATCCCTGCTACCAGGAGGAAGTGGGAGGCCTCCTTCGCGGTACCATCGCACTTTGTAGCGACCAAGGCCTTCATCTCGACACCGGAACACAGCCTCTCGTGCTTTAATTAAAAAACAAAAGATAATAGAAATTACCGAAACAATATATATCTATATAATTATCAATAACTTAAATAATTATCTTAGAAGCGACCTTAACATACATATGACTCACCATTCACAATCTCTTGAAAGGATGCATTTAAACATTATAAAAAGAGCTATTAGATTAAAAATTACCAAATAATAATTGTAACTATGGAAATGCCAAAAGGAACTATCAGTGACGTGACTTACTTTCTTTTATAATTTGATCTCCTTCGTATATCTTCACTTCTGGTGGAGGGGTACCAGCTGAAAATAATAATAATTATAATAATTCATTGTCGCTTAATGAATAAAATGTTTTATTATACTTAATAATTTTATTCAATTAAAGATTATATATACATGTCTGTTGAATGTTTTGGCCAAAGGCCTGAACAAATGCAAAAACAAAACAAAATACTCAAAGTTTGAGAGATCAGGGGTTCTTGTCTTGACATGGATTACCAGCATATCTTTTATTTGAGTCACTATTGGTAACAATAAAATGTTTAATTTTTAACGGTGAAATATAATATAATTTAAAAATCAGGCTAAAATTCTAATTAAATAATTATTGGAAATGTCAAAGACCCTAAGTACTTAAACTTCTCCACATGTTCCAACTTATTCCCTCCTACAACAATATCGCCAAATTCTCCCCCTCTTCTGCTACTAACCATATACTTAGTTTTATCCGAATTTACTTCCAGCCCTATTTCCTTACCAGCATTCATCAACTCGTCCGCTAACCCAAGCACGGATATTTTAATATTCATATTCAAATTCAAACCTTTTTTGGTGTGTATAACTTTTTTAATAACATATTCAAGTGCTAAATTGAATAGAATAGAATAGGTGAAAGCGAATCACCTTGTTTTGAATCTGGGTGAACCTTGAACTTCTCCAAAAAATTATTACCGGTTCTAATCTTACTGAAAGTTTCACTCATACACATCCTTACAAAAATCATCAATTTCTGTTTTATACCCTGTTCAATCAATACGTTATACCTCATTTGATGGAATCATAAGCTTTTTTAAAATTTATTTAGAGCTGATCAATGACTCCCTTGAATTCTAATTTTTCTTTATTATTTGGCATAAGAATATTTTATCGATAGCTCAATGATTTTGTATAAAACCACGTTCATACTCTCCGATAATTTACTTGGCATATTCCGTAATTTTACTAGTTAGTAATAATGAGAATATTTTAATAGGTAATAAAAAAAAAATATTATTTTATAATACTTACCACAATTTTCCTCGTCAGAGCGATCTGGGCAATCATAACTGCCATCACAATGCTGATATGTTGGTATGCATTTATTTCTAGACCGACATGCGAATTCATCGTCCCTACAACGGACAGGCTCTGGATTGTACGGTGGGTCTAGAAGTAATAAAAAATATACTGATTATTAAAACGGAAAATAAAATAATGATATGAAGACTGATTATGGTTATCTTTATTATAGATTATATATGATAATCTATAATATATATCCACCCGATTCTTATAAATTCCGATACCGCTTACAAGAAGAATTCTCTCATCAAACTATGTGTTTTCTCTTCTTAGTTTATGTGCTCTGAACTTATAAATTAGTATTCATTTAATGAAACTAGCATGTGTTTGTATCTTCTTTTGAATAAAACAAGCTCTAACACTTTACTCATGGCCATTAACACTTGGCAAATATACGAATATATAAGAGTATTTAGATAGATGAAGAAAGAAAAAATATTTAAAGTAAGGGTAGGTAACAGTACTTTCCTCTTATACAGGCGCCACTCTGATAAGAGAGAGGATATAACAATCTAGTAACCTTTTGACATTTATAAAATTTACAAAATATTTTGCACATTAAGTAATAAAATCGTTGAATATGTGAGGGATGGTTTGATAATGTTTGTGTATGTTTTCTGTTAGCCTTTTTTTATTTATTAAATTTATAAATCTTTTTGCACATTAAGTAATAAAATCGTTAACCACTCATAAAATTTTGTTGACCCAGGAAAAAGTGTGCATACCCATACCATTGAAAGAATGTGGGGAACTGTTAATTGGAGAAATAGGAAAGAGGAACCAATAGGGACTCTAAGAATCACATCTAATCGAATTTATCTTTTGAGAAAAGGACCTGTTTAAGGAAATATTAGACGTTACAGTCACAAATTAGCCTGTAAATGGTATATAAATGTTATTATTATAATTTTGTAATTTAAATATGTATACATCTTCGTGAAATATTTTCTTAGGTCAAAACTTCTAAACAGAGGCATCGGCCTTGGGATGTAAGGTTAAGCAATCTTATCAGTGGCGCCGGGTATAAGAGAAAAGTACCACATGAACAAAGAATTTCCACAAACAGCACCATTAGAGCCGATATACAGTACTGTGCGAATTAATGCGAACACGTGATAATAATAAAAGTTTTTCGCAATTGGCAACACGTTTATTTGTCAAAATGGCGGCTATTTTGTGTTTGTGTTTTGTCAATCAGTAAGTTACGAGACAAAAGAAATCTACAGACACGTGAAATTTTGTTACTTTTTAGAACTAAAGTTTTTTTGCAGACGTAAACTTAACTAAAGTTTTTTGTTTCTTATTTTAGAAGATGCATATTTCTCCGAAAAAATGCACTAAGATTGTTACTTTGAGTGAACACACATTAATGACTCACAGAGGCACACGTCAAGAGCTATAGTTAAAGCAAGACTTAAACAAATTAATTGTAAAACAAAAACAAAGCTGATTGAGGCAATAATTCAGACATGGTTTAGAGACACGCAAATATCAGAAAATTGTAAAAAACTTGTTGATTCTATGCCAAATTGTGTGCAAGAAGTTATAAAAGTTAAGGGAGCACACATCTCGTACTAAAAAAAAACTTAATTGTAATTGTTTCTCTTTATTTTTTTTTAATAATAATGATATTTCTTTTTTTTTCTAATTTATCACTTGTATTCAAATTTATTCGAACAGTACTGTACCAATATCCTTTCCACCAGTAAAAAATGGACTTAAAGAGCAGTGATTCGTATTAGATTTATGGATTATGCTGGGGATAGCAATATTTTTGTTAATGTTAGTATTATATCTATGAAACAAAAAATTCTCTACTCACAATTACAATCGTTGTTGGTTTCATCACTTTGGTCATTACAGTTTGGAACACCGTCGCACCTTTGGCTCAAAGGAATGCATTGACCATTGTTGCATTCGAATTGAGAGGCAGAACAAGGCCCTGAAAATAGATAAGTTTATGAATCTAATGATTAAGTTGTTACCAACAATAATAATAATTTAATAATAATTTAATAAATAAAATTAATTTTAAAAAATAAATAAAACATCAATGATACTTAATTCTAGCTCCTATACCATAACTACTATTGCTATTAAAATTACTAATAGCATTACTGAGCTGATAAAAGTACAATAAAAGCCACATTGTAATCACAAACAGTAAATGCTAATTAAAATTAAGATATTTGGGCCTTATGAAGCAAAGCAGTACTGTAACCTCTACTACACAAAATTAATTTTTTACTACATCTCATTCTCTATAACATCGATCGCTACATATTTTTCAAACAATTTTTCATGGTTTGTAATGGATATGAAAAACCAAACTAATATCATAAAATAAAATTAGAAAATAACCTTTTGTTGTATTATTAAATTATTTTCTACTTTAAACAAAGACCGTGATGCTTTCGTGAGATTTATTTAATATCTGTAATAATATATTTATTGAAATGTAATGAAATTGTGATATATTTTTTAAATTATCAAATTAAAACAGTGCAAACTAAATTTAAGGGGATATTTTCTACTTACGAATGACTCTAATGTATTCAATAATATTGAAAAGTAAAAAGAGACCTTACATAAATGTTAAGACTGTGGAAAAATTCCAACGAAAAGCCTTAAGTCTCCAAACAAACAATATTGGATAGATAATTTCTATTTCTGTTTTTGTTTGGAGACTTAAGGCTTTTGTTGGAATTTTTCCACAGTCTTAATATTCAATAATTTTAATTTTTTTATTTGTCTCAGCCGAACTCGATCCCGGGACTAAGAGTACCAGGAGAAGACATCACTAACATTTTATTCTCATAAGTCCCAAGTTAATTGACCCATTTATTGATAGAATTTCTTTTTTTTTTCTAAATAAATTATGAATTTTTACTATTTTTTTTTTTAATTATAACAATTCTGCAGCTATTTTGGTAATGTAATACATCAATGATTATGATAATTAGAAAAATAATTTTATAAATAAAAATAATTCATACATTAATTAAATAATCGTAATTATTCGGGTAGGAGAAAATAATTAAATTATATTTTAGCCCTGGAAAAATATAACCGACTCGAAAGAACATTCGGAAAAGTATTGTCGGAGCACTAATTACATTGATCAATAAGCTATCATTTTTATTTTAAATATTTTTTTTTTATGGTTATAGCTGTTTATAAAAAAAGTTAATATTTAAGTTTTACTTAACTGATTAATAAGTACCTGATGGCTGAATTGAGATTACACCTTACAAAATGGCGGTATACTTACTACAACGTCCAGGATCTTCGTCACTTCCATCTCTACAGTCCACTTCTCCATCACATAATTTAGACCATCTTACGCATTTACGATCACTGATACATATGAAGTCTGAACTCTCGCAATCACCTGCTCAAATACAAAACTAGCTACTAAGCTACTCAAAACATACCCTTTTATAAAGCAATTAAACATATATATTTTTAAATAAGAAAACAAAATAAGATAATAAATAAAATTGGAGAAATTTTAATTAATGAAAGTAAGAAATGTTGATTCTATATAAAAAATGAAAAGGCGTTAAAACGATCACAGTTAATGAACGATCAAGACTCAACTACAAAAAAGTAATTGCAGTGTAGATAATAAATATCTATAGTCCTAATAATTAATCAAAATTTTTAGACAAGAACATTCTTCCATCTGGAAATAGATTGGTAAAAACTTAGTCATAAAAAGAGGTAGGAAGCCTTGAATCCGACAGACTATTTGGTGAAGCATAATGTGACAAACATATCTAAAGATAATAGCATTACCCGAAAATGAGGAGTTATAATCCAGAAAAATCTAAAAAAAATTGCAATTCTAATACTTGAAGATTTGATTATAATTGGTCCAAATAAACTCCAACACACTAAGCAAATGGGCTGTAAAAAATATAAGAAAATGCTTCATGAGCTTGCCTTTTAAGAACTAAAATACACTGACAAAATAAAGAAAACTCCTACTAATTATAATGGATTATTATTAAAAAGCATTAGGAAGAGGACACCAGCATCCATTTTCTGAGAAGACAAAACTCTTCCAAAACTCGGAGAAGAATAAATGATTAAATAAATAAAATATTATTATTATCCTCTCAAAGTTCCATAAAACCCCCTTCGTATTCTGGATAACTATATCTACCATTATTTTACTAAGACGGGAAACGGGTTCACTTGTAGTGTAGTGGTTAGCATAACAAGGTCACGGGTTCACAGCCCGGCAGTTGGTCTTAGGATTTTTTTAAGGAGTAACAAATACTTGGTTATGTGCCCTTTGGAAGGAATGTGGAATGCCAGTCTGTGGATACTGTTAACCTACATTGTTTATATCCTGAACACTGATAACAACTACCTTTTTACTCATATTCATCGAAATAAAATGAATATGGAAAAAATAGCATAATGCAAGGCATGAATAAACTTTAAAGCTGTTAAAATTGTTATTATAGACTCCTCTAGCCACGTTCCTTATCTTATAACAATTTTTTTTCATACACTTTCGTCGAAAACATTACCATGTAAAGTTCTTTCCATAATCCAATTCATGACCTTTTTGACTTGAAATTATTCCGAAATTCTGGAAGTACAACTTCACAGATTCTTCTTCCGAAGACAACAATTCCCAAAGTGACATTCTGTTCATTTTAAATAGTCAATAACAAAATTACAACCAACAACAAATAACAAACAATATCCCCAAAAACAATACAGGAAACTATTTAATAATAAACAAATACAATTAACAAGGCAAAAACAATACGGAAAAGAATTTAATATAACATACAGACAGAAATAACTGAAATGAAACACAAGTAGCGGGATGAGTCAAGTCAGCGTCTGCAGTATCAGGTACTCGTTAAAGATCACTATACTATTACTTATTATAACTAGATAGGCAACATTTAGAACTCCCAAAATAGCATCACCCAATTAGCCATGGAAGCAAAAAGTGATATTAAATGTATATACAAGATAGGAAAAAATCTCTTTAAAATTGAATAATAAATAATAGAGCTGGTACAATCTTTCTTTATCAAAAGGAATCAAATATTAAGATTACCGACAAGGTTATGTCCAGCATGTTATAAAATTGATAAATTAGTTACGAATAAAATTACAGTAAGTAAAAACTAGAGGGATGCCAACCTCATTTAATAAAATAGAGAGAAAAAATAAAATAAAAAAATATGATCATACGTTTCGGGCAGTTTTTCTCGTCACTTCCATCAGTACAGTCTGCAATATCATCACAGTGATAATCTTTAGATATACAGGCACCATTGTCGCACCGGAACTCATTATTGATACAATCAATATCTGCCAGCCATACAGACATATTAAGCAACAACACATATACTAACATACTAAATAAGATAGCCTTTACAATAAATTGAAAACAATTTCAAATAAATATAAATTAAAACCTTATACTGTCTAAGGCAATAGCAATAGCCTGTAAGCTTAATAGTTTACATAGAAGCTATTACTAATTACGTACGTAATTACATAAAAACCAGAATCTCTCTCTTTTTTTAAAATTTTCAAAATTGACAGGTAACTTAAAGTATTCGTAAAAGAAGAAGACAGAATATATTTTAAATGTAAACAATATATACACCCAATGAAAATATATATATATATATATATATATATATATATATATATATTTTTTTTTTTTTACTTAAGATGATTGAGACTATGGTTCTTTGGAATTAAGTAACTTAAGGTACCAGGAACAGTTTAGTTCATCAAAGCATACTATAAAGATTATTCATATTTTATAATTAATGAATCATATACATACTGATATGAAATAATATTATAATATGTACATATTAATTATGGAAAGCTGCCAAATTCAGACCATTAATCTGAAGAATAAATTAAAATAAAAACAGAATTCTCTAATCATTCTAATCACTTCAAGAACATGTCAAGAAAAGGATTTTTTTTTATAATTCAGTTTATAAGTTAGTTTGTTTTCAGATTGCTACAGTTTCCTAATCTGATTCAGGACTATTGGATCGTTTCATGTGAATTGTTCATTATTAAAGGAAAGGTTATTTAGTAAAACAACTTTATGATATCAAATTATTTTTATAAGGTCTTCGTAAGCTAGCTCTTCAGTTACTCACTGTGGGAAACATGAAGTCTGACATTGTCGTGTAAGAGTCTATACTATGTGTTTTTAGATTAAAAAATGCAGTTTATTTTTTGATAAATGTTTGTTAAATTATGTCAATATCCCTGCTTTATGATGTGGATGTGATGGTTTGACCTCTGGGCAGAAAGGTGAAATGAATTATTCCTCCCATTGACCACCATATAGAAATCAATCATTTTTTTGGATGTAAATTTGGTTTTGGCATGGGCGAATGGTCAGTTCATTACAACACCTTTTCCCATTCTTCCTGGTAATCCGGACCATTTTTTTCTCAATTTTACGGTCAACTAATAATTATTCAAGATAAATTAAAAGTAATAAATAGTCCAATACAGGCAACTTTCCTCAATTTTTTGATTATTATATGAATCAAAAATTATTTAATTTTGAAGATTAAACTTCTAATTATTAGTATTAATTACTTAATACTAAATGGATGAAGGTCCAATTTAGCCATTAATTTAAATACTTTAAGCCGTTTTAAAAGCATTTTTTACAAAGTTGCAGGGCAAATATACAAACTACTATATGCTAACTTCTTCTATAAGCATTAATTACTAGTTAAATATATTATCTAATGGACAATAACACACCAGACAGACTTCTGCATCACAATACTTTAACATAGGAGTTACATTAAATAAACAAAACTTTTTTAAGCAAACAAAACTTTTAATTTAATTACAAAAATGGAGTTACCAGTTTAAAAAAATATGTTTAGGTTCTAATGAATAATATGAATGTAGTTTTAATGTATTCAATAGAAAAGGCACAAAATAACAACATTAAAAAAAAAAGGACAGATCTCAAATATTTAAATAAAATAACTTCCGTAACCTTATAGTATTTAACAGCTTGCAAATGCAGCTTGCTAAGTGCAAATATTCCGTTAATAGAAAAATAAATTTTAATCGTATATTTAGCTTCTTAGATAATTTATAGATTGTGTAATATCTTTAACAGATGTAAATTTAATAATAAAATTAAAAATTAAAAAAGAAAAACAATCTAATAAAATTTTGAAATTACCATCGCAGCCTTCTTCATCACTGGAATCTCCACATTCTACAAACTTATTGCATCGAGCTTCTCCGGGAATACACTCCCCATTTCCACATGTGTATTGTGATTCATGGCAAACTCCTAATATTCCAAACAGGGAAATATATCCTTTTATTTTGATAATTCGTAATAAATTGTTACTGATAGAAGAGTATTTTTTAATTTTTTTTTATAGGAAATGAAATAAATAATTAATTAGAAAAAGAATTTGTGACGATTAAAAGTGCAAAGTGATAGAATTTGAATTTTAAATAAAGAAAAAAGAAAGTAAGTGCAATTAAGAAGTACAAACATGAAATTCAGAATAATTATTTATTTTAAAAGCATGCTGAGCATTTGTGCACTAATTATTTGAAATGCATTGGCTCCCTGGTACTAAAATAGACGAAAGCATTTGTTAATAACGTTTTGTATATATATATTTTTTTTAGGAAGATAGGTTAAAATTAGTATTCGAGGAATTATTTATGTATTAAACAGAGTATTGATAGAAAATAATTATTGATACCAATCAATAATCAATGATCAATACCACGTAATTTTGATTGAGATATATGGATTTAAATTCCTTTAAATATATATTCCTTTATATATAAATAAGAAAGACTGTACCACTACAACCCATGAAGGGTCTTGGGTTCAGTACATGGTAGAGACAGTACTGTTTCTAACAATTACTGGACAATGGTTGTGCAGGGAGGTGATTTATTCAAAGTTACTCTGAACCACCAAGTTTTTCCTCCAATTAAGGATACCCATATTATAGGGTGAGCTTCAGAAGGGTCTGTAGATCCTGCAGGATCCATCCATGACTGCCAACAGATTAAAATAATTTATATGCCATAGCTGGATTTGAACCCAGGACCTTCCGCACAGTAACTCAGTGCTTTACCACTGAGCTACCCTGCTCCACTTGATATCTTAGTGTTACTAAATATTAGATACCAATATGAATGAATGAAATGTAGGCCTCATATTTGCATGGATACAACCAAACTGAACTTGAGTCAGGTGGTGGCAGAGATGGAATTACGATTTTTGCAAGGAATATTAACTTCAAAAAGCTACAGTCCCTGGCCATATTAATGTGACCACCAAGAAAGATTATTTTCTTTTTGTTTTTTCCTAATTTTTTTTATATACTTTCACATGTCTTAATAAATTGCTGTTTTAAGTAATGGCAACACTTTTATAAGTTTTTTAAAAGTATTTTTTGTAATGGCAGCATTGGTTTTAGTACAGCCATTTTGTTTTACGAGTGTCGGCATAATTTGTGTTTGAAATTTTAGTGGATTTATTGTTTCTTTTTCAATAAATACAAGTCGGATTCGGTAAATTTATTATCGATTTATTATTTGTATCATATATTTTAACTATTTTGATAGTTTTTTCATCAATATGTAAAATAGAGTGTAAAAAGGGTGACACCACAAAAGATTGAAAAAAAATAAAGATTTATTTTTGAAACTATTTTTTCAATTTCATATTATTATTAGATAACTAACTTACAAATAAAACTAATATTTAAACTCGATTTACATCATTACGCAGACAAAAAGATAATGCAAACATGTAACAAGAACGAATCTATCCAGTGGTCACATTAATATGGCCAGGGACTGTAAGTGTCACCTGTGGTGTAGTGGTTAGTATAACACCCTTCAATGCCCAAGATTGTGGGCTCAATCTTGGGCACTCATTAAAGATTCCTATCCTAATTATACTTGGATAGGAAAAATTTAGAGCTCCCTCTGTAGCTTTGTCCGATACCTCCAATAAACAAACTTCGCAAACATTAACTCTCTCACTAGAGAGACGTTTGGAGCAGTTTAGAAAAGCTAAATAAGCGTAGAATACTAAGGAGATGTCTGTTTATTTCTTTTAATATAATGTTTTTGAAGGTAGTTTCATAATAATACGAATAATATTTCAAGCATTTTTTAAAACTTATAATAGTTTGGCACCCGAACGTCCAAATTTTATTTTAATTTACTTAAATCATATTATTTATTTGGTTTCTGTTTTTTAAGTAAAAAGGAGTATAAATACAAAACCCTTAAGTCCAAACAGTCATTTAATTCATTTTTTCATAACATTTAAACGTTTCGACACACGAGTGGTCATTTTCAATACATTTTATACACTGTATTTATACACCAGAAGAAAAGTATAATTTAAGTCCAGTACTCTAGGCTATTAATATTGTAAAAAGGAGATTTAGATTCAATAACAAAAATAAACCTAACAAACTAATGAGATCATACGAGTAGAGCATGCTGGTGCTACATCTCAATCTGCTTGTGACGGATGGTAATGCCAAGTTCAGAAAATCATCCGGAGTAACCAAAGGCAAATTGATGACTAATTGATAAATTGATGACAAATCTAAAAGACACCTAATAAACTTAAAAGAAAGTGAACTGAGGGATAGTTTTTGTTGTTTTTAATTAAATTTTTAGATTTTTTGTTTAAAAAAAATTTCAGAAAATTACTAATTTTCAACATAAAAAAAAGATAAAATATTTTTACAGTTTGGTTTGACTACTAACATCCATAAATAAATATTTTTATTAATAAAAAATTAACAGTTATGGAGTTTTGATTAAAAGAAGAAAATACAACCTAATTTTATATTTTGTTACTAAGAGAAGCGGAAAAATAAGCAATACGAAAAATAACTAATCTAACAAATTAGCATTGTTAAGAGGGTGTAAATTCTACTTACAGATTACAATATCAAGCATGAAAATTAAATCTAGATGTTTGTAAATCATACGTCAAATCACAAAGGTTAAAGGTAATTACCAAGCAAACATTAACAATACTAAGCAACACTTCAAAAATTTCTGAACAATGAATTATGATTGTAAAATAAAAGTGATCATAAAGTGCACTTTGGCAAAATAGAGAAAGCCATATTGTTCTACAGTTTGGTCTTATCTAGCCAGCCACGGGCATTTTCTAAGCTGATTTCAAACTTGATTTTAGTTTTTAGTAACATATATTGTTTTTAACGGAATAAATCACCTTTCATACATAAAAGCTAACTGGGCAATAATCCCTTTTGACAAAAAAAAAATTATCTGCCCCTCAAAAACAGCCTCCTAATTTTGTTTAAATAAAAAATGAGTTGATTTGATTTGCGAAATAACTCCATACTTGAGAGAACAAAACTTATTAAATCTGAAATCAGCATGAATAAATGATTTGGAAATAATGAGTTGCAAAGAGTAATTATTTTGTAGTTGGGAAAACAAATTACCTCTTTAAGACACTTACCTGGACATCTTTCTTCATCACTTCGATCTGGACAGTCAGGATTCTTATCGCATACTTGACTTCTGCTGATGCAAGTATAACCATCAGAACACATGTATTGATCAGCTTGGCAGCCTAAAACGAGTTAATTTTTTAATAAAAAAAGTATTCGAATAGCTACAGTTTAAAAAGTTAAACTGAGAAAAAAAATTAATATAATTAAAGTCAAATAAATAAAAATGTTAAATCAATTATGTGATAATTCTAAAACATCATTGCAAGAAAAATGCTAATTTTATTTTTAGGATAGATGAGTTATTTATGCATAGATATTCCTTGCAAAATATATGTTCTATAAAATATATAATATAAGTTATAATACTTTACTTATCATGTATAATTAAATACATATTTCTGTCATATAAATCTTAGGTAGGTACATAGCGCTCACTTTCATAAAATGCATAAACAGTCCTTTCAAAGGGATACTTAAAGAAAAAAAATAAAGTTTTTTTCCCAATTTTTTTTCTCATAGTCCAAAATTTTATTTATAATTAATATCAATATACATTACACAGTTGTATACTGTTTTTTTAATAAATTAGGGATTTTTTTTTTCTTTTTGACAGCACATTTCCTAATCCATCTCTTTGCACAGAAAGAAGAAATTGAAGCCAACTATATAAAATCTAATCAGTCTCTACTTGGTAATATAATGCATTTTTATTCAATAACTAGGTATGATACATCCTACGAAAAATTACTACCTTTTACACTACAAATCGAGTGACGCAAGTTTATATAAAAAAAGTTCACTTCAATTTTATTACTCTCTGCAGGGATAAGAGTTTTTGAGTTGAGCATGATACAAACCAACATAAGTATTGAAAAAACAATAAAACCAGCTAAATTCATGGAATTTCAATCAAAATGGATATTCCTGCTAAAATCGGGAAATATAAAATTTTCATGATCACAACACATCCTTTACTACTTATGAGGAAGTAAAATATTAAAATATTCATGTTAATATTTGTTTTGCCGTTTCATGCTACTTCAATACTTACTAGACTGACACTCTAAGCTTCCAATTAATTACAAAATACTCATATGCATGACTAGTATAAGACCTCTGTGGACTTTGAGGCTCCAGTGAGCCATAGAATTAGTCTTGTATCCAATCCTTACAATCCGAAATCTTATGTAAATCAACAGTGCTCTCAACTTTATTACAAATAATCATCTATAATGGCCTAAATGTCCTATTTGTTGCTGATTTGGCCCGAAACCGATATCAATTCTTTCATGAAAAAAAAAAAATTCCAACTCGAGCCGACTAGTTTTAAACCTAGCTTGTTCAATTTCCAATTATCCTCTAGACGCCTGGAAAGAGCATGGCCTCGTGACCTAACTTAAACCTCTTATTTGAGTACTGATACCTGGCAGTTTCTCTATTTTCCTTTATCCAAGTATCATTTTTAATATTTATCTGTATTGTTATTGATACAGTTGTAATTTTAAATAAATAAATTTAAAAAAGAAAACTTTTCATTTTATTTTTTTATTTTGTTCTGTTAAAATTCTTTGTGAGAATAAATAGATGATTTATTTTTTGTTAATTATACTTCCTGTCAGTAAATAAAACACACAAATATAAAGTTAAAGAATAGTTAATTTTATTATGAGGCATTGTTAAACATTCCACAAACATTGCTTTTATTCATAACATTATTTAATGAATATAAAAACCTTACACCAGTATTAAATATTTAATAATAATATTGTTTATAGTAATATAAAAAATAAAAATAAGAAAAAAAAATGTAACTTACAAAATTCATCAGATCCATCAGCACAATCATTATACCCATTGCAACGTTTTGAAGGATCATGACATCGATCGTCAGAACAAGAACCCCCTCCGCAATAAGGACCAGTAGGTACAATAACTATAACCACATGCTTGTCAGATTCGAAACTAATGCACAGTGGCCAAACCAAACGCATTGATAACATATGTCATTTTGAATAAAACAGCAAATAAACTAAATCGAGTTATTTATTTTTAACCAATCCAAGCTAAATAATATCAGAAACTCAAATTTTCATTCACTAATTGTTTTTTTCTTTTATATAAAGGACCAGAGTACATTCCTCTTGTATGAACACCACTGCATATTGCTTAACCTTACATTCCTACAATCTTTTTAGGAGTTTTGAGGTAAGAAAATATTTCAGGAAGATGCAACAAATTTATATTCAAATAAAATTTGAATTTAAATAATTATAATAACATTTATATATCAGTTACAGGCAATTTTATGTCTATAAGGTCTAATATTTACTTAAATAAGTCCTTTTCTAGAAACATAAATTTGGTTAGGTATGATTCTTAATAGCCTCTATTGGTTTCTATTTCTTCACTTGACACTTCCATAGATTCTGTCAATAGTTAGAGTATACACGCATATAACAAATTTGTATGAATGGTTAGTGATTTTATTACTAAATATGCAAAATGTTTTATAAATGAAAAACAAAAAAGAGGGCAAGTAAGAAACATACACAAACCCTAACAAACCTTACCTCACATATTCAAAAATTTTATTACTTAATGTAAAAAATGTTTTAAATGGCAAACAGAAAACATAAACTAAGGTTACAAGATCGCTATATCCCCATCCCTTATCAGTGATGGCGCCCGAACAAGAAAGAGGAAAGTACCGGGACCAAACTAACAAAAACAATTTTCTTAATGAAAAAATGTACAAAAATGTCAATTAACAGAAATATTTTGGCACACTAAACTAAATATCTTCATATATTTTATTTAGGAATGATATCTGAGAGTGAAATTAAAGAAAATAATTTTTTTTGGGGGCGTTTGGTATGGCCAACTATAACTCTTAGAGACTAGGCCAGAAGTCTTACCATTCTCACAATCCATTTCATCACTCATGTCATTGCAGTCGGATTGGTTATCACACCTTTTCTTCATTGGGATGCAATGATTGTTGTTGCATTTAAACCAATCGGCAGGGCACGCTAAATCATGCATAAACAGATAAACATGCTCAAAAGCGGAACACACTCTCATAACAACGTACAAATAAAGGTAGTTTCAAATGAGAAATTAATGTTATCAACCGAAACATTTTCAAAATTATTACCCAATCTTCACTAAGCAAAAGAAGTACTTTAAATACAGTACAGTCTCGATAATTCTTCTTTTCAAAAGTATTGAAGGTATTGCTCGAACTTGAAATTCGTTTGTTCTTTTTACGCTCCCGTTTTCCCAATACTTATTATTATTATCAGCCATTGAATGATCCTGTGGGATTTGAAGGACTCCGAAACTAATCCGGCATCTCTCTATAAAGTGGGTATCTATTATTGGGGAAAAACCTTACAATTGAATACAATTTCCATCAAATCGCCTTTGTCTCGGATGCATCATAATCCATACGAATAAGTAAAAATTCAAAGCAATAAAATAGAGCCAAAAACTCAAAAAGAAACACTATTATTTATTATAATGCTATTGAGAAAAAACATATAACAAAGCTTATGTTTCAAAAGTTGGAGTTGTATGTTGAACGTCTTGGTGGTGGGGTGCTTTCTCACGTTTGGAGCCTGTTTGGGCTGTTGATCGTTGGGATATATTGCGCCTTTTTCTTCGAGATGTGATTCACATAAACTTTTTTGTTTTTGTGTCTTGATAATGCCTGAATAGGCGAAACGTCGACCGGTAAGTGGGTGTATTACTGGATAAATTTGAAACATAAGGCTTTGCATTGTGGTTTTTCCCAATTGCATTATGATAAAAATTCAAAGTTTTCATGTTAATTTGTTTTTTAAATATACTGCCACTAATCCAACATTTCCGGTAATCAGACGCTATCAGTTCTGGCTAAATTATAGAGACTGTACTGTGTTATATATCCTTACTCATATTCAAAAAATCAGAATATGACGGTAACAAATTTTATATATACCTATTATGTATTTTAAAGTAATGAGCTGAATTATTTATAATTATGAAGTATGTAGAAAAAAATTTTGAAGGAAGAGTGTGTCCCATCAAAAAGCATAAAGCCATAACCAGTTAGGAAAAAAATTAACTTCACTAATAAAAAAACAAAAAAATGCTAAATGTAGGCAAAGCTGTAAATAAAGATATCTCCATTCTTTAACAATTTAATTCAATTAAATTTTAAACAAAATTAATATTTGAGATGTTTCATTGATATTATAATTATAAATATCTGATTAATAAAAATAATTCTTTAAATATAAAATATGAAAAAAAAATTAAAATAAATATATAAATATGTTAATCACTAGACATCACAACACAAAATAAAAAAAAAATGAATAAGTAAAATAATGAAAAATAAAAAATGATAGATGTAGAGAGAATGGAAATATGATACATTTAGAATTAGTAAGGTTATGCACATGCAACAGTTAACGAGTAATATTTTGAAAACAGACAAATTACGGATTCGAGGATGAATAATATGTTACGTTTAATACGAAGAATCTTTTTTAAGTTTAAGATTTTTTACAGATTAAGATTGTTTTTGTAAAAACCAATATTAGAAAAGTTAATAAAGAATTTCTAATTTTTGAAGTAGTTATATTTTAATCTGTAGACTAAAAAAAAATATATAGACTCTATCAATGGAGTTAACTAGAAATAATAATACCTTTTTTATTCAACTATTTATCATTCAAGAAAAATAATTTGAAAAGTTGTAATATTGATAGTAGGTTTAACTGTTTTATTAAAATATTCATCGGATATAAACTTTCGTAGGGTAAAAGTTTATATTGAAAACAAAAAAATGGGTTATTCCTGTTGATAATTCTGAATTTGACAGGTTTTAGTGAAAATCCATAAACTTCATTAAGAATGTTGGGGAAATAAATGACTAACTATTCTATATAAAAAAATAATAATAATAAAATAAAATTGCACATTTTAACTCTCACTTACTCTACTTTTTGAAGTACAGTATTGTCTCTGGTTGCTGTTTCTTTTTAAAATGACTGAATGAAACATGGTTTATTTTGTCTTCATACTTATTTATCTTGCTATTTTAATATTGTATAAGATGATAAAATATATATATTTATACATTCAATAATTATATTATTACAGTTCTTGATGAGTTTTTGTTCTTGCGTACTCAAAATAAATTTAAGACATTTTTATAATTTTTATTATTATCTGCTGCTTCTGAGCATCCTTCATTCCCCTAATTTTCCAATTTGAACTAAATTGGAGTTTAAAAGTCGAATTGAAGCCATAAATTCAAAACAACAAATTTAAAAGCAGCATAAAGCAAAGAAGAATATTCAACATGAAAATCTAAACAAATAAGAGTGGACAAAACACATTATCTTTTAATAAGAGAGAAAGAGAAAAAAACAAAAACGGACAGATATATAGTAAATAAAAAAAATATGGAAACATCAACATTTAAATATTGAGAACATATAACATTTAAGAAAATCGGACAGACACAAGAGTTGTAAAGACACATAGAATATGACAATGAGAGAAATAATTAAAGAAGTACAATAAACTTACGGCAATTTTGTTCATCCGATTCATCTAAGCAATCCGATTGCATGTTACATCTCATAGACATATCTATACAACCGCCGTCACCACATTTCCACTGATTAAAGTTACATTCACCTTAAATTGATCGTAAAACCTTAACTGGATTTGATGCATTAAGTTGTAAGGATTAATAAAGAAAATAACAATTCTAATAATAACCTGGAGGTCGCAGAAAAAAAAGGAATAACAGATAATGAGCTACTATGGCACAGTCAAGAAAAAAGTAAAATAAATCAGGAAATTTTTGACGTTACCTGTAGGACATCCATATTCATCTGATCCGTCAGAGCAATCAGGCGTTCTATTACATCGTGCACTCTCATGAACGCATTCACCATTGGAGCATTTAAAGCTGTTACTAGGGCAATCTATAAAAAAAAAAAAAAAAAAAAAAAAAATATATATATATATATATATATATATATATATATATATATATATATATTATAATTGTTATACACAAGAAAGATACAACAATACAAAATACAGTTCATGGTCATATTTTTCATTAATTTCTTAATTTAAAACATTCTTTTATTATTAAGGTGTTCCCTTCAACCAACACCATCTTAGTCCACCAAAAATTTCTTTTATTTCCTTTTTCCATTTCCTTCTTTCTTGTATATATTCCTCTTTTAGACCATGCCCATGCATGCATTCCTCAATTCCTTCTATCCATCTTTTCCGTTGTCTTCCTCGCCGTTTTCTCCCTTCAGTATTCCAATTGAAAATTAAATTGAACAACCTTTCTTACTTAATTTTTCTGAGATGACGATACCATTCCAATCTACTTTTCTTAATATTTTGTAGGACGGTTTGTTGGGTTTGCATTCGCTATCTGATTTCGACATTAGTCCTTCTTTTCAGTCTGTACACACTGGCAGCTTGCCAAGTGTAAGCAGTATTTAAAATCCGTGTCTGTGCTACATAGAGCAATATGCTTTCAAAGATGGACTTGTAAATGAGTTCTGCATATGGAAACTGAATTATACTTATGGAAATGCATGTTTTGAATTGAGAAGCTCAATTAAAAACATACAATCTCTCTTCAAGCCATTTTGATAACTTTAAAAAAAAATATAATAATGAAAAAGAACCCGTGTACAAAGCTCATTATTTATTGTGAGTCTTTTTTCACAGAAGATTTTGTTATTATGATAGGTAACTTTAAACAATATGGTTTTATATTTAACAATTATAAATTTGTGGGTACAGATCTGTTTTATTAAGGCTTTCTTGATAAATATAGATTTCTTCTCTAATCCTTCTCCTTAGATTATCACTAGTTATCATCTCTTCAGCAAGTTTGGCATTATATTATTATTTTCTTTCCTTTTTTAAATTTACTCTCTCATTCCATTTATGTTAATGTATTTACAAATGTTTTATTACTTCGTTTCATTCCTCTGATGCCTCAAAAATATTTTTCCACTATTAATAAATTATATACATAAAATTGATACAATAAATATTTAGTTGTCGGTCCAAAGCAGATGTGAAAAAGTGGCATATGTGAAAATTTGTGGAAATGAAAATTGAAAAATTGAATTATAGTTGTTGAAATAAGGTAACTAATTTATTAAATAAACTGGATGTAATTTGGTTGCTAAATTTTTTGTCACTCATTCAGTCAGGTATTTTTGCCACAATATGTATGTCACAATGCCACAAAATGTAACACCAAAATAGAGAATTTTTCAGATACCTGCGCTGTCTTTGGGTCGACAAAATAATAACAGCCTGAAAACAATAAATTTAAACATAATAAAAATAAATGCAAAGAGTGTCACTGATGTTAGAAAGCAATATACGGATCTTCATTTTAGACTAAAAGATTAAATATGGTAAGGAATGTTAGTAATGACATTATATATATATATATATATTGATCTAAGACTTAGTATTAGTTATCGAGCCCATGCAAAACACACAAAGATGGTAATTTGTTAGTTGTCGTGATGAGGAAGCAAGACACCAAAAGTTTTTAAATGAAGGTCAAAATTTCGCACCGCTTGGGCAATTTCTTTCATCACTGCCGTCTTGACAGTTTGTATCTCCATCACAGACAGCTGATTTGGGGATGCACTGCGAAACGTTCAAGCAGCTGAACTCATTATTGGGGTCACACACCTTGGGGAAAGCTGTGATAGAAGAAAATTGAATAGTTTCGAATTTCTCAGTAATAACACAAAATAAAATGAGAAAATAAATGTTGAAATAAAAATATATAATATGCATTAACATTCAATGATGGTATTTTATTTGTCTATAACACATTTAAACCTATCTTTTTAATTATAAATGAGGCAATTAATATGATTATATAAAGAGAGAATCAGATAACACATATTAGTAGTTTCTTTTTATATTCTCATTACATTGGAAAAAACTGGCTCATTAAATATAGTAGGTAATTTGTAATTATATAGATACAAAATAAAATAAAAGATATCAGAGTTTCATAGATTGTCACTTTGATTTAATATTCTCGAAAATAAAAATAATATTCAGAAGAAAAGAATGAAGTTATGGATAATCAGTATACTTTGGTTCTATTTGTTTATGGAGTTTTTGGCTCTATTTTCGTCATAATCAGTATATTTCGGTAATCATTGCATGAAGAAATGAATGTTTCGACAAATATTTTAAAGTACAGATGATGTTATAATGTAAAAAAACAGCATGCAAAAGTCAGTTCTTTAATCTATATACAGTCAGTAAATAAAATAAAACTATAAAAATACTATAAAACTATTTTGGTTTTCAAGTATATTAAAAATGAAACAAATGAAAAGTTAAAAACTTATGAGTTAAACAAAAAGAAACAACCAGAGGAACTGGTACCAATTACAATTAATATATATATATTAAATATTCTTTTAGGTTTCCACGGCCACTATTATTACAAAAGACTTTGTCAATTTCTTCTTGTTTAGACCGTGTCTTTCTAAACCAGAAGAAATTCACAGTCTTTTGTAATATATATATTATTTGTATAAAATATGACTGCAAAAAACTGTGATCACTTGATTTTCAATCTTTAAAGTCAGGAGAGGATACATATTACAATATGTAATGTGATGATATAATAGAAACACTATTTATTTATTATAATTTCTCAAGAGTTGTTTTAAGTTTTACTTCAAACTGTAATACTTGTATTTTAGATAGAAAATATTTTTAGTTCGCCCTAGTAAATAATTTGTATTGGTTATTACATTACCCATTAAGTAAATATTATACACAAATAATATTCATTTTTACAAGTTATAGGCGAGTTTGAACCACTAGTAGAAGTAGCCAAACTATGAACTATATATCATTCCAAAGGCTCCAATGGCACAACTCCATTTGCAATGTCCGTGTTAAAAGCGTGGAACTGGAAAATGGAATGAGATGTAAGCAGCCATAATGCAAGGAATGTCTTTGCTTAAGCTATGACGAAGCGAGAAAATTTGTCTCTTCAATCCATTATCAGCTGTGAGAAATTGTGACATGGGATCAACAACACGTTTCATCAACCAGTTCAAAACCTTCTTACTAATCCGAAAAAGAAAAGGATGCGGGGTTCATCCGACAAATATCGCTCAGTCTTGGGATAAAACCTTCTTGTCAGCTAACAAATAACTTGATATTAAGGCATAATGCATGTACGAGGCCACCCGTGGTGTAGTTATAAGCTTGGTTATTCTGTCCTCCGGAAAGGACGTAAAATGGAGATCCCGAGTCTCTGGGATATCAGGTACTCGTTAAAGATCCCTATACTAATTGTATCTGGTTATGGAGCTCCATTTATATTATATTGTATTATAATTATATTTAGAGCTCCGACTGCAACATCGTCCGAATAGCCATAGATTCATAAAGTGACGTTAAATGAATAAACAACAAACAGCATTGGAGAAATGTATTCGTGGGCGAACATAGTAAGACTTCAAAACTTCAATATAATTTTAAAAATAGATCGACACATGTGATGCCTATCGATAGCCTAGACTATATTCGAATTATAATGGAAGCTTTAGCTTCAGTTATAACAGATTAATTAAACCAAAACAAAACAAAAACACGAATATTATGCGTTAAATGAAATGCTTAATCTCAGGAAACCACGCAGCAATCACAGAAACTTCAATTATATATCAATCAAGTTCACGTCAATCTCCGTCCGATTTTTATCTTATTTTCTTTAAAATATTGAAGTTATAACAAATTGACTTTTTTATTACAAAAAAACTTCCAATTCTCAAATGTTTTCTTGATTCAGGTAATAATAATAGGGTTATTCGAAATCTCATTTGGTATTCTGCAACAATTTATCCCTGAATACAGTGGCGCTGATAGTGTTAAGATGATGTAACTTTACTAATCTTTTGTATGAAACGTGAGGAAGAAATAGTTGGGGGTGCAGTCAATGAAAACACCTAAATAAGTGAGGAGGTGAGTTGCAAAACTCGTTTGTTCCACAGGAACACGTTTTTCAGGAAACTCAAAAAACTTACCTCGTCTCGTAGAGTGGCCAGATAAAAAAAATTTTTTTGCTTTCGAAAGGTACAGCTTCCCTGTGGAAGTGAGCTTGGAATGAAAAAAATTACTGATTTAATGATAACAAAAAAAAAGTAACTAAGTATGAAATGAGAAAGTTTTTTCAAAAAAATGTAACGAACGAGTTTTGCACCTCACCTACTCAAGTGTATATTTATTTACTGTGTGCCGACGTTTCGGCCTACAATGTAGGCCATCTTCAGGGCAAATATACCAAGCGGCGGCGAGAACGATCAACTGCAAAATCAGTTACAAAAGTTTTGTGTGAAACCTTCACTTATGTTTACAATAGACTAATATTTTATCTATTCAAGTATATCTTACTTTTTAAATTCCTAACACCTAAAATTAACGATTAATAGAGGTTAATGGAAAGTTTGGTACTTTCGTATTAGTCTGTCTGCAGAGATTGTTATCCGCCATTGTTTATAACCTCAACACTGATAACGTCTACCTTCTTATTCATAATAATGTAAATTGAAACATACAAAATGTTGCAATACAGTGCTGATTATAGAACCCTCTAGCCATGTTCCACTTCTTATATAAATGTTTTCCCTACACTTTCGACAAAATATTTCCATTTATATCCTTGTCAAAAACCCTTTTGATGAACATTTTCACATAATTTCATTTTTGGAATTATTTGGAACTTCTGGAAGTGTTCACAGCTTTTTCTTTTAAAGACGGCTATAACCTCTAAAGGGTTATTCTGTTCATTTTAAAAAGGAAACAAAAGGGCTAAGACAAAATTTAATAACCGATTCAGAATTTTAAATAGGCAATAAACAAAATTAACAAGGCAATAACTCTTAAAAACAATACAGAATACAATTTGATAACGCAAGCAAACATAACTGAAATGGGACGAGTGATAAGGAGAGGTTACGGCAGATATGAAGGTAGGTTTCATACAGACCGGATAATACACAAGTACCTAGTGCTTTCTCAGAACTATTAGATTTAACACTTGTTTTATTATTCTATTCTCATACCTCATCATTTAATGGCACATTTTAACTTCATTGAGGTATACAAACAAATACCTAAAGCTTTTTGAAACCTTCGAGTAGACGAAACAATATGGCGGCTAATTACAAGATCAACAGTGATAATAACAAAAGAACAAGTCTTCTACGTTGAGTCAAGAGTTGTGCCCAAAAACGCGTCTGATATTTAAAAAATTCCCTTTGGTATGAGATAGCACCAACATTTATTTTTTAAACTGTAATTTTAATAATTTTTGGACTAATATAAATCGAAATTGTGGTTATAAAATTGGAAAATGCTGAATAAATATAGATCCTAATGGCAGCGGATGAAGAGGAAGAGATAAGAGCGTAGGGACATTAATGCCCGACTATCTGCAAAAATCTCAACTAATCCTTCGCTCTTCGCTATCAACACGTCCTCGGCAATTAAACACTGTTCCATCTCTTGTCTTCTTTTTTTTATACCCTTTTAACATCACTGTTTTTATAAAATCGATTATCTTACTTTTAAAAAGCCTTTAAACGATACCGTTTTTCTAAACAATAAACTCAGATGAAAAAGCTGTAAATATTTTGGTGTTTTTCGCACATGACACTACAATAATCTATGACAACATTATCGTATTTTCTGTCCTGTGTCAAGGTAATCCAAGCACTGGATCCAACAATGGCACCTGCATCCCTCTCGCCCTCGTCTGCCCATCTATGTCGTTTGTTTTTTCACCTAACCTCAATAAAAGACCTGAACATGGACGAGTGAAACCTCTAATGACCAGTGACTTATGTAAAAGAAAAAGAAAAAAAAAGAGATCGGCATCAGTGGAAATTTTATAATTTACTGGGAAATATCAAGAGATAAAATTAGCAGCAATATAGATAGTCTTGGACTATAAATATAGGTAGCGGAGTGGCTCATTGATAGAGCCTTGAGTTGCCGTGCCGATGGTCGTGGGTTCAAATCCCGCTCGCTAGGAGACTTTTATTTAATCTGTTAGCGCCCGGAGATCCAATGGAATCAAGGATCATCCTGGGACACACATGGCCTCTTTAAAGTGGGCACCAAGAATAAGAGGAAAAATCTGATGGTAGAGTGTGATCAAGAACAACCATTGTCACTTCACTGCATAACCGTTGTCCAAGAAACAGTACTGCCTCTGTCATGTACTGAAGACCCGTCATGGATGAACAGTTCACTCACTCACTCACAGTCTGGCGCTACAGTCCTAGCAGGACTTGGGCCTCCTCCAACAACCTCCTCCATCTCCGCACTCCCATCCTACATAGATCCTTTTCCACATCTTCCATCCATCTCAATCGGGGCCTCCCGCGTTATCTCCGGCCAAGCCTTCTCTTTCTAATGACCGTGACTAAGTCTGGCTCCGCTAGCAATTCCATCAGTTCTGCATTGCTTCTCATTCTGAATTGCTCGCCTTCCTTAATAGGGCCATATATTGTTCTTAATATTCTTCTTTCCCAAATGGGTGGACAGTTACACTCAGGAAATCTCACAACTGATTATTAATTTTTCTTCCATATAAAATTATAAAACGGATCAAACAGTCGAGTCGACATCAAATCGGGAAGTGTTGGTTTCATTTAAAGTCACTTGATGCCACTGAGGCTAATCGAACGATGCTACAGTGGGGAGTCCTAAATTTTGCCTATCCAGGTATAATTGGGATAGGGATAGGATTGGGATAGGATCTTTAACGAGTATCTGACACCGTACAAGCTATGAATCCCTTCGTAACGTCCCTTCGGAAGGACGGTATAACTAAGGATTTTAAAAATGATTAGGCAACCTGCCAGACTAAGAAACGCGAGCTCAGGCATAGCAGGCTATTATGTTAAAGACTACACCACAGGTGAGCCCACATCCATGGATTTTAATATTGCAGTTCTCATTGTAAAAATATACCTTATAATATTCTCTTCTCTTCATTTTTGGAGTAGATAAAAATTATTTATTAATGCTCAACTGTGATCTTCCGCTGACAGATACCATAAAGAAGAATGACGTCACGCCATGACAGATCCGAGAGGGGAGGAGACATCGCGTGTTACTGAGCTGCTATTGCTCCTGCTCCCCGCACTGTGTGACACCGCTCCAGCTTTTTATGTATTTTAACTTAATATTTATTTAGCTGTCGTTTCTTCTCCGGGTCACCTTCGTCAGGGCTTCCCGACTAAGGTCTTTTCTAATTAATGGTCGTGGAACTCGGGTAAAAGAGTCGATGGTCGATACAAAATGGTGCATTAGACTCATCCTAAAGCTCAAAACTCTATAGAAGCTAATGAAATTTAAACCTTCAACTATTTTTTTTAGATCATGTTTAGGGTTAGATCCTCCGGGGGCACACCCAGCCTCTATCTAAGACAAATCACCTCCCTGCTCAACCGTGGTTCTAGAAACAGTACAGCCTCTACCACGTACAGAACCCAAGACCAGATTCACCCACATGTACTATTTAATTTAAAAATGGAGTGATTCATAACAAAGTTTATTCACTTTGAATATGCATGGTAAAACTACGCAGGGTTCTAGAACGTTCTATTTTCTGTTAACAGGCGTGAAACGATTCTGACTCTGGGTCCGGAGACCTTACTGTGGCTTACCAAGCCTCTATAAGGAAGTCCTTTATCTTCTTCCATTCAAGGACACTCTATAAAGTGTGGAAGAAATGGAAGAAAACCTGTGACTTGGTTAATGCACAACTGTCGACTTAGAAACTGCCTTCATTATGCACTGAATCCAAGACCTTCATTGGGTTCATGAGTGATATAGGTTTACTTTTTTTGCATTAGCTCCACAATACGGATCTATAGCTAAAAACACGAAATTCAACAGGAAATAAACACAATCAATAATAAACGAACAACAGTCGCTGGACGTAAACACCAAATTAACCTAATTTAAGGAAGAAATAGTTGGGGGTGCAGTCAATGAAAACATCAAAATAAGCAAAACTTGTTTATTATGTGCCGACGTTTCGGCCTACAATGTAGGCCATCTTCAGGGCGAATAAAACAAGTTGCAGGTTAGGGAGCTCAGAGACAAGTAAACAACGTAAAAAGAGTTTACTTGTCTCTGAGCTCCCTAACCTGCAACTTGTTTTATTCGCCCTGAAGATGGCCTACATTGTAGGCCGAAACGTCGGCACATAATAAATAAGTTTTGCTTATTTTGATGTTTTCATTGACTGCACCCCCAACTATTTCTTCCTTAAATTAGAAGATACAGTCGACCATCTCTTCTCTAACACAAATTAACCTAAGTTAAACCAATTGGGATAACATTCTCAACAAGCTATACATATACATAAATAACCTGTACCACTGTAACCTATGAAAGCTATTGGTTTCAGTACATAGTAGGTACTGTTTCCAAGCCAATAGTTATGCAAGGAAGTGATTTGGCAGGATCAACCTACAGAACCTTACGCACTGAGCTACTTCGCGGTTTTATATACATACGTATACATAAATACGTACCTGTGGTATGTATGTGCATACATGTTGCATACAAAACCCAAACCATGCTGCATTAAATGGAAAATCAGAAATGGTTGCTTTAATTAAAGAAAGAGTCAGTTGTGAAATGGACAAGAAGAGGGATTGTGGTGAATAGAGGCCTCAATTGACGTGCGATCTTTCGAGTGTACTCTGCCCCACTCCTTTCTAATTACCCGGTAATTAATTATACCTCGTTAATTAATTTACTAATTAATTTATATACGACTTATGCTAGGCTTCTTTTAAATCCTATTTCGTTCATCTCCAAGTTTTTAAAAATAATATTTAATATAATTTTTGACTAAATAGAATGTTTTAGCTTATTAGAATTATAACCCAAATTTATAACATGGCAATTATTAATATTTGCCTTAAATAACTTAATTTAATCAATCAATAATAAAATATCACTTACTTTAGTAATTACAAACTTTAACATTACTCTGCACCATTTCTACTATTCTGAAATGAATTTATTTCTGAGAATATGACACGGAAAAGAGGTGAAATTATTGAAGCGTTATAAAATATTTTAAAAAAATATATCGTACTTAAGACTTTTGTAAAACAGGATTAAATAAATAGACGTAATCGCAGGCAGCTTAGCGTAACTAAACCAGTATTTAAAAAATGAATATAAAATTATATGAATATTTTATTTGGGATATAAGAGAATGATGTTTTCAATCCATAAAATATAATAAATACATAAAAAAATTGAACAAAACACTAAATAACACATGAACGAATTGGGTTCAGTACACGGCAGAAACTGTACAGCTTCTAAGGCAATTAATGAAAATTTGGTTTAGGTTATTTAGCTAAGTTTACGCTCTACCGTCAGTGTTTCCCCCCTATTAATCCCAATTACAGATTTAATAATTAATCTGACACAGTATTGGGACCTTCAGCATAGTAACTTACGGTTCTAGGGGTCACCTGTTGTCTAGAGGTTAGCGTAACAACCTACTATGCCCAAGATCGTGGTTTATCAGCCCGGTAGGAAGCCCTATGGTTTTTCAAGGGGACTAAAAATCCTTGGTTATGCCGTCCTTCGGGAGGGATGTAAAATGGGGATCCTGAACCTGTAGGATGCCAGACACTCGTTAAACATCCCTTTTTTAATTATACATTGTTAGGAAAATTTAGGGTTCCAACTGTATCATCGTCCAAATGGCCATAGCAGAATAAAGTAACGTAAAACGAAACAAAACAAACAAAAAAACTCACCGGTCTATCAACTGAATTATCCCTCTCTCCAATAAATAAATAAAAAATATATATAAAATAGTTTTAACATTATTAGGCTATTATACACTGCTACAATCCCTGGTAAAAATATTCCACAATAGAATTAAAGTAGATATAATTACAGGATTAAAAATCTGTGCCACTCCAACCCATGAAGGGTCTGGGGTTCTGTACATGGTAGAGACTGTACTGTTTAATGGACAACAGTTCTGCAAGGAGGTGACTTGTCCTAGGTCACGCTCAACCGCCAGATTTTTCTCCCTCGTTTTGGATACCCTATTTTTATAATATTTTATATAGGCTGGGTGGGCCCCAGGAGGGTCCTAGATCCTATATGATCCATCTCCCGCTGCAAACAGACTTAATAAAAGTCATGGCCCGCAGCGGGATTTGAACCAGGATTTCCGGCATGGCAGCTCAGTGCTCTACCACTGAGCCACCCCGCTCCCTAATTACAGGATTATACTATGTTAAAAATATACGTTTAGTATTGGATATTCCACTCCAATAATTATCAACTGTTTTTAATGATGGTACGTATCGGGTCTCCTTCATCAAATATGTCTAATAGCCGGAGCAACATGGCGGCACACTTGTCATCCGATCGAGGGGAAATTTAGGGAGCAAACCGGAAAATGGGGCATTCATTATCGCGCCGCTGTCATTTCTACCTCCGGCAACGACTAATTTACAAATGGGATTAAAAATTAAACAATATGTTTCATTCATGGCATAGCAAAGTGCGCTTCGCTTAATTGACCAGTTTGTTTTGCAAATGATAATTCTAGAAATCAATTCAAGATACAATATACATATACTTGATTAGGAAAAAATGTAAACTTCTAGAATTTTTATAGCGACTCACATTCCAAATAAACTATGCTAACAAGAACCAACGTTGCCCAAATCGGCGGATTCGCAATCCGGTAGGTAGTCCTAAGATTTTTTAAAAGGGAATTAAAGATTCTTGGTTATGAAGAGGTGTAAGATGTAAGTCTGTTCGAGGCTGTACGATGTCAGGTACTCTTTAAAGATCCCTATCCTAATTAAACCTGGATAGGCAAAATTAAGGCCTCTCACTGTAGCATCGTACGATTAGATATGAATAAATAACTACGTTAAACAAAAACAAATAGTAGTATATTTGCCTTTGTAATAATAATCAAAAGTTTTGAAGGATCGTACATATTGGCTTCCTTTATTAAATATGAAACGAATATTCGTTTACCAGTGGTTATCGTTAACCTATATTCTGAACTAAATTCTGTCTTTTTTAAAGAAAAGGGTACTTGTGTATTAGCCTTGTTTCGTTTAACATTTTCTTATCACTATAACCTCTTCTCGTTTGAGTTACTTGTGTCATTTAAATTTTTATTGTTTTTGTCTCGTTAACTTTGTTTATTGCCTATTTAAATTTCTTTATTGTTTATTAATTTAATTTATTCCTTTTATTATTGCCTATTTAAAATGAACAGGATAACGCCATATTAAAAAAAAATGTCATAATATCATTAATACCATATCCTTGCCGTTTTTTTTTGTTTTGTTTTTATATGTATTTTAGTCCAATATAGCCTGATTGTATTATCACTTACTTTACTTAAAACATACCTACTTTTATACAATTGATATTTTACACTTATATAAACTCTCTTCTTGCATTCTCTTATGCAATTAATATTCTTTACACTAGTATAAAGTATTTTCTACCTATCAATATTAATACTGTATTTTCTAAAATATTTTTTATTTTCATTTTTATTTTATTTTATATAATTCGTTTCTAGATTTTTATAATTTTACAATTTTTATTTCTTCTTTTTTATTACCTATAATTTTTAGTGCGTAATTCTTATCACTTTCTAATTTACCCATATCATTTCACATTCCTATTGTATATTCAGTTTTTATTTTTTATCTGTAATACCTTAATTTTTTTAACTGTCAACACTTTCTGTTTTATTATTATTTTCTACATTTTAACCTTCATAATTACCTTACTGTACATCTTTATCAATTTTTTTTGCCTGTATTCACCTTCTTTTAGTTTATCCATATTTAAAATGATTTAATATATTCGTACCGTTTTCTTAAATTGTCTGTATTTTGCATATAGCCCTGAAGAAGACCTACAGCGTAGGTCGAAACGTTGGCTATCAATAAAGATCTTCTGAAATTACTTGAGAATTTCATTCAGTGACCTCTACCCGGACCAATTTCTTCAACATTAAAAAAAAAATGCTGTGAAATGTTTTCGTCGAAACTATAGGGAAAGCATCATACATAAGATGATCACATAAATACATCAAACAGAAGAAGAGGAACGTAGCTAGGAGTATCTAGAATTAGCATTTTATTATTACATCTTGTGTATTTCAATCTTATGTTATCTGCATCTGAATTATCAGTGCTCAGGTTATAAACAATGGCGTTCAGTACCAGCAGACCGGCTAATACACAAGTTCCCAGAAAAGTTCCGATTGTCAGATTTCGACGGATATAACCCTGAATCCGTTTCGAATAGTTTCGACATGGCATCTATAGACATATATATTATAAGATATAGTCAGGCGTTGCTAGGCAACAGAACGATCCTCGGTTGCTAAGCAACGTATTGGAGATTTTTTTTTCTTCAGTCTTTTATTGTGATCGATCAGTGATTTGTTATTACACTTATTACCAAATCTCAAATGTAAACAACACTTGAATTTATATCAGGAGGATTATCAAGATGAACAAGCAGTATTGGCTGAATCATGGCACGTGTTACTTCGTCAACTGTATTTGTCTGATTAACCCCGCTGTCACGTAAGTGTATGCATGTAAATATATATATTATATGAAAGATAAATAATGTCCTCATAGCGCCTAAATAAAAGAAGATGTTGGAGAATAATAAAAGAGAATGCGCTAGTGATGACCGCCCCAGGGCCATCGCAATATAACTCAAGTCGCTGAGAACTGGATTAGATAGCGCAATCTGGCCGAGGAAGTGCTAATGTCTTCTTCCAATCTCACTTCTCTTTAATTCTCTCCTCCCTTCGTCCTACAACTTGAACTTTATCCTAAAGTATACACGCCGTCGACAAATGTCCAGATAATATTCTGTCTAATATTTCTTGTTCTGTTTTTTTTTTAATCATAAGATATTTGAACTCTTAAGACCAATTCAAAGTCAAGGAAGTATGACTCTAAAGAAGTGCTATAGGCAACCGATATCAAGAAACTATCAATTATTGATGCAGCATGTGCATTAACAGGACCGGGACTCGAATAGAAAGTCCTGGTCCTGGCCATATCTTTTTTTTTTCAAATAAAACATTTAAATAAAAATATACCATATAAAAATAAAATAAATTATAATAATATTAACGACTTAAAGTCAAATAGATCCAAAGTAAAGTAATGTTCAATTAACATTCTTTCCGTGTGTACATCGCAAATTGCGAGAGCACGGAGATGTAGGGTCAAGTGAAAAGAGGGGATATGGCTGGCCGTGAAGCGAGGCAGGATGGCTGAGATGGTTGAGGCGTCACCACGGAGAGGTGAAGGTCCCGGGTTCGAGTCCCGGTCCTGGCCATATCTTTTCTTTTCAAATAAAATATATAATAAAAATAATTTTATTATTATTATCATTTATTATATAATTATGGAATCCGGATATTTAATTCCGATACCAACATCAATTGCTGTATATTAAACAAGAATGATCCCACTTGCTTCACGGCCTACTCCACGTCCCTCATGTATCACTATAACTTTACACTCTCAATTCGATTAAGTTGGCAATTAGTTAGGTAAATATAAATTTTTAACAAAGTGTATTGAAATTTTAAAGCACAAAGGTTCAACTATTTACACTATACAATTTTACGGGCAATACAATAATATAAAAGTTATGTTTTTCGTTTGTAAAATACGAAACATTTTTAAAACTATTACATGTAAAATGTAAAGTATTGATCAATAAATGTACTACAACTTACAAATACTATAATTTAAAATCATTTAATACATTGCCGCTGTATTTCCGATTCATTGAATATCCTTTGTGTTAATCTAAATACTAACTATATATTAGAGAGTTAACTTTTTTTGAATCCCTAGTTAATTCTATTTAAATCCAAGTCAATGAGATTTATTTTTTACATTAATAAATTATTTTTAATATTTTATGTCTTAATATATTGAGATTTTTCGGAAAAGATTAATAAATACTTTATATGAAAAATCCAATCGAAAACAAACATTAAAATTTATGCGAAATTTCGCATAACGTGATAATTGTGCAAATTAATTTGTTGATTAAAATGTACAATAAATAGGCACCTACAAATTTTTATTTCCATTACTTAAAGTCGGATATCAAAAAATTGTATCTGTGTATTTATATACACAACATAATCATATTGATTTTGATTTTTTTTTAATTCCTAAAAACATATTTCTATGGAGTTATTATAATATTATGTTTTTTGAGCCTATCACTCAAAAAAAAAAAAAATCAGACAAATTTAATTATTTTATCTTACAAAATAATTTACAAAAAATATATAAAAACAACTGAGGAATTTCCTATCAAAATATTCACTTTTAAAAATTATTTTTATAGAATGATTTTATAAAAAGATAATTTATTTTTAAATGTTCTGTTCCACATACAAGAATGAAAAGACAAGAAACTGCTGGACGTTTTCGCCTACTTCAACATTTACTGGACAAACGTTCTAAGCTCCCAATTAATTACAAGAGACTCATTTACATGACAGTTATCAGACCTATTTGGATATGCGGAGTTGAACTTTGGGGCTCTACTAAACCATACAATTCATCTCGTATCCAATCCTTACGATCCAAAATCCTTCGTAAAATCCTCAATGCTTCTTATTATGTCACAAACAAACTCATCCATCATGATCTTAATATCCCATATGTAGCTGATTTGGCCCAAACTAGATACATATCCTTCCATGACAAGCTCCATACACACTTGAATCCGCTTGTCTCTCAACTTGCTTCCCATACTATTCCTGATAACCCTCCGAGGCGTCTGAAAAAATATGGCTTCGAGACCTTCTGCTATAGAACTTTATTGGAGTGCTATCGATGGGTAGTTTCCCCACAAGTGTTTTTGTTTTCATGTCATTTGTTCATATCAGCAAATTTACTTGATGTAATATTATTAGAGTTGTAAATATCAATAAATTAATCTAAAAAAAAATGTTCTGTAACGAGGGAAATTTATGAATTATAATAAAATATAAATAGAATATAATTTTTATATTCAGGAATTAAACTATTAAAAAAACCTTTGATAAACATTATTTTTGTATTTATCTGGAAACATATATAAGTTTTATCAATTGAATGTTTTTATAAATTTAAATTTTATAATAATTGCCTGATAAAAGCCATTTTTTAAATTTTCGGGCTTTATATATTTTTTATCTCTGTATATATAGCCTAAGCAATTGGATGTTTTTTTATAAGTCTTTGTTAAACAACAATTTAAAAAAGTCTATGTTTTTATTTGCCTATTTATTTTTATTATGTACTGATAATAAATGTAAGAATTAACTAAGATGTTGACATTGATATACCTAAGATAGGATATTGATATATCCTTGAACATTCGGAGAAGGGCTAGGAAGAAAGGTTCCTGTACGAACAGGACAAGCGGAAAGGTCAACTCGTTGACTCATTAATGGTAAAAGGACTTTCTAATGTAACGAGCCTATTGTATTATTGATAAGGACAGGATTACCTACCCCCAGTTCTCAGCTGTCACCCTCTCCCTCTCCTGAGTTAATCTTTCAATTATTAATCGTCATGATTTAATCCCAGGATGGTTGGACGTAATGAGCTCATTGGAAAAAACAGTACAAGATGGTACAGGTATATTTTGTCAAAAAGAACAAGAAAGAAAATATGTGTGATTTTCTTTAAAAATAAAATGTTAAGAGTTCAGTATATGGTAAACACTGTAATGTATCAAAGCCAACATATGTGTAGGGAGGATTTTTGGTTTAGATCACACTCAACCGACCGATTATCCCGTTCCTTAAAGAGCTGGAGAGCCACAGAAGGATCGACCTTGGCTGTATTTTAAATAAGTCATCTGCCGAAGCCTCATTTCAACCAGGAACTATCAGCCCAAATACTCAGCGCTCTACAAACTGCACTTTCTCCCTCCTGATCTTTAGAATATAATGAATGAAAGTATTACTGTATATTTGTGAACAGATGTTGCTATATTGTATCACACACGAAAAAAAACAACTCTAGTTTATAGTAAAAATTATCCGGTGATTCCGATGATTAAACTGGAAGCCCACTATGCAGCGGGAACACTGTCCATCAGCCTTAAAGAAGAAACATAAATTTATATGAATATATCCTGCGAATGAATGCAAGTAGGCTGACGAAAAGAATATTTGAACCCCTTAGATATAGAAAAACTACACCGAACTGAATTATGGAAACCGAGAGAGATATGAGAGAACTTGAAGTTACGGAGGTTATGCTTCAGCATGGAACTGTCAAGAGCATGTGGAGAGTCTCGTTAAGAGTGATCAGGTGTGGGTTTGGGTAGTAATCCATTGATGGTCATATGGGCATCGAGTCTTCGGACACACTAAGCCTTTTTATATTATTATTTTTATTATATTAGTTATAAAAAGTGATAAAAATTGCTTTATAATAATAAAATCCTTAGAGGAATATTATTTACAATCTTCTAGATTTTATCTTCCAATTACGAAGGCTTGGTCAAGCAGAAAGTTTCTCGATTCCCGACATGTCGTTTTATTTTATAACCTGGAATTGAAATGAAACAAGGAGATAGAGCGGAAAGCGATGGCTTACAAAGAGATTCAACTTCAATAGCGCTCAAGCGGGCAGTTACCGAACTAATCGCTGGGGAAAGGTTATAATTGCCCCCGCTATGGTTTTAATTTCCTTCGATAAATATATAGTGTAAATATTCTCTGAAATGCAGATCAGAACAACCCCATCCTGAGAGGGTATAGCCTGTTCGTAGTGGGCAGTTATTAAGCACAAATAAAGTCCTAATTACCTTAATGAAAGGTAAGTTGAATAAAGTTGTTAATTGTCGAATCTGTAACCTACACTTTGCCAGTTTAATTGCTGGCTTCTAATTGGGCAAGGCTAGAGCTGGGGAATAAACCCCTCTTCTATAACAGCTTCTTTCTTTTCATTATTATCTCTCCTCTTTCCTGCTGCCATGGCTACAGTTACCACAACCCTCGATTGAGCCATTACAAACTTTGGCGATCTCTTTCATTTAATATTAATATTTAATATACCTGAGTTAAAACGTCTCGCAAAAATAACTGTTATGTTATAAATCAAAACCGATACGAATTAATAATAATACTTATTATGTATTATATTAGATATTTAGTTGTATATCTTTCCGGTTGCCATGGCTACATTTACCACGACCCTCAATTGAGCGATTACAAACTTTACCTACATATCTGCTTCGTATAATCGCGCATTTAAAACATATATATATATATATATATATATATATATATATATATTTGTTGTAGACCTATTAACCTACAAACAAATAACAAATAAGATCAGCTGATAGTCTATTTTCAGTTGCCATGGTTACTATAACCACAGAGCTCAATTAAGTGATTAATTAAAAAATCATAAAATAATATTTTATTTGGTATAAATCAAAACCTATAACAATAAAATAATCCAACTTAACAATTAAGTTAATCTATCTTAATATTAAATTATGCCATATTAACAATTACTACTTCCAAAGATTATACTTTTATGCAATTAAAATATGAGTTGAATACACTATTGAGGAAATCAATAAAACAATGGCTCCATACCTAAAATTTAAATTGCTATTTGTGTTTCCATAAAACTGGTAGGTATAAGATTTAAAAATAAATATATATATTTATTTTTTTATAAAATCAATCAACTTCAAGTGGCGACAAGAACTAATTTCTTATAAGGAGGCATGCAATACTATTTTCTTTGACATGATAGCGACCAAAAAGGTTTACAAATTCCATTTCCTAATACGAATTTTAATTTAAAAACATTATTTGGGTTATGAGCGAGACAAATGAATGTAGATTCAAAATTTTACAATACTTCGTTCGGTACGTACAGTGAATAAAAAAAATCGATAATGTGAGAATCGATAAACGCATTTGACAGGTGACAGGGTCGAGTGTTGAAGTAGTTAGACAATGCCTGGTGATATTGGCTATCCGCTCCGAATCATTACTTCCTCTCCAATCATTAATCACTGTTCATACAATCGATTTAGTGTATTATTTAAATTTCCACATGATTGAAAGCATCTGGAAGCTGATCGTATGTTTTTCTGGAATGTTAACAATTGTTCTTCTTATAGCAGCGAAAAGGATCGCGAAGAACAGAAGTACAAGAAGTGAATGACGGAAACAGATTTACGACAACAACAAGACAGGAGCGATGTCGTATGCTAATGGTAGCAGATGAAAACATATACCTCTTTGGAGGACTGACTTATGGCGCCTCCATGAGCGGCTATCTATCTCGCTGGAGCCCGCTAACTAGCCCAGTCCTTGCACAACTACTACTATGGATATCTCAATCGCTAACGAAACGGTCAGCTGGAGTTGTTTATGGTCTTGTCCGGGCACGACTTGAGGCACTACAGGCTAAGGCTGACGTATCTGGGTATCCAAGATGGATGTCCGTTTCAAGAGAACTTCTAAGGGAAAATAGAGGTTCGAAATGAATTGAAATGTTTCTAATAACGGAGGACTCGAGCAACCAGTAAGTTTCCTCTAAGGCACGCGAGAACTGAACATGCCATTGTTATAAAATAATAAAACTCCAGTGGTAGTTGTAAATCACGGTATTTTACGGTTCGCAATTAAGGACGAAAATAAAACAGTATACTAGATATATTTGGACCATAACAACATCTTAATAAAAAAGAAAAGAAAACAGGCATTCATGAGGCCTGCACTCAGAAGTGAAAACTCATGAATTTGAAATAACTCTGTCCTTTTTTGAATGTATTAATCAATTATATTCTGAATTATTTAAATTTAAATGATCAACATTAGTCTGGTTTTCATATATACTAATTCTCCGAACAATAATTATATACATTTTCAAGTAGTTTATTTATACGATGGGCTCCACAAGCTCTATATAAAATACCAATACTTAATTGAAATAATAGTTAGTATAGCGTTATATATATATATATATATATATATATATATATATATATATATATATATGTTTATGGTGTATGGTGTAGGTATACATATGATGAGGTGTAGGGTTCAAATCCCGCTGCTGGCAAGACTTTTATTTAATATGTTAGCAGCCGGAGATGGATCATATGGGATCTAGGGAACGTCCGGGTGGGTGCCCAAAATAAAGGGGAAAAATCTGGTGGTTGAGCGTGATCCAGGACGGAAAACCTCCCTGCACAACCGTTACTAAGAAACCATATAGTCTCCTCCATGTAATGAACCCCAGACCCGTTCGAGTGATGTAGTGGTACAGGTTTATATATATTATTTGTACAATGTATTCGTATTTACATAAATTTTATTTTAGCATTATTATCATCGTTAAGTTCATCAATATTTAGATTATTTGTACATTCGATCATTTCATAAAAAAAAGAAATTTAACCATTGCAAATGAAATCTTTTAAGGGAAAAGAAAAGTTGAAGCTATATTGATGCTTTAAGTTATTATTATTATTATTACTATTATTATTATTAAGTTATTATTATTCCATTGTACAACTATTAAACGCACTTTTTAGTTAAATGTTATTATTCTTATATCGATAGAATTCTAACCTTTAACCTCGTACACTAGTCCCCAGTCTCGAGCATGTTGCTGACGCTGATCCACAAGTTTTCTCCTATCAAAAGCCGTTAAACGCAGCTAAAGAAGTTTCCACTTAAAAATAATTAAACAGAATATACTATAAATGGTCGAGATATGGGACCGACAGTGTGTGCCGCAGGATTTCCGAGAAAAGAACATATCTTGATCTTGTGATGGCATGACCTATTCAAGATTGCGAGTTTCTAATTGTATCGATTGCGACAACCTTCCAGCGCTCAAGCAAGTGGAAGTGACGATTTATAAATTCTTAGGATAAAAGAATAGTCGAGAGATGATGAGGGATGCGCTATCAGCTGTTCTCTGCTGCATACATCATCGACAATTAATTGAAGAGATTTATCTCTACGAATCGGCAACTCGATGACCAATGAAGGCTAATAAAGCGGTCATTGTATCGGAGTGTCATCTCAGAAGATCAGTTATCACGAGCTTTAGTATGGAAAAGAGACTGTAATCATGGGAAATGTTTATGATTCGGTAATTATTTCAACAAGGAATAAAAGTTTCAACAAACATTTTGAAGTGTAGATCATGATGTTTGTTGGAATGTTCATTTCCAATATAACTTGTATTTTTTGAAAATATTAAAAGGGAAACGAATGAAAAGTTAAAACTTGTTGAGTCTCAAATCGAAGCAGCAACCTGCGGTATAATTACCGAATGGATAACTTTATTATCGGATACATATTTTTACTTAGACTAAAGGAGACTGGATATAGGATTGATATAATAAGAACGGAAATGGCAGCCATCTTGTTCGCGTTTTACAATGGACTATTCCCGTTGTGGAGTTCGTTAGCGGAACATAACCTTATGAAGTGTGGGGGGGGGGGGGGGAGGGTGTAAAACTGAAGGTCCGGCCGAGATCCTGGCACAGATACCCCCCATCAGCGACCGCTCCACTGATTAATTAAAACTGAAAACAGTCCTGAGTCTGGAATCTAAACTGCCAATTAAACACGAAGCGAAAACCGATAAGGATAAAAAGAAATACATATATACCATTTGGTTCTAGAAAGTGACAAAAAAAGATGCATATCTCTCGTTCGAAAGAACAATGTCAAAAATAAAAAAACCTAACTTTTCAATAGAGGTATTTGAAATTTTCACGTGAGTTAAAAAAAAAATGTCGGAAATGGGATATCTGATATGTCTTTCCTGAATTAAAAAATGTTTCAACCAATAGAATTGCTACTGAAGTTAAAAAAAAAATGCCAATTTTTGAGTTGCGTCGTTGTTATTTTGAAGAAGCGATATTGTGCCGTATTTCGGCACCTTTTCTTTTACTATAAATTAATTTAATTTATTTTTAATTATGCCTAGAGTCGTAAGATATCATAGACTTACAGTCAATTTAGCTTAGAGGCAATTTTTCCTAGTTTTGAACCCCACCTCTTTCAATTTGAACTGCTAGCGCCCTTAGTTTCTTGTTCTCCTGCACTTTAGGCAGTTGGACCTTTTTAAAAGACGTAGTCTAATTTGAGCCGTGGTGAAGATCACAACGATGTTTTAAGTGGTAGCCACATCCCTAAAGTTATCTATTTCATGTGTATGAAGATTTGTACAGGTATTTTTTATTCCTTTTTGCTCCTTTTACACCATTACCTTTTCTCCTATATTATTATTAAAAGCCTGATACTTTTCATCACACACATGAACTTGGTAGAGAAACCACTCAGTCGGCTACAACTAAATGCACACATTCCGTTATTTACCATCTACAATTTAGATTATAGAAGATACAGATATTCAGGTGAGCTGATCTTTTTCTTACCCTTTTTCCTTTCAGTTTATTACTTTTTAATTAATTTTCAGCCTTTCTTACATAAATTTATTTCTTTTATTACAACATTTCTATGGTCCTCCATTCTATGCGAAGAAACTCCAATTAAGTATATTAAATTCAATTGGAAACGTAAACTCGACAGAGACAATTTAAATTATTTCGTTCTTAAATTCTTTTTTTTTCTCTTATAGATATGTTTGAAATTGTGTAAGTAATTATTTCCTTAGTAATATAGGATAAATGTGTAGTGTTGTATTTTATTCTACTTCTAAAATATATACCTTAGAGCTCCTTATTTAAAAAAAAATTAATATTAGTTTAGAAGAAAATGAACTGGGAAATCTTAGGTTACTTTTAGTCTACATGAAAAATCTTTTAAACAGAACTAAACAAAACATTGTACGCTGAAACTTTTATAATATTAGAATAACTGAGAATTCATCTGCATCTCTTGAGTTTGAAACAGGCAAAGGCAAAGTTTAAATATAAGTAAGTGATATATATTTATAAGTCAGATTTATTCGCACATTTCAGTTGGGAGAAAATATGGCAAATATTCTGCCAATGTAATCCTGTCATCTTTTAATAACTGTTATTTCTTTTTTTTTTCATAATGAAAAATTATTTAATCAATAGACGAAGACTATTTGAAAAATTGAAGTTCTAATTTTTCAATTGCAATTATAAAAGTTAATTACTCAAGTGCGGCCGAAAGGAGACACTCTATTCCCGCCTGGATCAAAGAGCGGTTTGGCGAAATGAAGAAGTATTTATATCTGTATTCCGATAATTAGAAATTAAATAAATAATCAGCTGATGATGGAAAATAATTTTTAAATTAATTTAAAATACTAGACTGAAACTACCCCAGTTCTCTTGTCAGTTCCAAACTTAATATTTGTTTTATTAAAAACATATCCAAAACTTTGATTAAAAACATTTTTCACCTCTGATTTCTAACGAATTTCTGAACAACAATTCATGGTGGATTCAACAATTATATTATGTTCCTAAAAAATTGTCTGCTTCAAGGAATTCTTTTTTGTTATAGCGTTTTAATTTTTTAATTGAATTTCCGAGAATAAAATAGTACAGATGAACGGAAAAAATAAATTAAAATCATCTACTTTTTGCATGAATACAAATACAGTACAGCATCTGTATGATGGATACTATAAGGTGGGAGTAAAAGTTGGAGATTGATCACGGCTAAATAACCTCTTTGCACAACCGTTGATTTAAATAAAGTACACTCCTTCCAACTAATAAACGCAAGTACCTTTGTTTTTTTTACCGTTTTTATACACAATTTTATTGATTATATATTAGAGCACTGAGCTGCCTTACTGAAGGTTTCGGGTTAAAATCTGGCTCCGGCAGATTTTATTTAATCTGCTAATAGCACGAGACGGATCCTTGGGTGCCTGGGATCCATCTGAGACTCAACCAGCCTATATAAAGGGGGTATCCGAAATAGGGGAAGAATCCGGCGGTTGAGCATAATCTAGGACAAATCAACTCCAGAGAAAACCGATGTCCAAGAAACAGTACAGTTTCTTAATTCTTATTTTTAATTTATTCTTAATTTTATTTCATTATTAACTTTATATTATACTACCTATAAAACCATTGTCTAACAACCATTTTATAAACATGAGGTTGGACAGTTGTAAATAATTCCGAGAGTTTTCAGGGAAAACAATAAAAAATATTTAATTACTTTTTTCAAACTTAATTAGTATTTTTTTCAAATAAATTTCTTGAATTAATCGCAAACTAATCGATTCACGAACATCAGAACGAAATACAGCAATTGCAGATTTAAAAATGCAATTGTACTAAAGAAATTGTAAAATTAAATAATCAAAAAGGCCAAGAAGCCGGAAATAGAAGAAGGGTCTGTATTCCCTGACTTTTGCAATTAAGAGATCGATTAATCGAACGGCTTAAAAGGCAGGTGGGTATTTCGTGATTTTAATAATAGAAAAAAAATAAGAACAAGACATCTGGGCCCAAATCTTATACAAATAACTCAATCAAAAAGTTAATTATACCTACTTTATTTAATTTTTTTATTAATTGTTATAATTTTAAATATTTTTATTTTAAAGTTTTATTAATTGTATATATGAATATTTTATATACATATGTTATACTGTCTCGTTACAAACTGTACTGTTTATAATAATTCTTAAATAGTTAATAAGTTCTGAAGTATCTGGTAAATATCAGGAGGCTATACCGAGAAGTAATTGGGAGGATTGCGTTAACAGTGATGTTAAGGTTTGAGTATGAGTGATAATCGATGGAATAAGTTTTATTAACAGCAATTGGATACATAAATTTCAGACCTTCGGCTTTATTATTATTGTTATTATTATACCTATATTATATATTAATTACAAAGACTAGAAATAAAAAAACAATATATTTTTATTTTCTAGATAATAAAATGTAACATTTAAAAAAAAAAAAACTTTAGTAATTAAAGACTTTGATGATTTAGATTAGTATCAATTTATATAAAACTATAACATCAAAACGTAAATTTAATTAATTCAATATTTAAAGGGTAATTAATTGAATAATAATAAATATAATGTTAATAAAATCAGTTAATTGTGAAGATTAGGGCGCAGAACGATACTAAACCCGCACAACCTTACGGTAATGCGTTTCATCCTGACAGGTGCTGTCAATGTATCACTTCACTGGATACTTCAACTATAGATTCTACTATAACTAGAGTCCACGATTTCAACAATAATAATAATAAATGGTTTAGTGAACACGGTGTTTCGAACCCGATATAAATAGCTAATTATAAATCTCTATTCATCGATTACCACCCAAAGACAAATCTTTTAGATTTGCCAAAGACAAGTCTTTAGGATTTACCCTGAACCAAATCATCCCACCTACACTTCGGTCTACTGTAAGAACGATTACCAACAGATAATGAACTATTAAGAAATTCCTTCCCTTATCTGAAATATATTCCTAGGTAGTAATTTTGAAACGAACCTTTATAACTTTTTTTTTTATCAGATAACAAAGAGTATTACATTGAGATTCACTACAGAAATAAAATGAGAGCAAGACAGTCAGACAGAGCCCACGATCTCTAGCAAAATATCCTCCCTACACAATCGTTGGCTATAAAATAGGAATATACTTAACAACTATTAAATCCAAGATCTTTCATTAGTTGTGTTGTAACATTTTTTTTTAAACCCCCAGCAAAATTTTGGCGAAGATGAATAAATATTTGTTGTTAACAATTTCACTTTTTATTTTTCTTAAATATAACATATTTCGAAAAGCTATTAAGGTTTATTCAATTTTAGTTTTATTACTATCAGTGTACTGATAGAAGCTTCTTAACAGCTAATTTGCAAAACGTACAAATTTAAAACTGCCGCATTTTTTGAGAAAAAAAATCCAAGAATATACATGTTTTTTCTTAATAAATAGTCAAGGATTGTTAAAATAAAATTTTGGGATGATTTAAATGCAGGATAAAATTTCCACCTTCAGAATAATATTTTCAAATAAGACCAAAATAATATGTATAAAAAAAAAAATAGAAAATCGTTCTTGAAAACATAACTAAACCAAAGTTATACAAATCCCGTGATTTATTCCTAGCGTTGGGGAAGGAAGGTGGGGTTATTCAAATGGACTTAGATAAGAGTTTTCGAGAATGATAGATGGTGAATGGAGGAATCATGCGGTGAAAGTTGGCCATGTAGCGGGCCAATGGGAATCGCGGGAGCGCTACGCTCCGCCAATCAAACGTCGCTAGCGTGTCCGGCCCGGCCAATTATATGAGAGCTAGTTTGTTTTCGGGCGTGGCTAATAAAAAATCGATCGCTGATTGGTCCGTTGTTTGAGTGAAAGGTGCCCGGGATATTGAATTAGTTCTCAGTTCTGGGCTAAGTTGCCAGGGAACAAGGGCCCATTCAGGGGTCATTCATGGCCATTTCGGGCTAATGAAGGGTGAATTTCCCGACACTCATCTCTCCACCGGATCGGACAAGTTTTACATTCATCGTGACATTATAAATAGAATATGTGAAATAAGTACACATGTATATTGGACCGAATTACTTTCTTAGCACTCGTATCCCGAAATAAAAAAAAATATCACTTATAAAACTATCGTCTATACACAGTGGCTCAAAGTCAAAATGATTTTACTAGGATTTTTCGAATAAATAAATAATTGAACTCATTACATTACATTCAAACTAATAATTTTTTGTAATCACTAAGCATCCTAGTAATATTTTCTTTGTGCATAAGCACATAAAAATAAAAACAGATTTAATAATATCAATTAATACATTTGCATATGATTACTATGATAATTACCAATTTCGCAGTGAAAATACACCTTTGTAGTTCTCAATATTTTTTACCTTAAACTATTTCCTTTTAGTTTAACTAGTATCCCAGTCTCTATAATGTTTTGTTTATTTAACGTCACATTATGCATCTATGGCTAATCAACGATGCTACAATGCAAGCTATAAATTTTGCCTCGTACAGGCTGAGGGGCCCCTTTATTTGACGTCTCTTCCGGAGTACGGCATAACCAAGGATTTTTTACTCACTTTAAAAAATCCTATGGCTACCTGCCGTGCCACGAACCCGCGATCTTGGGTTTAGTAGTTTTTTATGAAAACCACTAGACTACAGGTCGCCTTCCCTATAATGTGCACAATAATTAGGGGAAAAGCCGGGGGATTGAGCATGATCTTGAACAAATCACAAATCACAATGGTACTCTCCACCATTGCAATGAATCACAGACCCTTCACGGTTGTAATATTATAGATTTTTATTTTTTTGAGAACAGACTTTATAAATAATTTTCCCTAAAGGCTCGATACCCGAATCACTAATCGCTGTTAACAACTTCCGTACCCGTATTAAAACTCCAACCCGAATTCCGTTCAGCTATCCTGTATATAGTGGAGAGTTTCAAAAAAGAAAACCACATTGCCAGAAAAAAAGTTGAAAGCGTAAGAAAAATTTTAAGCGAAAGAAATGGATCGTCAGAAAGTTAAAACAAAATTCACGGATGAGTGCACCCGACTAAGTATGAACTAACTTTTTTTTTTTAAATTTATTTATTGATATTTACAACTGTATTACAATAATACAACAAGTAAATAGGCTGAGCGTTCACATAATGACATGAGAATGTCTAAGAAGGTCACGTGGCCATCTTCTTGAACTAACTTGTTAGTTAACTAAACAAAATGTTTATAAAGTAATGGTTCTCAAGAAGAAGTAAGGTGTAAGGCGTATCGTATTATTTTGATCGAGAAGTGTAATTATTAATTCTTTTTTTTAATTGATATTATAAGAGTTTCTGTTTTTTTCTTCATCTTTCTTCAGAACGTTTAAGTATTTATTGAACAGTAAATGTTTCGTGGATATATATATATCAGACATGTATTTATATCAAATAGTGAGGCAGATATCGACTCGGAGAACAAACACAGTCGGACAACACATTTTTATCGCCGTTGTTCCGACCTGGACAAACGCCTACTTTTGCAACCAAAGGACCAGGATCATATATTATTCGCTATCTTTCTTTTTTCCAAGTCCTCGGAAATGTAAACTATTTTGGAATGACTTTTATCTCCGGAGGAGAGTCGTCGGACAAGGAGCCGAAGGAAGAGGTCCTGTATTTTATTGACGTTTGATATTGTTGCAAAGATCCTTCCCGGATGGTTTTACGTCCTTTGTTCCTTTTTATTTGATCCTGTGGGTTTTTATTTCTCGGACTCGATATAATTTATGGTCATTATATTTTATATATTTGAAGAAGGAACAAGGATTCCAAAAGTTTTAAATAAATCATAAACCTCTCCACTAAAAGCTCTTATCTTTTAAGACCAGTCATTTTGTAAAACGCCATTTACATTCATGCATTTGGTACATATGAATGAATCCATTTATACATATGTAAAAGACGTACACTAGACGTCTTTCATTCCATTGCGACAGATACGGTTGCCATGGTAACGGCTGTGAGAGGAGAACCGGGGAGGATAGTTAGGTTATTCCTATTTGTGTGCTATTTAGTTACAATTTTCTAGTGCTGAAGTGTTGAACTTAAACGATGTTTCCTTTTTTACACAGAGAAACTCAATTTAGTTATAATTCAACACATAAGATATCAAGATTATATGTATATATAAATAAATAAACAAAATCGCTAATATGCGAACGCTTTCTTAATTTTGAATATTTCCCTGATAACGACACAGCCTACTTGATATCACAGCTGATATAATTAGAGACATATGAGAGGCTACAGTTTTAATGGAAAGTTATAAATTGTTTAAATAATATTTTGTGTTGAGTGAACCGCAACAAATCTCCTGAAAGATATAAAGAAACACGTAGTAAAGGCTTTAAATGCGCGAGTCTTTTGTTGTTTTCAGATGAGTGAATGTTTTGTTGCAGATTATTGTAATTATTTAAGACTTGTAAATAAATCTATTGTTTTTTCAGATAAACCCAATTCGGTTTTAATTTCCTTATACAAGGCCATACAAAATATTAAATGCATATCGTGTGAATGCAGAAGAATGGTATTTATATACAAGGGCCCACAATAGTTCTGAATACATTTAATCATAATACCAAATATAGCTGTCCGAATATCGAATTATATTATATATAAATAAAAAGCTTGTGTCAATACAATCCGTGAAGGGTCTTGGGCTTCAGTACATGGTAGAGACTGAAATGTTACTAGGACAACTCATGAGCATTTGTCCGAGATCACACTCAACCACTCCCCCCCCCCACATTATTGAGAGGTTTCTCCCCCACTTTATAGAGAGGGGTTGTTTTGTTGTAACTGGAGGTCATCTTGCAGTTCACCAGCCGGCTCTGTTTCCGAAAAGGCATGCAGATTATTTTTTAAATACCTGTTATTTAGTACCAGTTACTTTTATACTGTTATAACCTAATAGAAATAAAAATGTAAAGTCAACAAAACGTTGAGGCTGTTACAGCATATGACAGATATCGTCCCTGCCATTTCCAACTATCGAATGTGAAATTTGGTGCTCTTGAGGAGAATTAAAAAAAAAAACAGTGTCATTTTTCAATAAAAATTAGTGCCTATAGCTATGAGACATAATGACGTTCGTTTTACATTGTTTTTGTGATTGATAGATGCCTCTATTTGAATTTTATATCAATTATCAATCCTAAAGCAACTGCAACTGCAAGTCGAAAACGAAAATTGTTTTTTTTTTTCACATTCGATACTTTGTGATGGCAGGGCTGATATGCTTCTTCCAATCTGAACATCATTATTCATGATTAACCTCATAAAGAAAGTCTAAATTTTTTTTTTTAATAACAATTCAAGAAATGCTTCATTGAATTTTGGTTGCCGACTTAAATGGTGAAATCTGTTTATTGTGCCACGTTTTCGAAAAATTAAATACTTCATATCTTAAAAATTCCTATTCAGTAACCACATTGTAAACAGTAGAGTATTGTAATATTAGACCATGGCTGGTTCAATCGTTGATATTGGTTAGAGTTACTACCAGAAAACTCTTATAGAATCATGTAGTTTACTTATAGTACATATGATTTACTCAGTCATTAAAATTAATTTCTTAGCCTTGGTGAAAATAGTTAAAAATCAAGAATCAAGCATAAAATATGCTCAAGATATGGGAATCATACATCAAAAAAGACTGTTCCAAGGGACATAAATGAAATAACCTCAGGATCTCATACTCAAAGAATCGAATCTCTATGGTCGTCTCTCAAGAGAAGGAACAAGAGAGAATCCGGTACCCATCGGACGATGATAAGATTCGTACCTATGTGATTATATTTGGAGAAGGAGGTACGAAAATAGGGATTTATTTGAGCAGATCCTGAAGAATATTCTGGATTTTGGTCCTCCAAATTGAAAATGTATACCTATTATTGTCTTGGTAATTTCTTGTGTTTTAAATTATACGTTAAATACAAACATATGTTCTTTTATTTCTATTAGGTTATAACAGTTATAAATAAAAGTTATAACTGCATTTATTTAGGTTATATGTTAAATTTCTGAAAGATATGGAGTTATTTCATATAAGTAATCATAATTACCGAATGCATGCGTTTTCCGAAGCAGACCCCACCAGCCTTTATGGAGTAACGATCCTTACCGATGACTATATTGGTGGACTGTGATCTCAACGACAGTTAGCATAGAAACTGAAATTGAGGCTGAGTGTTCCCGAGAAGGGTCTCCATATCCTTAAGAGATTAAGTCTATAAATGTGGTGGTTGAGCATGATAATGGTCGAATATCTTTCTACACAACCGTTGGCATAGAAACAGTCCTGTATTTACCATTTACTTAACCCAATAACCTTCATGTGTAAGTAATGTGTACTAATATTTTATTAAGGTATTTATCAATATTTTACAACGCTTCGGAACATTGATATTATTGGTGATAGCTTTGTGAGACTTTAGGATCAGCTTAAAGTTAATTGGCTGAAGATATACCGAAGACAGCTGCCTACCCAGAGCGATAATAAAGGAATGGATCAGACGAAACTTTGCGAAGTTTTCCGAAAGATGGAGTGACAAAAGTTGTGATGTTCCATTAGCCGCGAAGGAGACACGTTGATGTATTGGTACTGGTATCGGTACCGCTACGTGCATCAAAATGATTGGCTCAAAGCAGTAGGATAATTCCCCCACCACCACTACCAACCAACAGCAGTTAGTGGATACGAAGTGCCGTCACCATTCTAGCTAGCTAATGTCCTACGTTCATTAGTCTCCTATTTATGCAACTCCGCTAATACGTTACGAAAGCTGTGAATATGTTTCGTGAACTGGCACTTGACAAATATGTGTACATAGAATATTATTTCTGTAAATATATATATTCAGGCATAAATAGTTGTAAAATATACAGGTAATAATCAGAAAATGGATGTTTAAAAAATTTATTGGTTGAGGTTTACAACAAGTAAACAGATCGTATGATAGGGGGAGGAAAATAGTCCGGATGGAGTTCAAAAAATGCCCTTATATAGCGAGAACTGTTTATTCGGAAGTCGACGTTTTGACCCACATTGCAGATTTTCTTCAGGGAAATCATAGTAGAATCACACTTGACACTAGACTGATACTATAATAGCCCTGAAGAAGAACTGCAATGCGGGTCGAAACGTCGGGTTTCAAATAAACAGTCCTCGAGAATTTTTTTCACGAAGTTATGATACGTAGGCATGAGCATTAGTAGTTCTAAATAAAAAAAATTCAACTAATTATATGTTCGTGTGAATACCTTTTTTTCTGAAGCCCCAGAGGATTATCTGGAATTGAAGAGAAAGCCAGGTTTGAAACTATTGGGTATGTATGGGAATAAAATTTCCAAATCAGCAAAAAATAGGACATTAAGGTCATTATCATGTATGATTTTGTTCATAACAAAACTAGGGGAGAAAATGGTTAGTCGGTAACTTACAAGTGGCATTATAAAAATAAATACCAAAATCATGCATTGTCTCACTTTATGGTCATAAGAGTGACTTGCAAACCTGTGAAACTGCAACCAACGAATCTAAGTGTGGTTGGAATTATACTGTTCTCAAGTCAACGAGTTGTGCAAGGAGGAGGTGATTTAGCTAGGTTTTCTTTACTTATCGAGCTAATATTTAGGTATTTTAGGAAAATATCGATACTGTCAATATCGATATTTAAACCCTTAATGCCTCCAAAGAAAAATGAATATTCAATATAAATTAAAATAAAGTTTAAATAGATTAGGACTCCAACCAGAAATTTCAGTTTTATTAAACAACGACGAATCCAATATCCAATTCGTACTTAATTTTCTTAAAACCCACAAACTGTTAAATAAAATATAGAGATGAATAATTTCTATATAGAATATGTATATCTATATGTTTATGTATGTGTTTTATGTATGTTTGTGTGTGTATATATTGATGTATATTTGTGTATACTGTATGTATGTCATTTATAAGCTCAATATTTTTTTTTTTTTTTTTAATATCTATATATTTTAACTAGTTTCTCAAATCTTGATAAAAACAAACGAATTTCAGGCGTTGATGACCCTGGGGTTTTACGACTTAAAGCCCAAATAAACAAACAAACAATTAAATAAAGCTCTGAGGACCAAAAAATCGAAATATGTAATTCTTTGATGTTAACGAGTTAATATTCCGGTACCTTTGATCACTATCGATACAAGACATATCGTAACTTAATGTTACACTTCGAACGGTGAAGTTTGAAAGTTTACTTAGGGAGAAGAGGATAAAGCCAAGACAAATTCAAGCTCAGATTAAGGTTTGCAGTCTGGATTACTATGTCTTGTTCAAAGCTTGTTCTGCCGTCTTATCCAGTATCGACGGTCTACTAAAGTGTTGGGAGTTTCTTTGATAATTTTTATTATAATTATATATGAAATAATAAACTTTATGAACAATAATCAATAATGAAGCATTAAATAAATAAAGACAAAAAGGATATTAGAAGAAATAAAAACTGCGAACAATAAGTCCAATTTTAAAGTCGGACACTAATTCAGGATTTAGCTGCTAATAATAGGACAGTTAATAACGCTCTCTCTTGGGAAATGTTAGAAGTTCAGTTGTAGTTTGCTCAAAGAACAATTGCTTACAATCGATATACGGATTACACATTAATCGATGTTAAGAATATAAATACTTCAACCGAATGTTTTTACTTAGCCCATATCTACCTACGCGACGCCATCAATTCAATAATATATTGACATGGTGAATCCTTTGCAATTTCTCGTTGTGTAATCTCCTTAATTCTACACTGGATTCGTACTTTTTCAAACCATTTTTTTTACGTAATACTTTAAATTTTCGAAGACTTTGTTCATCGTTCAACTTCAGTGGCACGTTTCACATTCGAAAAGAACATTTGAAGGATAATCTTACTAATATTATAAATGTGAAAGTTTGTATGTTTGTCTCTCTTTCACGCATAAACTACTGAACGGAATTGGATGAAACTTTACAGTGATATAGGTTATACATCAGAATAACACATAGGCTATAGCAAGAGCGGATATAGGGGGGGGGGCGGATAGGTGGGGTACGCCCCTCCCCTCTCCCCCCGACATTTTTTTTAGGTACTGTGGAGAATCCGTTATTCTACATAATTAAAGGAAAATCACATGATAATAGTAGTTAAAATAGCAGATAGAACATGAGTGAAACTATTGATATCCTACTAATATTATAAATGCGAATGTTTTTATTCATGTTTGTTACTCATTCATGCAAAAACTACTGAACGAATTTGGATGAAACATATTGAGTAAAATAGGTTATACATCATAGGCTACAACAAGGACTGATTTATCTGGGAGCACGGGGGCATGTGGCCCCCCCTCCCTTATAGTACACAATTAAAGGCAAATCAGGAACTTAGCATCTTGAAATTTGTAGATAGGTTCTTTTTATAGTTTAAAAAAGAAATTTGGATAATTCCACCCCAAGGGTTTCCCCTTTAACATAATAGGTGTTCAAAAGTTGTATGGAATCCGTCAGTTTTGATGTTAGACATCTGAAATTTTGGATGTACGAGTAACTTATATTTAAAAAAAAATAATTTAATTATTTATTAAAAATGATCTTTCACGAAATGTTTGTGGCAGTCCGAATTCCACGCGAGCGAAGCCGCGGGCATAAGCTAGTCCTTTAATAAATTATAATTTTTAAATTTCTGCAAAACGAGATTAGTAATGTCTATACCGAAACATGAATTTCATGTTTTTTCCTTCTTAAACTTAGTTTTTTCTAGTTACCATGTATCCTAAGTACTTCTTGACATGTTCAAAATTAGTGCTTTCTGTATCAATATAATCAAAAACACAGTTGTTTCTGATACTAACCATTAATTTCGCCTTGTTCGACTTTAATTCTAGTCCTAATTACTTATTTGTTTGTATTAACATGATTGAATTTATTTTATAGTTTTCCGCTCATCGCTTAACAGAAACAAACCACCTCCTAGCCCAAGAAATTCGTAATAAATGAATCAACAGTTCTTCGTCCTTTCCATAGAATTAGCCCGAACTTGAAAAGGATAAGAAAAGAGAACAGTTGGAGGGTGCCAGGACTTCTTCACCTTTTCTTCTACCAATTAACGGTCTCCTGGCACATCTCCAAGGATAACTGTATCCTTCGGAGTAGTTCTAATTTGATGCCGATACTTCACACAAATCATTGTCCACGGATTACAACCAAAACCAGAATTACAAGATCTAACTTAAAGAAATCCTCCCACATACGCCTCGGACGTTTACCAGTCGAGCTAGTGCTAATCAACTTTATAGGAATTTGTTTGTTGCTAAGCCCAAATTTACCAGCCTATCTCAAAGGTAGTAAATATATCACTTCATCTATATTAACAAGATGTAAGCTCTATAATTATTCATTGAGTAACACACAAAATACATCAGTAAAATAATCTTTTCCCATCGTAATTCACACATTTCATAACGTAGCACCATCCTAAAAATAAACTATCTTGATCAATTCTACAGCACAGATGTTAAATTGAGCGAACTACAAAATATTTTTTTATTACCTGCGATGTATTGGTTAGCATAACAGTCTTCTCAAAAGTCACGGGATCGCAACACGGTATTTTTTAAGTGGAGTAAAAAACATTAGTTAGGCCGTTGATTTTGATGTTGTGTCCGTAAAATGCCAGTCCCGAGTCTATGCGAAGTGAGGTATTCATTAAACCCCCTATAATAATTATAACAGGATTGGAAAAAAATTAATAAATAAACATAATTTAGAAAACGATTACACTCTATTCCTTAAATTTAAGAGTGGAAAATATTTGTCATTATTTTGGGAATTATTTTTCCGATATTCCGTCAGATCGTTTCTAAATTGAGGTCGACTCATGCTTGTTAAGTAAAGGCATGAATATAAGAATTTTATATCAAAAACTGGACTTACTGTTATAATGCTGTTAAATTTACTTAATAATTTCTGAATGTGCATGCAGAAATAGTTTTACACATTTTATTTAAAAGGGTTTATGTGATTCTGAAAGCAAGTTGGCATGTATGTGACCTTGCATCCGGAATATTTTTTTTTTTTTTAAATATTCTTCGACAATTTTCCCAATAAGGTAAACATTATTAATGAGAAAGATTAAATCTACATAACATTATCATTGCGATACTTCGATGGATTATAAATGTCTGCCGATAATGAATATTCATTGTTTAGATTTATTTATTGCTATTTTCAATCGTTATTAATTTCTTTCAAGTATTGAAATGCGAAATATTCGACTTCAAGATTTCAACAGATATATAGAATTAAACCATACATTGTGACTAGAGCAGTTTTACTTCAAAAATGTGAAAAAAAATGTAAATGCAAAGAAACAATCGATATTATCCATGAGAAAAAAAAAACAACAAACAATTTTTGTTTTGAGGTTATTTATAAATATACACATGTTTTGTTACGAGTATTTTATTTAATAGCATAAATGAAACATATCTAACAAAATAATCCGCTTGCGTTTTCCGAAACAGACACCATTGATTTATTGTTAATTTTTGGCAACTGATGAAAAAAAATTGTCGATCACAAAATACAAACGCAGCCTACATCACCGAAACAATAGCAGGATATCATGAAGTCAGTCTGATTGACAGACAGACAGACATTTCTGGTATATCTCAATATAATCGATGTTCACATGCAGAAGTGGAAATTTCAGAAGTTGACAAATGTTCATCCCTATAGACAAATATATTTTCAGGGAGACATTGATATTTGATCTGAAATTAGATCAGGCAAAATAAATTGAAAAGGTAATATCATTTCAAGTGACATTAAAGATCATATTACATCTGGCACGTGTCGATCAAGTTAACACCGAAATTCTATTTCTTCTGTGACTGGGAGGACGACAGAATGATATGAGGAGGTATGAGTAAGAGCGACGTGTATTTGATATTTACGTCTTGAAGGAGGAGTAGAGGAGGATTGGTTCTATATCGGAATGAAATTATAGGATGAGAATAACCAAATGTACAGGTAAGCTTGTTTGTTACCTGGAAGAGATGGTACAGCTGGAGGGGAAGAAATGGACTTGGAACTGAGGGGAATCTAAGAGCCCCTTCAATCCAATATCAACTCTCTCTGCTCAGGAAGAAAGGATATCTCACGAGGAGTAGTGTGTACAACCAACAGATCGTGCTCAGAGTGGACAGTATTCTGCTACTTACAGAATTATGGTTTTATATAGTTAAATATTTTCAGGGTAACCAGCGGCAGTTGTTCGGAAGGAGCGGTCATCTCAAGATGCAAGGAACTGAATGAAGCAATGGTCGAGAAATAGCCAGTCACATATACCGCCCCCTTTCATTGTAAGTGGTTTTATAAGTTATCTTGTAACCATGATAAGCAAAAATAAATATAATGTTTACGAAATAAGGATCAAGGAAAATTCTGTAATTCGTATCAAAATCTGATGAAAAAATATTATTATTTCATGTCAAGGCACAATATTTTGTTATTGTGATGAGGCAATTTAGTCAATTTTTAATAATCAGGTTAGAAAAATTAAACTCTACTTTTAAAACCTTGTAAAGAAAATCAACCTTCTTAAAACACTTTGAGTTATTTATAAAAAAAAAATTAATAAAAAAATAAAAATTCAAATTATCCCTAAGAAAGTGGGTCCACTTGGCTAATGCAATGATGAAGAGTCTGCTTAAAAGCCTTAAAGTGCCTGGAATCAACGTTCCGTAACGAGCCATTAGTATCATCTCTCTCGCCTTGTTGTGGAAATGTTAACTTTAACATAATACATAAATAATATAATAATATAATATGTGCTTGAGTTGTCAGGGCGAAACCGCGAAAAAATTGCAGTAATTGCCTAATCTAAAGAACTTGTAAGGCTAAAAGAAGTAATCCAGAATAAAATACTTTTTTGACTTAATGTTTTTGATTGTTTAATTTGTGAATTATTATTATCAGCTGTTGTCATTTAACCTTTCTAATGACTCAGTAGTTTTTTTTTTTTGGATTGAGTATGGAATGTGCTTAATTTTTATTTAGTTTTCTTATGCATATGGCTTAAATTTTATTATTGCTGGGTTCAGATGGAGAAGACTAGCTCAGCGCTAGAGCTTTCAGTTGTCGTGGCGAAGGTCCCAAAGGTTCAAATCCGTCTGTGGCAGATAATTTATTTAATTTGTTTAAATAATAAGGTCGAGGAATGAAGTGGGCATTCTTTTGATTGTGGTCTAGAACAAATCAAATCCCTGCACATCCGTTGTTCTCGAAACAATATAGTCTCTACCAGGCACAAAAACCAGAGACTCTTCATGAGTTGTAGTGATACAGATTTATTTTCCCGGTTCAGATGATGCCGAAACAGCGTAATATCAAAAGGTTTCCTTGGTTTTATTTTTGAAACTTATGATTTCTTGATTGCTAATGTTAATAAGAGTAATGATTTTATAAATATATTTATTACTAGAGACCCGGCTTGCATGGCACGGATAGGATGATATATTATGCATACATCTTTATCTGCCGAATGTATTTTATTATGTAGCTATTATAAACATAAAAGATTACCACGGACAGACAGACACGGCCAAGGACTTTGTTTTATAATATGTATAGATCGATAGATAAGAGATATTAGGCAGCGTCCATATTCCAACCCATCTCCACAAAACCGCGACAAATTATCTACCTAAACCTTCCTGCTGCATCACTCTATCTATTGGTGAAAACCGCATGAAAATCCGTGCAGTAGTTATTGAGTTTACCGCGAACAAACGCGGCCGAGGAGTTTGTTTTATAATATGTATATATTCGTTCCGTAATTGAAAAAAAAAAAATCTGTTCCATTACAACTCAGAGTCTTGGGTTAAGTACATGGTAGAGACTGTACTGCTTCTTGCACAACCGTTGTACAAAGAAGTGATTTGTTCTAGATCACGTTCAACCGCCAGGTTTTCCCCCTACTTTGGGTATCAACATTACAGAAGCTAGGCGAACCAGAGGAGGATCCTAGATTCCAAAGGATCCATCTCCGGCTGCTAACAGATCGAATAAAATCAATCATAGCCGGATTTGAACCCGGGACCATCTGCACGGTATAACTAATTAATTATATGGGGCGACCTGTGGTCTAGTGGTTAGCGTAACAAACTACTGAACCCAAGATCGCGGGTTCGTAGCCCGGCAGGTGGCCCTAGGATTTTTTAAAGGGGGTAAAAAATCCTTAGTTACGCCGTCCTTCGGAAGGGACGTTAAACGGGGGTCCCGAGCCTGTACGATGTCAGGTACTCGTTAAAAATCCCTATCCTGATTAAACCTGGATAGGCAAAATTTAGTGCTCCCAATGTAGCATCGTCCGATTAGCCATGGCAGCAAAAAGTGACGTTAAATGAACAAACAACAACATAATTAATTATATGTGATTAAATTAACAACTCATGCAATGATAGACTGTATTAACATGCCAATACCAAGGATGTATTTCCTTCCGATAGACTACACCACTAAAGGTGATTTGAAGCGATTTGCATGATGATGCATTGGATGGTAGTTCTGGTCCTCCCCACCAAGATAGCGCTGCTATGCCCTGAGAGGCAATAAGAAATCCTTTGATACCGCCCGTCGCTATATACACCATCTTCCTACTCGCAATATGGCTGCCCCCTTTTTTTAATAAGGAAAAGACATCCTTTAAAAAGTGAATTAAATCAGGACTGTAAATCTGAAAGGAAAAAAGATATTACGGGCACTTGCAGTCCTTAACCGCCATCCGATGAACCTCTACCGCTCCCCTTCTTTATAACTAAGGCGGTATTTAATCTAACCTTTCTTTTGAAGATATTGTTCATCGTAGAGGATGGATATATTGTTCAAAGTCTGTAACTTAATTTATTTTTCTGAATATTTCAGATGTTGTGACTTTGTATCGTTTGTTTCATCCAAAGTAGGACTGAAATTACTATACCAAGATTAACAATTTAATCTGTTTTACAGAATCCGGTGTTCATTAACGTAAAAATAGTGGATAACTCATATTTTCATAGATACGTCTACCTAAATCTGTACACTACAACCCATGAAGGGTCTGTAGTTCAGTACATGGTAAAGACTGTACTGTTTCAAGGACAACGATTGTAGGTGATTAGTCCTAGATCTAGATACCAACTTCATAGAGGCTGGGCGAGCCCTAGGAGGGTCCTAAATCCCATATGATCCGCCTCCGGCTGCAAACGAACTAAATAAAAGTCTTGCCCGCAGCGGGATTCGAACCAGGATTTTCGGCGTGGCAACTCAGTGCTGGCAACCACTGAGCTACACCATTTTCAACTAGACTTAGTGGAAATGGTTCCGTGTACTGTGGACATCTATTCTCAGATTCTCTCTCATTCGGTCGTTCTACGGAAAGGGGTTGAATGTCCATCAAGAACCTAAAGAAAGGCGTAATTTTCTCAGCATATTTTCTCGGGAGGACGAAAAAAAGGAAAAAAAAAAAAAAGGACACCTCTTAATTTGACCGAATAAGCTGGGAAAAATAATGTCGACCAATTACTTGCCCTCCTTTGAGAATTCCACGCCCAACCTTTTTCTAATTATAGAGAAAAGAACTCTTAAATATGAAACTTTAACTATTTCAGCATCAAGTTATCAAGTTATTAGGTAATTTGTGTCCTTTCGAAATGTTATCTTCGCCAAGTAATCTCTTCTTTTTCTTTTCCCATTCACTCTTTCATTAACCAAATAAGAAGCTTCTTTGTCATTCATGCAAAAAGAAGTTTGTTAATTTCTCAGAGTTAATTAATTAATTAACAAACCCGAGATAAGAAGGAAAAGAAGCCGGTCGAGATAGCGTCTTCCCAACTCTTAATACAATTATAATTATTCAAAGCATTAAGTAATTACTAATTAGTGATTAGTTGCCTAAAGTATAAACATACATAAATAATTGTTGTTATGTTCATTATAACCTTATGTAATAAATTATGTAACATCATAATACAATTATATAACCAATGATCAGAACTAGTAACAACCTAAACTTGTCTTGGGTTCAGTAGATGGTAGAGACTATAAGAGAAAGAAACTTTGTTTATGCATTTTTAAATAAAAATATATTGTATATTATTTGTTTGTTCCTTTTTAATAAAAGGTTCATTATTTTTTTAATTAGTATTAATTTTCCTCAGAATGTTTTACTTTAATTTATCCAAGATCAGGCTCAACTAGAGGCTAGGGTCCTCGATCCCAACGGATCCATCTCCAGCCGCTAACTATATAAAAATCCTCAATTTATAATTCAAAAGGCTAAGATAAAAAGTTGTTGTGTTTAATGTTACTACTACGGATTATGGATACTTAAAAGAACCAGATAAAATATGTAAATAATTAGTTCATTAAAGATGTTTAATTCACCCAAAATCCCAGTAAGACCGTCGTGTTAGAAACAGTACAGTCTCTACCGTGTACTAAACCTCATGGCTTGAAGTGGTCAGGGTTTTTTTTCGTCTAAAATACATTAATTTATTTTTTTATCATGCACTTTTATAAAACTTGGGGAGGTTAGAAAAAATATGGTAAAATTTTATTGATTGATCAATTTATACTGTCTAGATTACTTTGTGTATTTTTTTTATTAATAAAATATTCCTCATTAAATACTGAATCCGCATTAAAAACCGTTTTTAATATTTTTAGAAATACTTTGTTTTACTTGGAAGCAATGGGGAAGTGATGGAGAGATACCTCTGTTATTTTACAATTATATTCTGAAGTATGAGAATTGTTTATAGAGGAATCCTCGACCTGAAGTTTATCCCAGTTGCTATTTTACATATTACTAAAAGTTCTCGCCTTGATTTAAAAGTGAATAAAAAAAAATTGACTTTGTTTTAGTAAGTACATTTGAGACTTAAATATTATTTTCTTTTAGTCTGTTTTATTAAATTAAAAAGAAGCAACAATATATCGTCGCTGTCAAAACAATACCGCCTATCTACACTTTGGGCGATTTTACAGCAGAGGAAAAATAACCGCGTAATATGTTATATATATATATATATATTTTTTTTATGGCATTGGATTCTTTCATTCATCCATACAGCCAGCTATGTATTATTATTTAGTGCACTGTTTAGTTAGATGCCAACAGCACGCAGTTTTTCCCCAGATGATTACCGCCTGTTTTTCCCAGGCGGTCACCCATCCAAGTGCTAACCACGCCCGACGTTGCTTAACTTCGGTGATCTGACGGGAACCGGTGTGTTCAACGTGGTATGGCCGTTGGCAATATGTTATATTATCTTATGTATTTATACATATTATAAAACAAAGTCCTCGGCAGCGTTTGTTCGCGGTAAACTCAATAACTACTGCACGCATTTTCATGCGGTTTTCACCATTAGATAGAGTGATTCACCAGGTAGGTTTAGGTATATAATTTGTCGAGGTTTTGTGTAAATGGGTTGGAATATAATGGGTTTCACCGAAGACGCTGCTTGCCTAATCCCGTGCAATTATCTAATATGCAAGGTAATAAACTCGTATATACAGACAAAATTTGGTTTTGTTTTTATTTTTATAATTTCTATATAATAAGGTACATTATCTGAGATAGGAAAAAAGAAAATCAAGACTCCCAAAGAAGCCTAACCAATGATATTCGCGTGGTCCTTAGTGACCGGTACGTGATAAAAAAATACATTACACAGACAAAATATGTAGGCATAATATGGCATAATATAACAAACTTTTCCGGACGGATGGACCGACACCATTGAGATTTTATGTTTTTTGGATTCTACACCCTATGAAACGTCAAGAAACATTATAATATCGAATTCGAATTTTTTGGCGATTTCAATAATTTCTTCATCTGAAGGACGAGAAAATAAAAACGAAGGATCGATATTTATTGTTCCGGCCGAGATCGAATCCTCAAAGGATGGAAAAATTTCGCTCCGGTCGGGATTGAATCAAACTTGGAGCAGGATAAAGAATCTTCTGCGGATAGGATTCGAAATAAAGCAGTCATTGTACACTATTGTTACTGTACAATAGTATTTCTATTATTCACATTATTTATTGTACATACAGTTCCACACTTTTCTGTAACATGTAACATCTTTAAGTCCGTTATCATACATTTTAAATCTTTGTTTTACTATTTTTTCTTTATTCTTCATGTTCCAACCTTTTTTTGTATATGTAAATATTCTCATTTTGTTTCTTTTGTTTACCTCTTCCTTTTTGATTTTCCTTTATATTATTTTTACATTACTATCCTTTCTGTACATTTATTTTCTGTATTTTATTTTATATGCGTTATTTATAATTTATCATTTCAGCTCATTCTCTTTAATTTTATTAAATCTGTCTTTCTTTATTATATCTGTCATTATTTTCATTTTCTTTTCATTATCATTAATTTTGTTATATCTGTCTTTATCTTAATTTTATTATATCTGCCACTATTTTAATTTCTTTTCATTATCATTATTTTTAAATCTGTCTATATCTTAGTTTTATAATATTCTGTCACTTTTTTAATATTCGTTATCTTCCATCTTCATATCTGCCACTATTTTAATTTTCTACATTACTAGAGAATTTCATTCAGTGACCTCTACCCCGGACCAATTTCTTCAACATGATATAATTTACAAACCTTATATATGTACAATTGCTAATTACAGCACTGCCTTGCGTTTAGCCTTGAAAATTTTGTTTAATATTGTGGAATTGAATCTGCAGAATGCGTTACTAACTCATTTTCATAAAAAGTTGTAGATAGGCGGTATTGTTTTGACAGCGAAGACATTTAGAAAGAGTTGAAGTTGACTTATTTTATTTTTTGCTACTACACTTGCCACTCTCCCCTTCCAGAGTTTTGTTCGAGTTATTCGATCCAACGTGCATTTCCCCCAATTTTAGCTCGTGATCTTTAATTCAAGGCGGAAGATAAATCGGCGCTGGATAGCATTCGTAATTAGGACAATATTGGAATGTGATTTGGTTAATGACATCCCAGCAACTGGCTGACATCCCAGTATTTATAGTTTCATCCGGTCTCTAAAGCCATCTTATTTATTTTTACTCTTAGTAATCACTAATTTATTGTTAATCATATTTCAGTTTAGAACATAACTGAGGGTATAAAATGATTAATTTATTTGGTACTTTTCCAATCTAACGACGACCTACCCCAGCGCCCCAAGTGTCACTTTCGTTAACTACCTGCTACTGTTAGCGAAACCTTCCTCAGTACTTTGTTATTGATTGTGTCTAGTGGACGTTTATTTGTTTTCATGTTAATTATACAATATGAGTTGGAATTTGATGAAGATTTTTCGCGAGGTGATTGATGAAAAGTCAGCTGTGGTATTTCTACAGGAGCGGAACGTCATATTGTGTTTAATCAACATTGTTTATAATAAATGTTTTATTATATTTTATTATTTATTTTCTATTTTAAATATTTAAATTTTAAACATAAATAATTATATTTAACTACAATGTGATGTTTTTTGGTTAATTGTTTTGATTGTTCTGTATATACGACACCGTTTTGATGTGATATTGTTATTTTTAATGAATTTTGTTTATAATAAATGTTATTTTTTATCTTCTTATTTATTCAGTAGTTTATATATTTTAAATTTAACGAAAAAATATGATATACAGCTAAAATATGATTTTTTTTTTTATTTCTTTTATTTTTAGCTATTTTTCTTTTGCCCGGGCAAATCGTTTCTCTTTAAAAGAAAAATAGCTAAAAATAAAAGAAATACAAAAAAAAAAATCATATTTTAGCTGTATATCATCTCCTATTTCATTTACTAACAATCCTCTTGTCTGTTTACTATTTCAAATATATTTCAGGCATCATAACCTGACAGGCTGCAAATAGTTGAGGTAAGTGCCAGAGGAGCGTGCTGGGGTAGGTCGTCGTTAGATTGGAAAAGTACCATTTATTTTTATAAAGTTTATAAAAATAAAATAGTCTAAACCCCCCTTGAAACCATTTACAAAGCAATAAAAAAAATGTCGGACACGATGAGGAAAATAAGAATTAATTTCTGTGGACATATCTTGCGAAAGAATGAGGCTGTCGAAAAGAATACTTGAATTCCGTAGAAATAAAAACAACTAAACTAAATCGGATTAAGGAAGCAGGGAGAGACATCAGAGAACTCGGGTTTACGGAAGATCTGATTAGAGATGGAACTGACAAAAGCGTAAAGCGTGACAAGAGGATGAGGCTTGAGTCGAGAACGAAGGGGGACAGTCAAAATCTTCGATGAGGAAAGGAGTTGGAAATCAGAGAGTATGAAGTTTAGTAAAAATAAAATAATAGGATGTATAAAAAAAATTACCTTTTTTAAACTTAATATTTGTATTATTATTTCTATGATATATTTAGATGGCGAATAACAGTATCTTTCGGATCACGACACTCCCTGGCAAGTTCGCGAGTACTTGTGGACGGATTTGACTCAACAGCTTCCTTCAGAACCTCATCAATATCCATTAATGGTCACCCGGAGCCCTTCTTCCTTTCCAACGTCGTATCTCCACTGCTAAATTTTTCAAACCAACGCCGTGCGGAAGGGTCAAGGACACCTTTCCCTTCATATTTAATAATTTCACGAGTTGCTTCAGCGGCTGTGAAATTTTTTTTTCAGTAATGTCATAAAATTACGAGAATTTCGTAGGGCACTGTCATGATTCTTATTTGAAATAAATAAATAAACTGAGGCTTTTTTTGAAGTATCAACTGTTAGTAAACAAGCTTAGAGAATGCTCTAAAGGGGTTATTAAGTGTTGGTAAATAATAAATAGCATTAAAATATATAACACATTGGAACTCAGGAATTTGATAAAATTAAATACATAGAATCTAAAAATCTGTTAGTAAAAAAAACTCTTAGATCGTACTGTGCTTATTATTTTTCAATATCCCCTTTTTTGTCATTTTCGGTGTTACATAACTTCTCTGTAAATATCTGTATATATATATATATATATATATATATATATATATATATATATATATATATATATATATATATATATACAGTTCGTCCATTCGTGTGTATGTCATTGAACTTTTTTGAGATTCACAATTCGATCCTGTAGGTAATGTCTTTTAATTAGTAAACTTAGTTGTTTGTTGTTGTTAATAACCTCAATCTGTTTGATTTATATTGCATCCGGCAGGAAGCGGTGAGATCGCAATATAGAAATTTTCCAAAAGAAAAAAAACATTTTTTTTTTACCATCCGATTTTTAAAAAAATTAATATTTAATTACTGTAAATATTAAATTTGGATGTATATTTCAAGATTTATTATTTGCAGATTACAAACAAATATACATTAATAATAAGGCTTAGATAATCCGAAGGCTCGATGCCGATAATACCGATCTCTTACACACTTCCGTCGAGAGACCACTACCAAAAATATCCCAAATCACTCTTAATGCTATCCTCCCACCTACGCCTCGGTCTACTTTCAAATGTTCCCATTCGAGACAGCCTTTATTAAAATCTTAGGAATTCGTTCTTTACTAGGCCCAGCAACTTTACGAGGCTATTTTAATCTCTGTGACGCAATCACTTCAATAATATTAAACGGATGCATGCTTCGCAATTCGGCAAAAAAAAAAATGTATGTTTGTCATAAAAATGATTTTTTGAGTTTTTTCTTTCTTACAATTATTTAAAGAAGTTTAAAGTTAATATTTAACACATGTAAGCTACAGATGTACAGATATATTCATACTTAATTAATTGGCTAACTTTACGCGTGATGGAGTCTGGTTTTTTAATGTGTATTTTTTACATTTATATTTAAACCGAACGGTTTTAATAATGACAATTTCTTTAAAAAATGTTATAATTTTCGGATTTAAAACGTTTGAACAGAACATCTGTTCTCAGGAACGTCTGTTGGTCAGCTAGTATAATACATATATATGTACATATATGCTGGTACATAAGGACATTCACGGGCTCATGGATCAGATGCCTTGAAGACAAGTTAGTGAAATAGAGCAGGAAATGTGATCGATGAGTATCAGGACCTATACACTTTGATCTATACACACCTCCCGAGCATCCTATTCTTTCATTCCACAATCCAATCTTGTTACTGTATTCCTCTGATATCGTGTGAAAAAAGAAACTAATTAACGCCATGATTAAATCAGTATAATAATCATACATAACTATATTAAAAAATATAGAAACAATACATAAGTGTTCGAACACGGAATAGTTGTCATCAGTAATTACTTGTTGCTGTTTATTCCTTTATAGAAAGTACTATAGATATAATAAAATAAAAAGTGTATATTAATAAATATATTTTTATTATACACCGTCTGTCAATAGGTTTCACCGGTGGTAAATTCGGATATACGAAATAACCTTTCGGATAATGACAAATGATATGCTTATATATATATATAAAACAAGGTTGAATCGCATTCAGAATATTCGAGTGGAAGAAAATAAAGGAATAAAGGATGAATTCGTAATTGAAAATGAAAAAAGATACCGGATGAAGATTCCAATTTGAGATTCGTACGGACATTAGCAATTAAGGAAGAGTTATGAGTTAGGAAGATACAGCAGGAGTTTATAAGGACCAATCCTGTTTTTGCTCCTTTCGTCCCAGCAGGAGCACCTTTAGATTAATCCTATCCTGTGGTTCAGAAGGATATCTGTATCCTTCGATATAGCATTAATATAATATTCATGCACAGACTCCGGACTTGAAAAAGAAATGAAAAACGTTGAATCATATATGCTATATTAACATCGGGTACAATGGAATGTCGAACAGGAATAACTATAAGATCCATCCTATAATATCCGATAAATATTAATTATAATATAAATGAAAAGGAGAAGGAAAACTATCAAAAATGCATAAATTTTAATATTTATCATTAATAATAATACAGACATATACCATATGAATGACTATGGAGGTTCAGTAAATGATAGAGACTGTACTTTTTCTATAACACCGGTTATGGAGGAATCCCATACCCACCTTAAAGAGGCTGGGTGAGCCCCAGGCGGGTCTCCAGAACCCATTGGATCCATCTCCAGCTATTAATAGATCAAATAAAAGCCATATTTGAACCAGAGGGGCGACCTGTGGTCTAGTGGTTAGCGTAACAAACTACTAAGCCCAAGATCGCGAGTTCGTTGTCGGGAAGGTTGCCATAGGATTTTTTAAAGGGAGTAAAAAATCCTTGGTTATGCTGTCCTTCGGAAGGGACGTTAAATGGGGTACTCGTTAAAAATCCGTATTCCAACTAAAACTGGATGGGCTAAATTTAGAGCTCCCACTCATTTACATGACAGTAATCAGATCTATTTGGACATACGGAATTGAGCTTTGGGGCTCTACTAAACCATCCAATTCATCTCTTATCGAATCCCTACTATCCAAAATCCTTTGTAAAATCTTAATGCTCCTTATTTTGTAACGAATACAGTCATCCATAATAAACTCAATTTGACCCGAATCCAATATCAATTCTTTCATGACAAACCTTTTCCCACTCAAACCTACTAGTTTCAAACCTAGCCACATCTTCAATTCCTGATAATCCTCCGAGGCATCTGAAAAGAAGATGGCCTCGTGACCTACAAAGTTGTAATTGATATCTGGGCACTACCACTTGGTAGTTTTTCTACATTACTTATTGTATTGTTATAATACAGTTGTAAATTTCAATGAATAAATTAATAATGTATTTTTTTTTAAGTTTAGCTTTATGAATAGAATTATTGCTCTCTGTTTATTACTACCTAGTTAACTATATAGTATATAAATGGTCTGTAATATAATGTGAAATGACGCTAGGAGTTGCAATACCAATAGTTTCAATACAATACTCAACGCTAAAGTGATTGGGTAGGGTCAGCGTGGGAGAAACAATTAACTAGTGTATAAACATTGGTAACACAATACCTCGTTCAGTCAATTGGATGTCAGTTAAATGTTATTTTTGTTTGATTGTGTGTTTTTTATGTTTGATTTATTAGGTTAATACTAAACTTTTATTAGTTTAGATTTTTTTATGTACATAGAAAAATCCATATTTATGTTGTTCTATGAGATGTATAATTACAAGGTATTTTCCGTTTTTATCAATAATATTCTAACTGAACAATGTGTATTTAATTTTTTTTTTCAAATTAGAAATTTTTTTTTTTATTTATTAAACACTTTCTTGAAACATTATAATCTGCCACTTGTGGGTTATAAGTAATGGTGCTATGTAGCTACACCTATTCCATAACAAAACAAAAAAGGATATAAACAAAATAAGAACTATAATAATAACTAAAGGATATAACACAAAATAAGTGAATGTAATAAAATATATACATGCAGTAATAAAAGGAAATTAATGCAAAAATGATAATAAAATAAAGTCTAGATAAAAAAAAAATAAAAATAAAAAAAATAATTTACACATTCAAACCCTATTTACAATTTGCCTGGGTCCCCGAACTAAGCTTCTTCCCCAGGAATGAGGGCAAAGCAGGAGTCCGGGAAGCCCCAGCCCCCTTTCCCAGCCGCGTCACTGGAATTAAACTCCAATGGAAGCTGGTAATTATTAATTAAAAAAAAAAATGTATCACTACAACACCCCTTGAAGTCTCTCGGGTTTATTACATGGTAGAGACTGTACTATTTTCTATGAGGAGACTTCTATTTTGAGGAACAACTCACCGGAATTTTTTAATCACTTATTAGAGGAGTTGCGTGAGCCACAGGAGGGTCTGTAGACACCAAAGGTTCCATTCTCGGCACTTAAGAGATTTAATAATTTATCTAGCACGGCCAGATTTGAACCTTCAGAATAGCAACTCAGTGCCCTACAAACTTAGCTACCCCGTAATAAGTAATAATCTCTAATCTAGTAATAATTTATTGTAATGACGGTACACATTTTTATTTTTATTTTTAATAAACTTGACAAATAAATATCATCATGGACTTTCTTGTAATATTCCACATCTATTTTTGACAGTAAATTTAGTATCATAGTATTATATTAAGGTACTATGATAGGTAAATATTGTACGGCAAAGTGCTTTTACAGCCGAGAAGACATTTTTTTTTTTTTAATTGACAATCGACCAGCTTTCAAATCTAATCTCCGTTGAGTTCTTGAAGCAGACTTCTTCAACTGTGAGGGATTTAAGATCGCTACCTTCTGACTTTTTTTTTTATCTAACTGTTTTTATTAAAGAAGAAAAAAAGCGTAAAATTTCGAATCCAGTCCTAGAAGAAAGTTTTTGAAGGAGTAATTGGCCAGAACGAACGGGACTAGAACAACATTCGAACAAACATTGGCTATAAATGAGGCGCCGATAAGCTCTTTGTAATGCAAATCATCTCTAAACCAGCTTCATGTACCTTCAAATATTTGATCAGTGGCCACGTCCCCTCTACCGATGACGTCGTCGTGCGCTTGTCATGCGCTGACCCTGCGCAATATGATGCGGCGCAGGAAGCGGACAGAGTACCCAAGTGACAATTAGCATAGTCATTTACATGTCACCCCCAGTAGTGTCTAATAACGAAAATTACAAATAATAATAATAAACAAAAAAAATGGCAAAAATATCAAGGTTTAAAAATAATATAAAAAACAAACAATAGCTAAATAAATTCAAAAACAAACTTTAATAAAAAAAGCAGAAAATTATTTTCAAGAAGTTTATAATGAGATGTCGAACGAAGAGCAGTGTGTGAAAAAAAATACGGTCGCCTGTGGTCCAGTGGTTAGTGTAACAAACTACTAAGCTCAAGATTGCGGGTTCATAGCCCGACAGGTGGCCCTAGGATTTTTTTAAGGGAGTAAAAAATCCTTAGTTACGCCGACCTACAGAAGGGACGTTGAACAGGGGTGCCGAGCATATACGATGTCAGGTACTCGTTAAAAATCCCTATCCTAATTAAACCTGGATAGGCAAAATTTAGAGGTCCCACTGTAGCATCGTCCGATTAGCCATAGCAGCATAAATTGACGTTAAATGAACAAAAAAACAAAAAAAATATATCGTTAAAAGGTAGAGAGCGAGTTACCATGTCGAAGGTTCTGATTTCAACCGCTAGTGGTAGGTTTTATTTAATTCTTTGGAAGCAAGGATCCTCCTGGGGTTCGCCAAGCTTCTGTAATGTAGATACCCAAAGTAGGGGGGAAACCTGGCGGTTGAACGTGATCTAGAACAAATCACTTCTTTGTACAACCGTTGTGCAAGAAGCAGTACAGTCTCTACCACGTACTTAACCCAAGACTCTTCACGAGTTGTAATGGTACAGTGTTTTTTTTCAACAACGGAACGATAAACCTTGTGAGATCTAGAGATCTTTCTGGGGCTCACTCAGCCCTTATAAAATGGATGCCCAAAACAGGAGGGAGCATATCTACCACGTACAGAACCCATTCACGGGTTGTAGAGGTAGTTATTGTTTTTTTTTTAAAGGCTGTGACGCTTGATGATAATTGTAATAACTGTTTGGGTCTGTTTCGGAAAACGCGTGGAGATTATTTATTCGGTAATTATGATTACTTATATGAAATAACTCCATATGTTTGAGAAATTTAACATGTGACATAATTATAAATCCTAATTAACATATGGTTTCATTCATAAATTATAATGAACATTTTTCAAGTGAACACATAAGGAGTGAAGAAGATGCCTCTTACAGAGTAAGAACATTTTACCTACCACAAAAACTAGGGAATGTTTCCTATATTCTGTCCCTTGTAGCTGAAATGCTGACTTCTTTTATTAAAGCTGCAATACGACCCGGGAAAACAATACATTCTGATTGCTGGAAGGCCTGTAAGGGAATAAAGTCAATACATAAAAAGGGAATAAAGTAAAGACATGAGGTATAAACACTATGTTGTTAACAATTCAACAAATTTCGTTGACTTGTACAGAGGTGCTCATACCCAGAGGGTGGAATCACTTTGGGCTTCAGACAAACGAAGAAACAAAAACGAATGTGGAAAGAGTAGAAATATGTTGGATTCATATTTATGAGAATTCATAAGGAGAAGAAAGTACAAGAAATGTTTGTCTAGTAAGATTTTAGAAAGCATTGCTTATTTTTATCCACAAATATAATTGCAATTGTTTTGTTTTGAGGTTATTTATAAATATACACATCTTATGTTAAGAGTATTTTATTTACTAGCATAAATAACAGGTTTTATCCGTTTTCCGAAACAGACCCAAGTATTTTATTGCTTAAGATTGGTATAAATATTCGATTCGTTATGAAAATATCTTAAAAATTACACCAAGCTTTTTTTTTTACCATCAAATGAATTTTGTGATCATCTGTTCGTATTACAGTGTTTTTTATTATTATTTTTTATTGAAAATATACAAAACTCTATCCGGTTAATCCTTCCTGTAGTGATATGCTTGTTTCAATGATCAAAACATGTATGCCTTAGTACAAACCTTAGTACTTGGTACAAGGCATTACCGAGTCTTCGTATATTAAAAATTTCTTATCGTAAGGATTCTGTTCAGGATAATGAGACCGACATATTAAATTATTGTGTTGTCATGGGTACTTGAGATGTTGGCAAAGTTTCAATTTAATTCGATGTTTTGAAGTGGTCGATTTCTAAGATTCCGTTGCATATATCCAAGAGAAGCTAACAAAAGGTTGTTAAAAACTATATATTTTAATAGGATTTAAAAATAGATTATTTTAATTTTTAATTGAAATTTCTTATTATAAATAATCATAACAACAAATCTATCTCTCTCGATATATATATATATATACACAAACAATTTCATCAGTATTATATGACACTTTAATTACAATTTACTATACCTGATATTATATTTATTCCTTTTAATTACTAAGATTAAATAATAAATAAATTGTTACAATACACCAACTAAATAAATTAATACACGATATATTTTTAAAACCTTCTTTAAAATTATTTAATGATATGTGAATTTAAAAAAAATGTCTATAACCGAGCATAATGATATAGTATCATTGTGTAACCTCAGCGGTGAACTCCAACGTGTCGAAGGTCCGGGTTCAAATCTGGCTGAGGCAGATTTTATTTTATCTGTTAACAGCCGGACTAACCTAGGCTCAATAAAGTGGGTACCCAAACTAGGGAGACAAATCACCTCCCTGCACACTAAACAGTCTCTACCACTGAACCCAAGAATCAAGAAGGTGATTTAATAATTAATAATAATTAAGTACATTTGTGTATATATTTTTTTTAAGAAATGCAAAAAAAATAATCTAAATAAAGTATTTAAGGGAGAGAATCTAGGATCAGTAGAATCCTATAAGCCTATAATATTTATCCCTAAGAGATAAATAATGAAGAAAGCATGCAATTATAAGAATGTGGCGTGAAACTAGTGACGACACGTTGCCAGCTAACATGATATATGTTAATGTGAACACATCACGCACATTTATCAAGTTTTATGCTAGGTAACATAACTCGGCCAGTATATCACCCCAAAGGCTTCTCAATCTCGATAATGTAATGAAACGTCATGTAATGTAAACATGTAAATATTTCACGCTAACATCAAGGCGAGTACTGATTTTATATTTCATTCTTATGTCTATATAATGAATCGTTTATTCATATAATAAAAATGAATCACCAAATGTCTTGCTAACGGCAAAACTTGAGAACGGCTCGACCAATTCGGCTAATTTTTTTTTTTCATATTTTTATTAAGGCACAAAGAAGGTTCTTATGGAGATAAAAAACGTAAAAATTACGAGGGATATAATAAAAACAACACTTTTCTTGATCCCTTAAAAAAAGTGACAAATGATGTAATAACAAATTAATGAACATTGGTGTAACTTTTATTTACTGTACCCCCTCCCCCGACAATTTTCAACATCGCTCAACCATGTCCTCATCAAATTTATAAAGTTTATGTTTATAAGTTAACATAAAAAGATTACTTATTATAATGCAATTGGGAAAAACCACAATGCAAAGCCTTATGTTTCAAAAAATACACCCACTTACCAGTCGACGTTTCACCTATTCAGGCATTATCAAGACACCAAAAACAAAAAAGGGGTTATGTGAATCTCATCTCGAAGAAAAAAAGGTTGCAATACATCCCAAAGTTAAATTTATAAAGTTTATGTTATACAACTCAGTTGTATGTTAAACGTCTTGGTGGTGGAGTGCTGTCTCATGTTTGGAGCCTGTTTGGGCTGTTGATCGTTGGGATATATTGCACCTTTTTCTTCGAGATGAGATTCACATAACCCCTTTTTTGTTTTTGGTGTCTTGATAATGCCTGAATAGGCGAAACGTCGACTGGTAAGTGGGTGTATTTTTGAAACATAAGGCTTTGCATTGTGGTTTTTCCCAATTGCATTATAATAAATAATAGTGTTTCTTTTTGAGTTTTTGGCTCTATTTTAGTGATAAAAAGATTACATTAGACAAAATGATCTTTTTATGCGTTGAAATTCTATTGATAGAAATCATTATTCAAAAAAACAATCACCTTAAAACTAATTAAATTAAAAGAATAACCTGAACATATGGTAGTTCCGCCAGATTCAAAACAAAGAAATTTTGTTTTGCCTTTCTTGAATTTTCTTAAAAATTGCTTCTTACATTATACATTTACTATTGTAATTTTTTTTATCTTATTTCGTATGATTTCCTAGCAAATGTTTGAATTTTTTAAATATTTTGTGATTAAATTTTATTACAATACAAATTAGCCATATTAAAAGCAATAAGCTTTTTGTGGTTGTGATTGAATTTTCATAAAAATATACTTCGACATAAGGCCAAATATATCATAGAACAGGTTCGATGTTACCGGTGACAGATGGCGACTATAAATTCCTGCAAATGGAATAAATGGGCAATAAACCAGAAGAAATTGATCAGCGTTGTGCAAATAACAGTTCAGTGAGGAGTTCTATTGTAGAACAATTACAAACTATGTTTCATCAACAAAATCATTTGATTTCATTGTTTAAAACTACACTTATACCATCTGGTAATCAGAGCTGATAAAACTGTTGTTGGAAAACATACGAGATGTTTAAATGCACCAACAATCGATGAAGTTGCCATTCAAGTGGTTGGAGAAGATTTGGAACATTTGGTGGCCGAAAAATCTCGGAAGTTATAGAATAATTTCAGTTTTTGGCCAGTATATCCTAAACTGGGTATGTGAGGTAATAAACATAAATGAGCCGTTTATATTGAAAGTGGCCTACCTCCATTTATCTTCAAATGGAGATATTTAAGGGTTTGCGTTTCAATGAATTTAAAAATATACATATAGGATACTAATGAGTCATATTGTTTAAGTGTATCTAAGGGTGTTAAATTTATGGTTGCTATTAAAATTGTAACAATTATTAAGTGAATAATGTGCGTATTCTTATCAAGAATGGAGTTAAGCCACTTTCAAAATTAACAACCAAATTTATTATAAAATTTGAAGGTACCCAAGTCGATTCAACATAATTTAAGATGCTTCAAATTGAAAAAAACAATATTCAATTTATTTTACAATACCTTTAAAACACTTCGGAAACACAATTTATGCGATTCAAAAGTTTTTTAATCATTTAAAAAATGATAAATTAAAGAACATATAAAATTACAAACATAAATTTATTACAAAACAATTTACTATTCATCTACATTTTGCTCGTGTGAAAGGGATTTGAAGAAATCATGATGTTCCGGTGGTATATATCACAAAAGATCAATCATGTCCTTGAATTTTGCTGTTGTAATTTTGTCTGATATTTTTATGGAGTGGTTTCAATACAATGTTTTCAAATTTTCTTGGTCTACCCCGACGTGGTAATAAATTCAGGACTTTCAAATTTTCATTCTCATTCATTGATGTCTTATAGAAAATTTTATACGGTTCATTTCTAACAAAACGCATATTTGTAACCAGTTTACTGATCCTCCATCAGAATTCTTTACCCTTTTAAAAATTGCTTCTTCTAATAATTTTGTTGATACAAAATCTTTTTGTCTCATTTACAATAAAATTATTACCTTTCCGACCCTTCACCACTGCTTTCAGACATTATCAATAGTAAATATCTTGATATAAGTATAAAATAAATGGAGTTAGGCCACTTTCAAACTGCACGGTTCAGTTATTGAACTAATTCTGAAAACTTATGTGTCAAAAACTTATCGTATTTGCTCGGAATATCAGCAGCCTGAAATGCTTCACTGATATATAATGTGAAGTTGTACATGTAACCATGGTAACTGGCAAAAAATTGAAAAACGGAGTTAGGCCACTTTCAAAATAAACGGCTCAAATAATCATTTTTACAGTAGAAAAGCTACAATTTTAGCCCAAATAAAGCTCATTATGACTAAGAGATCCTTTGTCAGTTTCAATCATATAATAAATTACTGTAATCCTGTCTCTATATAATACCAGTATATAAAATTGTCGCAACACAGTGTTTGTAACAAAACTCCTCCAAAACGACTCGACAGATTCTTATGAAATATTGTGATCTAGGACAAATCACCTCCCTGCACAAACGTTGTCCAAGAAACAGTCTCTACCAAGTATTGGACACCACACCCTACATGACTTGTACCGGTTTTTCAAGAGCATTTCATTGAAATATAATAGACAACTATAGACACTATAATATAGTATATCTGAATATCGAATTGTTCGATCCTTTTGACCTAGTTTTATGATAGATGAGAGGAAGATCAACGATGAACGAAATACGATTGAAAGGCCCGTACCGTGACAGACCGAAGAAGATCCAGCTAGGACTCGGGTCTTCAGGATTAATCCTTTCCAAGTCCTTTTCGTTACGCGACTAAGAAAAAGGACCTTCTTAGTCGTGACTGAGAGATGGCCCGACCCGTTATGTCCTCAGGTCTACAGTACCCTCCCCCACTATTTCTAAATCTAATTTCTCCTAGAACGAGCTATGGCACAGAATACAGTATATTTTTTCCCCGTAAACTTGACCATTATTCAAATTAGTAAACGGTTTCGATTCCAGGAAGGTAATTTTCATAATGGACGTATTAATCTGACGCTGGAGCATATACAAATATATGAGTGGCTTGATAAATAATAAAGTATCAGGCATGCGCGTTAGCTGAGGTCAATTCCGCATTATTCATAACAATAAATAATAATTATAAAATAATCCCGTATGAAGTACAAATTGATCTGCAAAACATTTATAATAATTATTTCTTCTCTTTTTCCTCGTTTTGTAGGAAAGGTTGTTTATAATCATAAAAGAATCAGACCTTAATTATAATATTCTGGATCAAATGCAGAAAGCAGTCTTACTCGGAACTGTGAGCATCGTTCGAAAAATTATGAATATTACTAATTAATTTTTCTAGCCTAACCCTTGACTTATGTCGGGTTGCTGCATTCTCCGATAGAAACCGAGTTATAGTATTTTTTTATTCTTTGGAATAACAACACAGGTGTTGTAAGCTATTATGTCTAAGAGTGTAAAATAATTACATTTAATTATTACAAACAATTTATTTGAAAAAGAATAATAAAAAAAATGGGAATTACCTCCAATGACAATATTTAAAAAACAGATTAGAAGAAGAGAAAGAAAAAAAAATTAAAATAATTTAACAATAATTATAGAACGGAAACAATATATAGTTACATATATATATATATATATATATATATATATATATATATATATATATATATATATAAAATTTATGCCAAGCAAAAAACAAAAAATAATGAAGAAATTTTCAAACAATACCATCAGTGATTTACACTACATATATATATATATATATATATATATATATATATATATACACACACAAATTCACACACACGAGCAAACAAACAACACAAAAAACATCATTCATTCATCGAATGGGAGAATTTGGCTCAAAACTGATCCTACTATTTCCGATTTTTTGGGAATTGTTGGGATATTAGGTGATGGAATATACGGGATTTGAAGGTTGGAAGAATACTGACGGATTGAAACCCTTTATCCCTTATTACGTTTTACCAATGGAGTCTTATTGATTATAGGCAGAGGAGTGGTTCAGTGATAGAGCACTATGCCGAAAATCCTGGTTCATATCCAGCTGCCGACACGACTTTTATTTAGTCTGTTAGCAGCCGGAGATGGATCATATGGGATCTAGGACCCTCCTAGCGCTCACCCAGCCTCCTTAAAGTGGGTACCCAAAATAAGAGGAAAATCTGACGGTTGAGCGTGATTTAGGACAAATCACCTCTCTGCACAACTACTGTCCATAAAAAAGTACAGTATCTACCATGTACCGAACCCCAGAAGCGTCACGGATTGTAGTGGCACAGGTTTTTTCTTATTGAATATAACAAATTATATAGTTCCAGAAGTTCTATACATTTCTGCTTTATACAGTGCTATGATGGCAGTCCTTTGTGAATAATAGTTGGTGAAGGTGGAATTCATTTGTAGCATCATATGAATAGTTGTCTGGAAGAAGGGCGTATGTTACATTGTTCAGTTTTCGTTTTTTTTTTTTGTTTTTTTTTGTGGAACGAGGTCCATGTGATGGCCCCTACCGCTAAAGTTAGTTTTTAGTTGCCTATACAGTCAATAGAGGTCAGGGATAGCATAATCGTTGTCCATATCAGAGGATGATCGGTCTCTCAAGAGACAAAGTTCCAGATGAAGAAAGGCGCAAGTGAAGATATCGTAACCTTACTAGTGTTACTTACAAGGGCGTAAGTGCAAAATCTATAAAATGGAAGAAGGGCTGATGTGACAGTCACCTAATTAAATGACCCGTTCTCTTATCTTGGCTCGCCCGTAAACTTCGAAAAATGTAACATGCGCCCTTCTTCCAAGCGACTATTCATATAATCATATTTTAAAGGAATTTTACTGTTGGATTCAAAGTAGTTAGTTATAAAGATTGCGGCGAAACATCACATTTTATTACTAGAGAGTAATATAAAACAAGTAAGGCCGATGGGCGAAAACCTGCAGTACTTTTTTTTCTGAATCATTTCCCTCTTGATAGATGTAAATATAATTCCCGGCAGAATGAATATCTCTCCCCTTTCTATAAGGCGCCCTTTCGAAACAAAAAGAGAAATATGAATTTATAAAAGTAGCCGATGCTGTTTGAAATGAATGGAAATTTGTTATGGCTGCGATGGTACTTACTTTCCCGCCCTAATTAACAGAGAGAGAACTGTTCACTGCAAAGTATTAACAAGCTGATAAGAACAGAATTATACGGTTAATTTATTTTTGATAAAAACACTCCCACAAGAAAGTTGCTGCCTTCTTTTTCTCCTCGACAGAGCTCTATTAATATTTATGCAGGGGGGGTCGTCTTTAATGCCCGCCCGCAACAACCTTTATCCACCTAGGGGCATCAACACCAGCCCTAATTGTAAATGATGTTTATCATTATCATAATTCAAAATTCTATATAATAAATTTATTATATCCCTAACTCCAATTATTTGTTTATCTCTAGAAAATATTATAAAGAAAATATTACTGGCCTCGTTTTATCAACTATCTCATGATTTACAAACAAACCTGTGCCACTATTACCCAAATAGGGTCTTGGGAGAGACTGTGCGGGTTCTAAAGTAACGGTTGTGTAGGATTTTTATGCTCAACCATCAATATAGAAAAAAAAACAGTAACAATACAACCCGTGAAGGGTTCAGTACATGGCAGTGACTGTACTCTTTCTTTGACAACAGTTGTCCAGGGAAGTGATTTGTCCTAGATCACGCTCAACCGCCAGATTTTTCCCCATTATTTTGGGTACCCAATTTTTTGGGTGAACCTCAGGAGGGTCCTAGACCCCATAAAATTTAATTTCGGCTGCTAACATATAAGAATAAGAGCTGGATTTGAACAAAGGATCTTCGGCATGGCAACTCAGTGCTGTACAACTGAGCCACTTAGTTCCCTGCCCCCCCCCCAATTTAGAGTAAACATAATATAGAGGCATATTTTTAAGTCATGACCATGGAAACTTTTTTTTGTTTGTAATAATTCTACTTAACAAAATTCTATATAACAATTATTTGTTTATCTATCGAGAAAAGATAAAAGCCTTTTATCAACTATATTTATGATTTACAATGCAAACCTGTTTCACTACTGCTCACTGAGTTCAGTACATGGTAGAGACTGTACTGTTCTAGTACAGTGGTTGTGTAGGGAGGTGATTTTTACGAGAGACTGCTCAACAAGATATTATCCCCCAATTTGTAGAGACTGGATGATTCCCACGGGAGTTTGCAGATCCTGCAGGGACCATCCGTGGCGGTTAAGAGATCAAATAATCTGTCACAGCCGTTTTTGAACGCGTAATCTTCAGCACAGCAACTCAGCGTTATACACACTGGGGGATATGGAATCGGTGAAGAGAACGGATTTGTCCTGACTGTGAGTTGACCCCTGGTAGCTCAAATGGTAGCGATACCACAGAGAGGCTGACGACCCGGGCTCGAATCCCGGCCAGGGCAAATCTTTTCTCGTCATAATAAAAATATTTAAAAATTTAAACAATTAATAAAAAAATACAATTATAATTAATAAGAAACAAGACATAATCTTAATTTACTGCATCCTCTTCATTGAAATAACAGTACAAATACGAATATTGGAAAAAGATATGTATGTTGTTTTATTTCTTAATAATTCCCATTTAAATTATATAATAGTGCAATATCTACAACCCCGGTAAATAAGTTGTTAAGTCGGATTTTATCCAGAGAGAGTTAACTGCTTTCAGATAACCGGAATCGTAATATTAATTATTAATTAATTAATAATTATTAATGTTCGTAATAATTTAATATATGTTTTTACTTTGATTATAATTTCGTATATATCAATTCTAGTTTATTATAATGGCATTAGTTCCGTGTGTTGTCGCTTCGAGTTTACTTTTCATTATTATCGAAAATAAAAATATATAGATTGAAGGGCCTATTTACACACACTGTTTAGGTCATATCTCTGGTAGTTTTTGGCTTGAAATCGATTTGTAATATAAGCAATAACTTCTTTTCAAGCCAATGCCTTACTGATTCACTACGAAAATAACTCGATTCCGCTTACTCAAGTACAAGAAACTCATTTTGGAGAAAATTAGGCATAACCAATTATTCACCGGGACTTTATTATATATTGTGTCTTTGTGATTTGGCAATTTTTAAAAATATTTATAATTTAATGATGGAGAAAGACGAATGACTGAAAAAATCTAATTTAAAAAAGGTAATCTAATCGTGTAAAATTAGTTAAATTATTTATTTGGAGCAACTGAATATATATACATTCATACATACATATTCATTTTGGTGTTTCAATATGACGACACATAGTTACAAATAGAGTGATAAACTATTTTATTTACATGGGAATACATATTTGAATAGGTATAAGGAAAAGCGAAGGGAGGTGGCAAAAATATAAAAATATTTATTCGGAGGCGAAAAGGAGACGAATAGTGAAAATGAAATAAAAAGAAAGGGCGGAGGTGTACATTACGGTGGAGAGAATATTCATGAAATGGTAAAGGGGTGGCCTCGCTCCCCTACATAACGTACGTACCACCGTACTATCTAGTTCTCTCTCTATCTCTCTCTATCTCTCTCTCTCTCTCTCTCTCTCTCTCTCTCTCTCTCTCTCTCTCCTCTCTTCTTCATCTTATTATTCTGTTCCTTCGTAGGTAATCATCATATGTAATTGATACATTATCACCAATAACTGTTTTGTAAAACATAAGAAATTTTTTAAAGCGACAAAAGCTTATAAATTTAAAGAAAAAAAAGTGGTGAAAAGAAATTTACATAACATGAGTTAAAAAAACAGATTTTTTTATTTTTTATTTGCTATAAGGACGTTTCGACCCCTTCAGTCATTTTCAATTTCTTAAATTTTTATCAGGATTCACATAATTAGGTCTCATATGGACGTCTATAATTTAAAAATTACTAGGAGATACATTCTTCTCCATGGTCATTATTGCTCTCTGCTGAGACATATTATTTGAATCCTGATAAACATTTAAGAAATTGAAAATTACCGAAGGGGTCGAAACGTCTTTATAGGAAATAAAAAATAAAAACTTGACTGGAGAATGGTTTTTTTTGCTTCATAATTAAATATTATCAATTATAGTCCAGTAGAACCCATATTATAATTTAAGAAACAGTAGTTTAATCGAATAATTATTTTATCAAGAAATAATTATCAAACAGTAAGAAACTATATATATATATTGGAAATTTTTATTAACACGTTGCAAGCCTTCACCAGGGCTAAATATACACGATAACAAAATTAAAAAAACCTGTACCACTAAAAACCATGGATGGTCATTTAAAAATTAGAATTTTTTAAATATATATATTGGATGAATGAGTTTTAAATAAAAAAACTATGCGGTTTTTAAAACTTTTTTTGACACAGCTTTCTGATTTACAGCTTATAGGATCACTACTACATTATAAAAAATAAATCTGTTCTTATGTTTATATTTTTATAGAAAATAGTAAAATATTGTTTTAAAAGATATCTGTACTATATAAAAATATTGTTATTTTAGAGTCCTAAAAGTACATCCATAATTGTTATTTCAGTTATATTATTTGAACGTGAAAGGGAAATATAGGACTCTATTAAACGTGCACACATTTTGTTTACTGCTAAAAGCAGATGTGTGTTTTTCCTGGACAAATTTAGTTGTACAGACAAAATAAAAAAGAATCCAGAATAACATGGTCAATTAATTTATTTTAATTGTTACAATAACAACATACATGTATTGTAAATTGCGAATTCATTTAATATAGTTTCCTAAAACATTATTTCTTACTCAGGTAGTGCAAATATGATTATACTGTGTGACATTTAAAAATACACAATGTGATTTATTAAAGTGAATTAATTGAATACATAGGTCTATAGAAAGTGGATTAACCTTGAATACTTGGTAATATCTCGATAACAGACAAAAAATAATTATTGAAATAAAACTGGAAAAAAACCAGCCTTAAGTCTCTGAAATATCATCAGCAAATAACTAACCAACGTATCGTTGATTAAGACATTGTCAGGCATAAAGAAAATAATTCCATCGAAGATCAAATGCAGCACATCCCACACCAACAGTCCAAACACACTCGTTATTCAGATACAAAGCAACCGCATTCCAAGACTTTCTATCAAACACGGTTTGTGTTTCTTTAGCTTATTTAGTTTTTAAAAAATCCACGAAATATATATATATATATATATATATATATATATATATATATATATATATATATATATATGTATATATATATCCACATAATACTTATCCACCTAAACACACACAAATACATGATATACACTTACTGATAAATAGTATTGATGTTATATATAACTTTTAGAGTGACTTTTTAACAAATGCAGTAAGACAAACTAAGTACGAGCCAGATTCCACACCTTGCACGGCTGTATTATCAAAGTCGAGGACGTAAGAACTGGGTACCCATTTTTCGCATATAATTAACTATATGATATAAAGGGACGTATATAGATGTAAATATATATAAATTTAATGTTTATATGAGTCTTGTTTAGAATCCATTAGCCGCTAATCAGGTGTCAATTGAACTAACCAAACGTGTGATAGCATCAGTACCAACACCAATCTATCAATCACTGCATAGATTTGATAGATTTTATGGCTGTCCATGCCCGTGACAGATAGTTCATGTTTGAATAATTATTCGTAAAAGGATGACTCAAACTGAAGTAAGTGTAAATTAGAGGTAATATTTATATACCAAATATGTTTACAACTGACAGGACACGTTTTTAGTTATAAGCCACACTTTGATTCGTTATATCTAATCTCTGATTCTGGTCCGAGTTCTGAGGAGTTTGGAGAGAGTATAAAGGATAACGGAAGTAGAGGATCTGCTATTTCTTAACAAAAAAAAAATTAATTTTCTATCCAACAAAAATAAGTTTATGATAATTATTCGTGCTACAATCCTCACGTACGGGGCGGAAACATGGACCTTCTCCAGAATAGATGAAAGTAAGATTTTCGTCTTTGAAAGAAAAGTATTACGTCGCATTTATGGCTCGGTAAGCTCAGGTAAAGATTGGAGGAGGGGGGTAATACAGAACTGGACGCTGTAATTAAAGTTATTCAATAAAATATAATTAGGCAAAAATTTTTGTTCATTTTTTATTATTATCATTTTTTTTAATAAGTTTATCTCAAAAAAAGCGAGTTAAACCGCAATAATAGGTGAAAAAGAGATTGAAGATTGATCTTGAGGCGTGAAGTAAAAATGTTAATAAGTGAATTTTATTTTTTACACCAATTACATCCATTTACCAGTTAAGTTCTGCGAATTACTGATGTCTCTTAGTCACCAAATTACAATAAATGTTTCATGACTGCAATAATAACTTTGACGAAGGTAGGACAATATTTTACTAGACAAAAATGAGGTCGGGAAAACTGTACCAATAATTACCTCCCCTAGCCCGAACCGAAAACCGAAGGATCATGCAAAGAGATTTAGAAGCGAGAGGACGCGATGCGTGCATCCGCCGGCGATGGCAGCGCCCTCTGAAATATTCCCGTTATTAGCGATAATCGGCCACCGGCACGCCATAGCCAAAGAGATTTAAATTTAAATAATTTAACACTAAGCTATGGGGGTCTGTTTATTGCTCGTTGGAGGAGGCACGATAGAGGAGGCAGTGGCAGAGCACGACCAGCCCGATATCAGATCGAGGTGGCTGTGTCTGTCGCTTCCGTGTCGTTAGCGGGCATATATCGATATCTGGATATCGATACATCGAATTGTCCATTGTACTCGTGGACTTATTCATTGTACTTATCCATGCCAATATGTAGGATTCCTGCCGTATATTGTTTTCATATAGTTGTAAAATTCAATGCATAAGTTTAAAAAAAAAAAAACACGTTTTAAGAGTGTCAACACTGGAGTAATCACAACAATGAATATCTTCCAGCTACAGTATGGGAATAAGGCGAAGTATTGATTTATTTATTACATAATTAATATAATTGTGAGAGTATAACACACGCAGAGAAATCAATAGTAAAAAAGATTTTTTTTTATTTTTATGGATAAAACTATCCATTCTGATTTATTTCTAACGTTGTAAAGCATATATTTTCTAGAATTCATTTTGAATGTGAGTGTTATATATCTAAAATATATATAGCAAAATGTTATAAAGTGAACCACGACCTTAGGATTTTACACCTTTAAACACAAAAAAGCTAAAAAATAAAAAAAACACATTATTTATGAGTTATTGTCAATCTCATATCACAGAACTATGAAAATCTGCGGATAACGCACAATAAATATTACATAAATCAATATTATATATTACCGACGAACTTTATGGAGAAATTTATTATTTTTAGCGAAGAATAACTATGCCAAAAGACCTTCCGAAGTTGTAGCAGTGAAAGTTTCATTCTGCTTAAAGGAGATTTTCTTTCCATTACAATGAAAATAATCAGGCAAAGTTTGGACTGAGGTAAATTATTAAAAAATAAAAAAAAAAGTTTTGTTTATATAATTCTTTTGAAGTTAGTAATGCGCGCCTGTGGTGTAAATCATTTGAATTGCAAAATGTTTAGAGACTTAGAAATATTCCAGTTGTGTAATTTAAAACAACTGAGAATTCAGATTTTCCCCCTTTTTGCAGGGAAAAACTTCTGATTCGGAGAGAGAGATAGAGGAGAGAGTAGCTCCAGTTTCTAACCGCAGCTCAATTAGCCAATCACATGAGCGGATACAAGAGGCAATATGTTATATTAAAATTGATTGGCTAGCCGCGATACCTGGAGTACCGTTGGCCAATCAGCATAGAGCCATAAATCGGCTAGACAAAATGGCGGCCCGAGGATATCATTAAGAAGGCCTATATTCCCAAGTTAGCAGGCCCCCGGGCTGAGCTTAGGTTAGCAACGGTATCAATGCAACGTTCCGGCCTTTATTTTACCTCATGAACTTCGTGGCGGCCATCTTTATCGGGATCACGTGTACTATTGCTTCCTCTCTACTATTAAATATACATATATATCTATGATTTAAATACTAATACCAAATACAATTTAGTTCCATGCTTAAGCCATACATAGTTAAGTTACTCAATACATGATCAATATTTTGTTGAATGTGAGGTTGCTAAAATAATATCATGCTCACCCAGCCTGTATAAAGTGTCTACCTTTCATTGTTGTAAAAATCAGGCAGTCGAGAGTGTTCTTGGGCAAATCATAACCGTTGGCTTAGAGACCGTACAGTCTCTACTAAGTATTGAGTCGAAGACTCTTCGAGGGTTGTCCCTATAACCCCTGTACAAATTACATTTTTCGTTTTCATTGAAACAATACTTTGTCTATCTACAGCTTCAGTGAAGACGACTTAGGTCAAGAATGAGTTACTTGTACTAAGAGAAGCCGTGTCATTTTCGTAGTGCATAAGTGAGCATGTCAGGCCTAAGCTTGAAAAGGAGTTTTTTTTCATAATCTAACTATGTTTCAAGTCAAAGTCTACAAGAATGCTTACCTTTCATAATTAATCCATTCTGGACAAAATTAAATAATTATTATTGGTTTTATGGCTTATTATTTATGAGCCATGTATTTCAAGAAGATAGAAAATACAGAGAAAACATTTTATTGATCATACAAAAGTGAAATTCAACTTCTCGCTCTACAACCCTGAACATTCTTCCTCACTACTTCACCCCCCCCCTCCTCCCCCACCTACCAAAAAGTAGAGCCCAAGACATCAACGGGAGGATCGATACAATTGTCGCGTGACATAACAGTAATTGCCGGCAGCCGCAATCAAACCTTCTTTCTTGTTCCCGCACAGAAAGTTGTTGTGTGTCTGTTCCTGTCGAGGAATGCCGCAGTGAAATCTGGGACGTTCATAAATAATAATGAGCCGCTAGTCATGATCCGACACATTATACCCGAAAGCCTTTTACAATAGTTCGGTAATTGAGGCGAGGTTGCAACCTGCACACATTGAACACTTTCGGAATAGCAAGCAGCCGAGATGTGAGAGGGTATTCACTTTGTTGCACTCAGTTGCGAAATTAGGTCTGAGCGAATTTAAAAAAAAAAATCGCGCAGCATTTGTCAAACTAACACTCTAACCTCGTTCATTCAAAACATTTGTTAAGTTTATGTAAAACAACTTGCAAAAGTAATTCACTATCACTATATACGGTATGTAAATAACATTCATATTCTAAATATCTACACTAACTGCAAGGACGAGCTAAACAAGCCATTTAACATAAACGAAAAAATAACTTGTATGAGATGAAAATAGTTGACTGGATGATCTAATGTAAAGGAGATAGTTGGGGGGTGCAGTCAATAAGAACACAGAATAAGTAATACACTTATAATTATGTGCCGACGTTTAATGTACATTTATTTTCTGTATTTTATTTTATATACATTATTTATAATTTGTCATTTGTGCTCATTCTCTTTATTTTATTAAATCTGTCTTACTTTATTATATATGTCATTATTTGCATTTTCTTGTCAATTTCATTAATTTTGTTATATCTGTCTCTATCTTAATTTTTATTATATCTGTAACTATTTTAATTTCTCCTCATTATCATTATTTTTTTAAATCTATCTATATCTTAATTTTATCACTTGTGTCACTTTTTAATATTCGTTATCTTCCATCTTCATATCTGCCACTATTTTATTTTTCTACATTACTTGTCACCATATTATTGTTACTGTACATTTTTATAATTTTTGTTCTGTTTGTTTCTTTCTCATAGCCCTGAAGATGACCTACACTGTAGGTCGAAACGTCGGCACATAGTTATAAGTGTATTACTTATTCAGTGTTCTTTCTGACTGCACCCCCCAACTATCTCCTTTACACGAAAAAATAACTTGTACACATACAATCTATGAAAAGTATTCAGTTCAATAGGAACTGTACTGTTTCCATGGCAACGGTTGTGCAATGACGTGATTTGGCCAAAATTACAAACAGCTGTTAATAATAATAAAAAATTATTTATTTTTTCTGACAGAATTCTTTTAGAATAGTAATACTATATGAAATAAGCTTTTAGACAAAAATAGAATTATAATTTAGTTAATTAAAAAAATAAAAATAAATTATTGATTAAAAAATTAAATCAAACAAAACCAATTAGTTAAGAATAATTATAATTTATATATACAAAAAACTGCATTAGTAAAAGGAGAAATTAAAATTATTAAACCATCTTTAATCCATCTATTTGCCAGTTATAACCATAAAGCTATTTCCCATTTCTTGAGAAATGTATGAATATGAATGAATTAAATAAACGTGATTTAAAGATAATAAGATTATAAGAGTGACGAACGTAAAAAGGAATTGAGTTTCACAGAGATGAGGATCGGATAAGGAAAGATTTGTGAAAAGCTGCGATTCGAAGGTTCAAGTGTTGTGTATAGATCAGGAAAACGGGAAAGAGAATAATGGGAATGCAGGTTTTAAATTGCATTTATAATTTTAATTTATGATTGGTTAGCTAAATATGATTTTTTTTTATTAAACAACAGTTTTCATTCTCCAATTGATGGACTGTCTGAAATCTCCAGATCCTCTTAGGACTGACTCTGCTTCTATAAAGTACCCGTAATTGTGGGAAAACCTCGTGGTTGGGAGTGAACTCAGACAAATAATCTCCTTGGACCGCCGTCTTAGAAACAGTATAGTCTCTACAATGTACTGAACCCAAGACCCTTCATGGATTGTTGTGGTAAAGTTATTTTTTTATTAATTACTAAAATGATTCCAGTAACTCATACCTATTTAATTCGAAATATATCAAACGTATATTGTGTCGTTTCTGGGTCATCCCTGATGTTTTCCTAAAACATTCAAACTATTTCAATATTTTCCTTAAGCCGAGCTTAGATTTATAGGGAAATTGATCGATTTCCTTCGATACATGCTATAAAGGATTTTCATTCGCTAAGCCCCGGCGTCCTATAATGAACTTTTTGTTTTCCCTCCCATCCATTTCCCCACTTGTTAAATCTCTTTAATCCTTTCATATTTATTCGATACCTCCAATTGGGTTTATCGGATATTATAAAAATATATATGTTTCCTTCCTCACCGCATGTTGATACAACTCCTCACAATTCATTTCTAATCGTATTAACTAGTAGAGCGCTGGGTTGGTGTGACGAAGACCCGGGGCTCAAATCCCACTGTGGTAGGTAAATTAGTAAATTTTATTAAGGCTACGTATGGACTCTGTTGAGCCCATCCAGCATATATACATATATATATATATATATATATATATATATATATATGGGTATATATATAGTTGATTGATTCAATTACGTTGGATTTTTGAATTTAGTGGGTGTCGAAATAAAACTAAACTGAGGTTTTCTCACTATAAAAAAAGAAACAAAACAGCAAAACTGTTTTCTTTAAGCTGAAAAACAAAGCACAGCTGTTACCATAGTAACCGATATATATATATATATATATATATATATATATATATATATATATATATATATATATATATAGTTGGTACCCTTAATTGGGACTAGGGCTTTTCCCACTAGGAAAGCTAGCGGTTGACCGTGTTTGCGGACATACACTGTATATACAGTACATATCCTTGCGCAACTGTTGTCCTAAAACCAGTACAGTCTCTACTTAGGTACTAAACTAAACACCAATGATGGGTTGTAATTTTCAGTGTTACCAGTTTGTAGTGGTACAGTTTTCTTTTTCGTTGAATAATATTAGTTAACTTAAGGAAGAAATAGTTGGGGGTGCAGTCAAAGAAAACACCAAAATTCTTCCTTAAATTAGAAGATACAGTCGACCAATTCTTCTTTAATATTAGTTAACCTTGAATATTTGAGGAAGAAACTGGTCCGGGTGGAGGCCAAGAAAATCCTCTTATATAGGGAGAACTGTTCAAAGCCTACGTTTCGACCCACATTGCAGGTCTTCTTCAGGGCTGGTAGGATCGAGGTCTAGTGTCTAGCAGTGTAATGTCAATTCCCGGATCGAAGCAGTGGCTCCATCACCGTTTTGGGTATCAGTTCTGCAGGTCGTCGCTTCGAGATAAATCGCGAGTTCTAAGTTTTCATTCGTTTCTTCTTTAATAAACTTCTCAAAAATAAAAGTAATTTTACTACTGACTGTCTGTAGTAATACCTAATTACTGGCTGTTTATACACAGAGCCGATTTACACATATTTTTTTAGGTTATATCATGATATATTTAACATAACAGTATTTTTTTTCATACTAAAACTCAATATTAATTTTATTTTAGAGAATATCAAAAAGGATAAGAATAAAAAGTTAAATCTTGTTGTAACTCTACTTGAAGCGAAAGCCTGTGGGATTGATTAAAAAAAAAATCCATTTTGAAAATTACTCTCTACGAACACCGAGAGATATGCCACAGCCTAAGATATTGACAGCGCACAGTGGCCCTATCATCTCAAATACAGCGCGCTTCATTCATCCAATAATTTATATCTAATCCCAGCCGCGATAAAACAGATCTGCTGTCTGCGATCGAACGACAGGGAGCACAAGTCTTCCTGACCTGAAATGGAACAGTACCTAATTGTAGCCGCTAGAGAACTGGGGACTGTCATGGCTAATCAGGACAAAGTAGTACCTGTGACAATTCCAATCCGCTAATAGTATACAATATTCATGGCCCTTTCTCATTTGAATATCTCCGTTGAAGAAAATTATATCAGGTGTTTTTTCAACCGAAGTATCGAGTAACTCTACATTATTATAATTATCGTTATTGTTCAATATTAACTAGCGACCCGCCCCTCCCCCCACCATGCACGTGTAGTAAGACGTATTATACATACATGCTCCGTCTGTCTAATGTATTTCATTATGTAGATATTATAAACATAAAAACAAAACAAAATATTTCTTTATGTACGAATTTATTTTCTTGCGCATTTATTTTTTGCGATAACACATAAGATACTCATTTAAATTATATGTTATAAAATATTCGGTACTAGTATGTTTAAGGGCCTGCTGACATCAGCGCACTCAGGTGTCACTTTTCTTAACCATCTCCTATTGTTATAGTAACCTTTCTATTGTTTTGTAATTGTTTATATGAAGTTGAACGTGAATGTGTTTTTGATTATTTTCTTTATTATTTTATGTATTTTGATTATGTAGAAATTTATGAAAGTCTATATACTAGAAGAAAAAGCAACAGAGGACGGATTTTGTCTCAGCAGTGGATATTTGGAGGAATATGCAGAGAAACAAAAGAGTGTTTCATAGTTAAAGTTCCTGATAGGTCTGCAAAAACATTAATTCCATTCATTATTAAGAACATTCGACCCGGTTCAATAATCGTATCTGACTCCTGGAAAGCATATAAAAGCCTGGAGAATGAAGGCTATACCCATTTAATGGTTAATCATCAATTGAACTTTGTTGATCCAGCTACTCTGGCTAACACCCAAACAATAGAAAGGCTATGGGGATCAGTGAAGTGGGGAAACAAGAGAAGAAGATGCACCAATAGAGAACTCTTATTTGGCGGAGTTCATGTGGAGAACGAAGTTAGAGGGAAGAGACCCTTTTGATGCAATTTTTGAAGATATTGTTCTTTTTAATGAGCATTGTTTGGAATAAATCTTTCATTGTTTATCATAACATCATATTTTAAATATTTCTATTTTATTCATTAAATAACAATTTGTAACTAAAATATGCCCGGGCAAATCTTTTCTCTTTAAAATAAAAGCATTTAAAAAAATATATTTTAGTTACAAATTGTTATTTAATGAATATTGCTTGTAATAAATGTTATATTATTTCTAGTTTAATTTTGTCTACATGTTTCTCATTTATTTCATTTCCTTTAAATCTGTTGTATCATAATGAAAGGCAATGCCTATTTAAAATTAATGCATAACCTGACAAGGTCCAAATAGTTGAGGTAAGTGACACCTGAGTGCGCTGATGTCAGTAGGCCCTTAAACATACTAGTACCAAATATTCTAATAATGCGCATTAAATACTAAAGGTAACTAAAGTAAATAAGTTGGTAAAGATTAATACTGTACTCCTCTAAATAGCTTTCCAAATACTGGGTGTAGTAAGCTTTTCAATGACAAAGGCAAGCCGTTAGGCAGTGTCTTCAATGAAACCTCCCAGGAGGCTATAACTTTTCCATCAATTCCGACAATTATCTTTATATTCCAACCCATTTACACAAAACTTCTACAAATTATATACCTAAACCTTCCTGGTGAATCACTCTATCTATTGGTGAAAACCTCATGAAAATCCGCGCAGTAGTTATCGAATTTACCGCGAACAGACGCGGCTGAGGACTTTGTTTTATATTATGTATAGATAATACAAAGTTAAAAATATATATACAACTTACGACGAAGAATCCAAGTAGAATTGATTATACAATATCATAGGGCTGAGGAAAAATTTATTGATTTATAACAGAAATATTAGGGCTCAATTCCAATACTACTAAACTACTAATATTATAATAAATAATAAAGGGTTTAGCAAACTCGTAGGTACGAAACTGATGCCACTCTATTCCTATATACGAACTTCCAACCCAATTCAAAACTGCTAGATCACTCTTGATGCAATCCTTTCACCTACTCATCTTGGAGATTTACCATTCAACTCATCGTTTAGTAACATTTAAGGAATTCGTTGGTTACTAATTTTACAAGGCTGTCTTAATCTTCGTGTTACTATCACTTCAATTATATTAACCTGCTACATGCTCCACAATGCCGTGTAGTGTAACCTCTTGAATTCCGCTATAGACACAATGCCTTATTTTCGAATACTGTAATACATAAGTCACCCTTCAAATTTAGTTTTGTACACCGATACAAAACAATTGGAAAGATGGTGGTATTATAGATTTTATTTTATTATTGTATTTTTTTTTACTTGACTTTTTCTACATTGAAAAAAAAACTGAAACCACTACAACCCGTGAAAGGTCTGGGTACAGCACATGGTAGAGACTGTACTGTTTCTTGGGCAACGGATGTCCAGAGATTGATTTGTCCTCGATCACTATTTTGGGGACCCGTTTTATAGAGGCTGAGTGAGCCCCAGGAGGACCCTGGATCCCATAGTATTGAAGTTTCATTTTGACAAGTCGATGATAAAAACTGCATGTTAATGTTTAAAAAACGAACAGAATATTATTATCTCTTCAGACTATCATTTGAAGCCACCATTGCTCTCACATTGCTATCCCAAATATTATTATGCTTCATCAGACATTTCTTATCACTAACTTATAGTAAATCATTCCATAACACTGAAGAAGCAGCGGAAGGAAAGCTAAGCAGGAAATACGTCCAATATCCCTTATCTCAGATCTCGACTCCTTATCAGCCCAGCTAGAGATAAGAAAAGTTCCCACACTTTTCTCGAAGAAGGAAGGAGACAACACGGTCATTAAGTGCTCGGGTGGCGGAGGTAAGCGGAGCTCCCTAGCGGCGACAAAGGGTATTATTAGTTGGTCGCAGGGCTGCCACCCTGAAATATTTAATCAGTGCTGCCACTCCACCTCCGCAGGTCGGACTTCAAAGGACCATATTAGGGTCGTCCTGGCCACCAAGGAGGGAGGGGAATCTAGCACCTGTTCCAAGGCCACTTGTGTTCACAACTTTTATTTAATATAATACTCTATTATTATATTATAGATTTGTTATAGAACATATTGTAATTGTTGGATCGTCCCGAACAATGACGAAACCATAAAGTGGAAAAAAGGCGAAATTTCACACAGAAAATTAGCACTAATAATAAAAAATACATTATTATTAATAATATAAATACACTAGATTTTGCACGCGGCTTCGCTCGCGAATTTGGTCTGCCACATAAAGTTTCGTGACAGATAATTTTAAATAAATAATTAAAAAATTTTTTATCTATAAGTTACTTGTACATCCAAAATTTCAGATGTCTACTTCAAAACTGACGGATTCCATGCAATCTTTGAACCCCTATTATATTAAAGGGGAAACCCTTGGGGATGGAATTATCGAAATTTCTTTCTTAAATTATGCAAAGAACCTATCTGCGAATTTCAAGATGATAAATTTCTGATTTGTCTTTAATTATGTACTATAATGGATTCTCCAGAGAAAATAAAAAACTGTCTGGGGGGGGGGGGGAGGTCACGTGCTCCCGTGCCACTCTAAATCTGCCCTTGCTATAGCTTATGTGTTATTATGATGTATAACCTATATTACTGTAAAGTTTCATCCAAATTCTTTCAGTAGTTTTTGCGTGAATGAGTAACAAACATACATACAAACTTTCGCATTTATAATATTGGTAGGATTAGTAGGATATCAAAACAATAGTTTCGCTCATGTTCTTTATATTATTTTAACAACTATTGTCATGTGATTTGCCTTTAATTATGTACTATAATGGACTCTCCACAAACCATAATGGACAGTACCTAAAAACACAGTACCCGTCTGGGGGCACGTGCCCCCATGCCCCCCTAAATCCGCCCTTGCTGTAGCCTATGTTATTCTGATCTATTATCACGCATAATATTTATGACCTTGTTGTGGGAATTTATTTTTTTGATTAGCGCATTTATACTTTGAACATTGGCATTGCCAAAACGTGACATTTATTTGGAATGAAGTTGTCAAACTCAACACGTGTTGTCAAAGTGATTGATAATTCAATACTGATAATGCAATTATCAGTGTAATGCTGACATGATTAGGTATAATTGTTTCATATGAAACCAAATGACAAAATTTGAATGGTGGTAAGAACTGTCAAAAAATTTTCATTATAATCTTGGCGCCGCAGTCTTCAAAGTTTTGATCTAGATAACTCAGTGTGTTGGTGTATTGGAAGATTAATTATTAAAATAATCTATTAAAAGCCGGATTTAGACCCTGAAGGATCAGAAAACTACTAGGGGTCACTCAGCTTCCATAAAGTGGGTACCCTCAATAGGGGAAAACTCAATAAATGCGTATTCTGGAATGAATGAATAACCCGGCAACTGAGAGTAATCTCGGGACAAATCACGTCCTTACACAACCATTGTTTAAGAAACAGCACAGTCTTACTACTGAACCCAAGTAATAAATCTATTTTTTATGATTATATAATTCTAATTATTATTATTATTATTATGACTCAGGTATTCGAAAATAAGGTGTTACCTAGAATATTCGGTCCAAAAACAGAATGAGACTCCTGGGGAATATAGGAGATTACATAACGCGGATTTGCGAAACATGGATCCGGTCAATATTATTCAGGTGATAGCGTCGCGAAGAGTAAGATGAGAATGTAAAGTTTTGCTGGGATTAGTAACGAAAAAAGTCCTAAGATGTTAATAGGCGCTGTACCGGCTGGGAAGCGTCTGAGGGCTAGACCAAGGCGTAGGTGGGAGGATTGGGTTAAGAGTGATCTGGCGAGTTTGGGTTTGGTCGGTGCAAGGCATCGAGCCTTCGGGTTCGCAAAGCCTTTATTTATTTATTATTATGACGGCGATACCCGGACTTGTACCGATGCTATTCAGTTCTAAAGTCCGAAGAAGTTTTGAGCATCACCTGCCGCATCATCTGACCATCTCAGCTTAGGTCCCCTTCTTCTTTTTTCATGAATCGCGATAACGGGAGTACTTTTGGCATATTATTTTTGTATAAATGTTAAATGTTTTTGTTTCCCTTAAAAATCGCTTTTATATTTAAATACCTTAATATCTCAACGTGTTCATTCTTTCATTTCATTGGGACAGATACGGTTGCCATAGTAACGGCTGTGAAAGAAGAACCGGGGAGGTTATTTTGATTTGTTTGATTATTCAGTAATTGTGTAAATAGTGTTGAATTGTTGACTTTAAAATGATGTTTCCTTTTTTACAGGTAAGACTGTTTATGGTGGTGAGTTTGTAAATGCGTTACATAAAACTACTGTTATAATAAAAATAAATTCAATCCTTTTTTACTGAGAGAAACTCAATTTGGTTTTATTTCAACACATAACAAATAGAGTGTTTGAATCAATTAACATGATATATATATATCACATATATATATATATATATATATTTTTTTTTCTCCCTGAAACCATTCTATGTTCCAAGTCCAATAGCGTTGAAAATGAGATAAGTTGCTATCACCTCTAGATTAGTTTTGAGCAATGTCACAAGATGCCGCTGGTGGCAACAGAATGACTGATAATTCTGTTCCAGCGAAAAAAAAAAAATGTCGGCAATTTTGGCACTACCTCCTTTTCAATGCCAACCCCTCATTTGTTTCGGAATATACTCTAATGAAATTAAAGGAACGTCAAAATTGCCCCCCTCGGCAAAATCAATATAATTTATTTCCGATTTAAGAAGATTATAAAATCCTTTTGTTTAAGTCGAGACGCAAGCGCTTGAGAATGTTGATATCTTAGAAATAACTGGAGTACTTGAAGCCAGACTGTTCTCAAGAGAAGACCTTGCTACTCAATCCAACCTGACGCCTGTTATAGATCCTCCGCTTTTGGCAATTAACTTGGAGGATCTGAAATAGACTCGAGAGGCAATATAAACCCCGCTAGGTGCGGAGGTATCGGGTTCGAATCCCTTGGAGCCACTCTACACCGCCTCCTATTGCCCTTCTTTAGGAAACACTAGAGTCTTCGAGGATAAAATAATTGCAATGCTGTGATATACGGGACACCTCCAATTAGCGCATACCTCAACCAAACCGATACACACGACCTCACCTCGAGACACCTAATAGTTGATTAATGTTATATATTATCATTGTAATCAAATCGAATAACTATATAGTAGAGGTCAACAATTAATTATCAGTTAGAGAGAAAACTAGAACTGGTCAGGGGGTGGAATCGATAATAACACAAAAAATAAGAATAACTTATTTTTTAATAGTCCCAACGTTTTGGCCTAAGGTGTAGACCATCTTCAGGGCTAAGAAGGAAAACAGGAGAGACTATAGTTTTTTCTGTAGAAAGGAGATAGTTGGGGGGGTGCAGTCAAAAATAACACTGGATTACTAGAATTACTAGACTTATATTTATGTGCTGACGTATGACCTACACTGTAGGGCTATGAGAGAGAAACAAACAGAACAAAAAATATAAAAACGTACAGTAACAATAACATGGTGACATGTAATGTAGAAAATTAAAATAGTGACAGATATGAAAATTAAAGATAACGAATATTAAAAACTGACAGAATATAATAAAATTAAGATATAGACAGATTTAATAAAATTAAAGATAATGAAAAGAAATTAAAATAGTGACAGATATAATAAAATTAAGATAAAGACAGATTTAATAAAATTAAGGATAATGAAAAGTTTTAGTTTTTTCTAATTATTTTTTTTTTTAAGAGAAAACATAATTAGAAAGGCCGGGATTCGAATTCGAACAATTACTAAAAAAATAGAATATAATAAACTATCTATACATATAATAAAACAAAGTCCTCAACCGCGTCTGTTCGCGTTAAACTCGATAACTACTGCACGGATTTTCATGCGGCTTTCACCAATAGATAGAGTGATTCACCAGGAAGGTTTAGGTATATAATTTGTTGTGGTTTTGTGTAAATGGGTTGGAATATCGATTGGTTTCACCGCAGAAGACGCTGCCTAATCCCGTATCTATCGTTTATCTAACGTGCAACGTAATAAATTCCTAAATAGAGAAATAAATATTTGGTTTTGTTTTTATTTTTATAATTTCTATATAAGAAAGTACATTAGCTGAGATGGGAAGAAAGGAAATCAAGACTCCCAAAGAAGCCTAACCAGTGATATTCATGTGGTCCTCAGTGGCCGGTGTGTGATACAAAAAAAAAAATACATTACACAGATAAATTACGTAGGCATACGCCTTATTACCCGAGCAAACCTGGGGTGGGTCGCTAGTAATAATATATAATGGCGTAAGTCAACAAATTCCCAATTGACAACAGTTTTTTTTAATGAAGAATTAGTTTTCTCCCTGTTTTAACATTTTTTCTCATGTACGAAGTATCGTTTCAATGAAAAATTGCTCTGCTATTAATATTTAAAAAACAAAAACAAAATCAGTTTCCTGATATTTAAAAATAACTTTGAATTTCTCTAAGAAAAATACATTTTATGAAAAAAATATATAAATAACAAGAACTGAAAATTAAAACAATCAGAATCGATCTACATCATACAATCGATACAATTGGGGTCGTCAACTTCATCAGGAATATTTTAATAATAAATGATCCGCTCTTTCAGATGAAATTAACAATGTCGCTTTAACAACACAAGTATCAAGTAACATATTTCTGAATTTAATAATTTTATTCATATTAAAACCAGCAAAATTTCAAAAGCAACAGGTAATCTCAGTATTTATAAAACATCTCTCTCTCTCTCTCTCTATATATATATATATATATATATTTTTTTTTTTTTTCTGTTGGCTCTACAGATCTTGTAGATCTTTGGCCGCCTTTACCAGCCTTCTCCACCTCTGTCTATCCTGGGCCGCTGATTTCCAGTCTGCCACATGTAGCTCCTCAGCATCTTTGTTGACCCTGTCTATCCATCTGGTCTTTGGCCTCCCACGTGGTCTCTTGCCAACTATTGTGGCATTCATTGTTGCGTAGAGGCGTCCTGACCGATTGCTTCGAGCAACATGCCCCGCCCATCTTAACCTTCTTGATTTCATATCCTGAGATATCGCCTGACCAGTTTCTGTGAGCAATTCCTTATTGGTCCTTCTCCTCCAAGAGTGCAGACTCTCATCCCAGACCGCTCCGGTTATCGTGCGAAGGATTTTCCTTTCGCATCTCTCTATTCTGCTTTCCAGGGTGCCAGTGAGAGCCCACGTCTCACAGCCATATATCAGAATCGGCTTTATTACCGCATTATAAACCCTTAGTTTTAAGTTTCTAGAGATGCTTCGGGATTTCAATACTCTTGAAAGAGCGAAGAATGCTCTGTTTGTGCTTGTTATTCGCTGGTCTATCTCAGTTAATTGTTCATTGGTTGAGGTTATTGTGGAGCCAAGATAATTAAAATATATATATATATATATATATATATATATATATATATATATATATATATATATAGATATATATATATTCCGGTTGGCTCTGCAGAACTTGTAGATCTTTGGCCGCCTTTACAAGCCTTTTCCACCTCTGTCTATCCTGAGCCACTGATTTCCAGTCTGCTACATGCAGCTCCGCAGCATCATATATATATATAAGTTACTGGACTTAATAACGAACGAATTCCTAAGATGTTAATAGGAGCTGAAACGATTATATACATATATATATATATATATATATATATATATATATATATATATATATATATATATATAAGGCAAAGAAGGAAACAATTACATATCAGATATAAAGGAAACCCAAAAATGAAAATAAAATACCTTAACAAAACTACATAACTTATCGATATATATTTATAATTAATTTGAATGATTTCTTATTCAAGCTAACGTATAAATGAAGTATTTTTAAACAAATATTTCAGCCAATGCTTTACGCTTTTTAATATTGCATAATGCTCTTATAACATGCCTCTTGTATATAAAATGTTTCTTCAACGTAAAACGAATCCTTTATTCTCGATCTGCGTAAAAAAACATTTTATCTAGACTTTAATCGAGTTTGATGACCGCCACTATCGATATATATTTACCCTAGAGAAATATCGATAGTATATAAGACAAAGAGCACAGATATAGCCTAGTATAGACCCAGACCTAAGAAGAATGAAAGAGATTGAGGACGCAGATGTTAAGAGCCTAGCCTAATAGGATCTTGATGGGTGGCGCGGATTGGCCAACAGTTATCCAATCATATCTCTTCTGTCATGGCAACCCAATTCCTACATGTGTATCTTTCTCTGTATGGCGTCGTTGCCAAGGAAACCAATATTAATACACTAAATATTAATACAGTATTAGGAACATATGATTAATTATCATATATACAACTGATAATTAGTACAGTTTTGCAACCGATTAAAAAATAAAACTTTAACCCTAGCCATAAAATAGGATCAGTAGATTATGGAAAAAAATAATCCAGTTAAAGGTAGCCCAGCGGGAAGAGTGCTGAGTTCCGATTCCTAAGGTTCTGGGTAAAAATCCGGTTATACCTTTTAATTTAATTTATTTTAATTATTTAAACTATTGACAGCTATTGATGGATCCTATGGGATATTTTCATCCTCTAGGGGTTCACACAACCTCTACAAAGTGGATACCCTTAATTCTGGTGGTTGATCGTGGAAAAGTCTGCACAACTGCACAACCAAGAAACAGCACAGTCTACACTGAGTTCTTAAACAAGAACCTTAATGGTTCATGTCTGTAGTGGTAAATGATTGTTTCTAAATCGAGAGATGCTATTTAGCCGAAATCAGGCTCGATAATTTTTTTTTATTAGTTAAGGGTACCCATTTTGGGGGTATATATACCACATGGATTCGATCTGTGGCAGATAAGAAGTTCAATAAGCAACCTACCACATCCGGTTTTGGATCTAGAACCTATGGTTCAGTAGATTAGTAGTATAAAAATAACAAATTATACTTTTTATATGATAAAATTACGGGGTAGATCAATTGGCAGGTTGCTAGATCACTAATCTAGCTACAAAATTCGTGAGAGATTGGGCCAGATAATTATTTATACTATTAAAAACCGTTTATAGGATTTCTGGAATCTGGAGACCTTTCCGAGTGTTCAAGAGAGTACAGTTAACAGAAGGAAAACCTGGTTGGTTGTGCAACAAGTTGTGCGGTTGGTTAAGCATGATTTCTTTGCACAACCATTGGCTTGGAAACAGCAAAGATCCTTCAATATACATAACCCAACACATTAATAAGTAACAGTAACTACAGTAAATTAACAAAATGTAGTAAAAAATAGATCCAAAGTCTTAAGGTAATTTTTTTCTGTCTCATGAGAGAGAACAGTTTTTAATTAATGTATTTTTACCCAGTGATAGTACTCAAATAAAAAGTTCAGCTTAGAAGGTCAAGGGGCCATCTTCTTTTCAGACGCCTCGGAGGATTATCAGGAATTGAAGAGGTTGCGAGGTTTGAAACTGAGTGGGAATCGAGTTTTTCATGAAAAGATTGATATCGGATTCGGGCCAAATCAGTAATAAACGGGACATTAAGTTCATTATGGATTACTTTGTTCGTAACAAAGGAGCATTGAGGATTTTACGAAGGATTTTGGATTGTAAGGATTGAATACGATAGGAATTCGATGGCTTAGTGGAGCCCCAAATCTCTACTCCGTAAGTTCAGATGGGTCTAATGAATGTCATATATATGAGTCTTTTGTAATTAATTGGGAGCTTAGAGCATTTGTCTAGTAAATGTTGAAGTAGCCTGAAACGGCGAGCTGTTTCTTGTCTTTTCAGTCCAGTATGAGGATTACAAGTTAAGCGTTTGTCAAGGTGTAGGCCTAAGTAACGGACTTAGTGGAATTAGTACCGGAATTAGCGGGGTATTATTAAACGATACAGGAGGACAGGAAGTCGTTGTGCAGTACAGTTAGATGAGATATTGACAGATTCAGTGACTATCGATGCAGTAAAAGATGCAGTAGAAGTTAATAAGGTTCTGATAAGATAAATTGATAAGGAGTTGATAAGATAACGAATAAGGTATGCAGGGGTTATTCTCCTCAGCATCAACAACCGTTCTTGGAAAGGTTTGACGATAACGAAGTAAGATCAATGGTTCTCTTATAGTTCGCAAAAAAAAAAAAAGGTCCTGGATCAGCTTCAGTTCAAAAGCTACTAAAAAACAGAGTTATTCGTTTAATGGTTTACACCTTGATGGGTATCTGTTCCGCAGGTTGTCGCTTCGAGTAGTCAACTTTTAACTGTTTATTTTTTTCATTTATTAGCTTCCGAAAACACAAGTTACCAAAAGAGAATGTAATTATGGGTAATGAGTAGATTTCGGTAACCATTTAATCAAGAAATAAAAGTTTCAACTTACAATTTAGGTACAGATAATAATATCCTATAAAATATAAAATATATTATCTCAATAAAATAGAGCCAACAACTCAAAAAGGAACACTATTATTTATTATAATGCAATTGGGAAAACCACAATGCAAAGCCTTAAGTTTTTGTGTCTTGATAATGCCTGAACAGGCGAAACGTCGACCGGTAAGTGGGTGTATTACTGGAGAAATTTGAAACATAAGGCTTTGCATTGTGGTTTTCCCAATTGCATTATAATAAAAAATATATTATATTTTATTTGAAAATGAATATATGTTTGTTGAAACTTTCTAGATGAAATGATTATCGAAGTATAAACATTTCCAATAATTACATTATCTTTTCCAAAATGAAGCTCGTGATGATCTTGTATGTTTGGAAAAATATAAAAATGTAAATGAATGAAAAGTTACAACTCGAAACGACAACCTGCGGAATAATTACCCTTTTTTCTTTGTACACAATAAATAAAATATTTTAATGACGAAAATGTCGACTAAATTACTTGATAACTGGAATTGATTCTATACTTAAATGTAATAATTTTTTATAATAAGATGTAATGCAATAAAATGCAAAACTATTCAAGATTGTCATTTCGAATTGAGTCACAACTTAATATAACATTTCATTGGTTTCCGCTTTAATATTTTCCAAAAATACAAATTTTAATGAGCTTTATTATGGAAAAGAGAATGTAATTTAGGGGAAGTGGTATGCTACCATAATCATTTCATCTAGAAATGAATGTTTCCACAAACAAATCAACAGCCCCGGTGCAGTCAGATTTTGTCCAGAGAGAGTTAACTGCTTTCAGATAAGCAGAATCGTATCATTCTCCTAATTTTTTACTTTAAATGGAGTTGTAATATAAGCAATAACTCCTTCTCAAGGCGATGCCTTACTTAGACACTAATTCACTACGAAAATAACTCGATTCCGCTGAAGTTTTACATTTTATTATAATACCGCTATTGATGAAAATCTTTTATGATCTTTAACCTGTTGACCGGGGGAACGTATAAATACGCCAAATGAAATTTTGAATTTTCCTTTGTGCTGTATATATATTTTAAGCATCAATAAATGAAAGGACTACGAAATATACACGTTTTCGTTTATTTACATATGTATATATAACATAAAAGAAAATAAAAAATTACGTTTGACGTAGTTAAACGTCCCGTCCGTTAAGTAAAGTGTCAATTCCGATCAAATTAAATTATTAAAAATTAAACGAATAAACAGTTAAAACTTAACTTAAATTGAAACGACAACCTACGGAACAGATACCCAGAAAAATTACGTTTTAGATGTACATAGTTGGTGGACAAGAGATAAAACATTATTTAATAACTTTTGAACTGAAGCTGATATAGTGATCTAGGTTTTTCACATAAACATACAGACAGTTTGGATAGGTGAAAACTTTTATTTTCGTTAAAAGCTAGAATTCGATGTATAGGTTTTTAAGGACGACAAAAAATCCTTCCAATTCGAAAAAGGAATATCCGAAATATTTTTCCCCAGCCTTATAATCCTCGCAAGGATTTGTATTCTGCCGAGTCAGATCTGATTGCTTCGAGGACTGTTATCATAGCTGAGTATTTTAGGGGTTATTACGAGTCTCGCCGCCTTGTTTTTCTTTTTTATCTTCTCTTCGGAATATGAATTAGTATCGACTGTCTATTTTAGGGAAATAACATTATTTTTTGGCGGAACTTTAACTTAGTTTAGTGCAAAAATAGTATTTATTAATTTAACGTCACTTAATGCGAATATGCCTAATCGGAATATGCTACAGTGGGAGTCCTAAATTGTGCCTATTCATGTGTATTCCTTATATTATGTATCCATGTATATTATGTATATTCCTTATATTATGTATCCATTTATTTTTATAATTTCTATATAATAAAGTACATTAGCTGAGATGGGAAGAAAGAAAATCAAGACTCCCAAAGAAACCTATCCAATAATATTCAAGTGGTCCTTAGTGGCCGCTACGTTATAAAAAAAAATACATTATACAGACAAAATATGTAGGCATAATATGCCTTATTACCCGAGCAAAGCTGGGCTGGGTCGCTAGTAAAATATAATATATATATATTCATATTTATAATTAAAATCTTATTTAATAATAGTATCATTATTGTTACATTAAATAAAAAGCTACTAACATTTATACTTTATTTGATGAGAAAAAATATTTCTGAAAAAAAAAATACAACGTTTGGTAATCCAACTTTTCCATTTAGCGGAAACAGAGAAAATAAAAGCTTTTTTGTCGTATTGTTTTTTCGATTCAATTTAAAAGTTCTAAAAACAATTATATTTTAATTGGTTCTGTAACTTAATGCGATGCACCGGAATCAATTATTCACCCGATGAAAACGATATTTCACTGGAAGGTAAATTGTTTAAATATAAATTAAATTAAAACAAACTTATTATGGAATATAAATCATAAAATGATTGTAACAAAAAAAGGTCCAGATTACAAAGAGATGTGTCGCTGAAATTGACAAACACAAGATAACATGGTTTCCTAAGAAATTTGATTTTCTGAATATGTTTCTTTAATACCTTGTTCCCCCCGAAGCACAATTCCATTTCGGTGGATACATTTTAACTCATATTGTTTTTAAAACTTATATTTGTAACTGAATTGCAAAAAATTAATTTCAATTTATTAAATATAAGTAATATTTTCTATTTTAGGGGAATGCTGTAGCGAAGGTCCCAGATTCGAATCCGGATGCGGCAGATAATATAGCTAATCTGTTAACAGCCATGAAATGACCGTGTGGGATCTGCAGACCGTCCCAGGGCTCATCCAGCTAATAAAGTCCATAAAGTTTGAATCCCTTTGTTGCAAATAATTTTAGAAATTAGGGTAAGGTTGCCGAATATCGGATAAGTGCCCATTATCGGATACCAAGGTTGTAGGTCTGTTGTATGCTGCAGCCTGGAGGCAATTATCTTAAATACTACCCGTTCCTTGACGGTCACCTGTGGTCTAGTGATTATCGTAACAAACTACTAAGCACAAGATCGCGGGTTCGTAGTCCGGCAGGTGGCCCTAGGATTTTTTTAAGGGAGTAAAAAATCCTTAGTTACGCCGTCCTTCGGAAGGGACGTTAAACGGGGGTCCCGAGCCTGTACGATGTCAGGTACTCCTTAAAAATCCCTGTCCTAATTAAACCTGGATAGGCAAAATTTAGAGTTCCCACTGTAGCATCGTCCGATAAGCCATAGCAGCAAAAAGTGACGTTAAATGAATAAACAAACTACCCGTTCCTTCCGCCATCCCGCAGTGAAGTTTAAAGCTCATACGCATCAACACAGTGTTAGTGAAAAATATTTTTGTGTTTTCAAGATTTTCAAAGATTTAGCAGACCCTATTAATCCTGTCTCCAAAAACAACCCAAAGTAATACATTTAAACTAACTTATTATTTATTATGTTAGGGAAGATCGGCTGTTTAAAACTACACTACAAGTTATTTCGTTTATATCGGATAGTTTTTTGGTTAGGCTTTTTAGAATAAAATGGCGTCGATGCTCCCAATATCGGATACTCCAGGGTTCCAATTATCGGATATCCGATTATTATTATTTTTTAATCCTCGTTATTACTGTCCTTCTTGTCTGGAGGAAAAAAGGAAAAAGTGGTATGCGGAATCAATGAAACTCGCAATAGCTGCAGTCAAAGAGAAAAAAAATGGGATTTTTGAAGGCGTCCAAATTTATGGCGTACCTCGGTCTACTCTCAACAATTATGTTAACAGCAAAGATTTTAAGAAAGATAGCGTAATAAAATAATTTTTATACCCGATATTAGGAGCCCATTTTGCAAAAATCGCAAAGTGTAACCTTTTGCAAAAATACATAAATATGGCACACAGTGTCAAAAGAATGTTACCAAACTGTTAAATCTTTTACAGAATATATTACAGTTTTTAAAAAAATAGAAATGGGACGAACACATTAAATAAAATTGTTTTTGCCTACACACGATACTGAAAGGTTTACAAGGACTATTATACTAAGTCTTGAAGAAGACCTGTAATATGGGTCGAAACCTGGAATGGCTTTCCAATAAACAGTTCTTCTGATATAAAAGAATTTTTCTGATCTCCACCCGGTCCATTTTCTTCCTCATATATATATATATATATATATATATATATATATATATATATATATATATATATATATATATATATATAAGGCCAGCTAATACTATTCACCAAGTTATTCTATCTTTCTTTTTTCAAGATTCACAATCCTTGCTTATTCTTTGGCAGGGAGACTATACATAGAAAGCTAATTACGAATTTTATTCCCTAGTTCATTTGAAAAGCGTTAAATTTTATGAATGGAATCGCACGATGCATGGGACCGGATGCGATTACATTTGAAATGGCACCGACAAAGCTCTTATTAAAGCTGCATACACACGGATTTGGTTTGGTGACATGGAGTGCTTATTTAATGGCATAAATATATCATGCGATTTGTCCATTGAATGGGTCGTTCTCGATTTATCTTCCGATAACATTAATCGATTTTTATTTGTATATATCGATCGTAAAATTTTAGATCGATCAAAATAATTTTTAGAAGTTAGAAACTCTTGTATCCGTGTATAGTGATGAGTTGCTTTGCTGAAGTTTTCGAATTCATATCCAAATGTGGCAAATAAATTATTTAAACTGTTAACTACCACGGATAATTCCTGAAGCTCACCCAGCTTCTGTAAGTGGGTAACCTTCTCGAGGATATCACTTTTCTGCACAACCGTTCTTCTAGAAAGTCTCTTCATGGGTTGTAGTGGTACAGTTTTTTTTTTTTTTTTAGTATCTTCTTGAGGACTCAGTGGCAGGAAGTAAGGCGAAGTAATATGTGTTCTAAATCGATTGTTGCCTATGCAGACATAAAATCGATTTATGCATTCGATGATTGATGTACTTTTATTCATTCCCATTCTTTTGTCTGGGCCCTATCAAGTCTTTCTCGCCTTCAAGTTATTTACCTATTCTTGTTGGTTATAGTCCTTTTCATGGCACAAGGAAAATTAATGAAGAAAAAAAAATATAATGTTTTAAGTTTGAATGCCATATGAATTATCTATATTCATGATAAATACTGAACTATATATTTTAAGATCCTAGTTCAAAATAAACTACTGATCGGTTAACTCCAAATTTCAGATATGGTTCACATTTTTCGCTTGTTTAGTCCAAGTAATGTTGATGGTTCAAGTTCCAAAACTTCAGGCTCAGAACTTGAGCTACTAAATGTAGCTGAAATTATTCTTACGCGGTTTTCGTGAGGTAATCAAGCAGGCTTTTAATATAGAATATTTTGTTAAAACATTTTTATTAATCATGTAAAAATTATGCGGTTTCTTTTTACGATTCATTTTTGGATAAAAATAATTCTGAATAATTCTGAGAGAAATAATTTTGTAAATAAGGAGTGTGGTGTCTACATTACGGTCCGTCCTGCTTTACAATAATTGTATAATAACAATTATTGTAAAGCAAAATATTACAACATTTTTTATACAATAGAGATATAAGAAGTAATATTTTAATAATAATAAAAAAAAAAACTGTAGTACTATAACATCTAAAGTGTCTGTGGTTCAGTACATGGTAGAGACGGTTTCATGGAAGATGGTTGTGCAGGGAGTTGATTTGCCCTAGATCACTCTCAACCGCCAGATTTTTTCCTCCTTTTTTGGGTAACCATGTACACACCTATATGATCCATCTCCGGCTGCTAACAGACTAAATAAAAGTCCTGCCTGCAGCGGGATTTGAGCCAGGATTTTCGGAATGGCAACTCAGTCCTCTACCACTGAACCGCTCCGCTCCCTAATTTATTAAATTATTATTAAAAATATATTTACATCTTTTAGTATAACATTATACATTCTTAAATATTCGTTGACTCATAATTGACTTTAAGATATTCTTACTTGTTGAGTGTAAAAGGAAAAATATTTATTTATAATCTTAATACAGCATATATGTCCTTTTAAAACCTAATTTAGAATTACCCAGTATATTTTTAAATTATTTAGTATTTAATTATTTTTAAATATTCCAAAACAAGCAAAGCAAAACAAGCATTTTGTGACTATTTGGAATGCGACAGATATGAAATGATAGGTCAGCTAAAAACTAGACACATTCCTCAGTTATCGGACCTAGACATCAACACTAACTCTTTCAGCTCAACCAATACGTCCTCATTAAAGACCAAAACTTAAAGTTAGTGGATCCCATATTAATAATTTAAATTTATTATTATTAAAAAATAGTAAAATAACAGTATAATGGGTATCGGTTCTGCAGGTTGTCGCTTCCAGTTAAGTAAGGCATTGGCTTGAAAAGGAGTTATTGCTTATATTACAACTCGATTTCAAGCCAAAAACCACCAGAATGATATGATTCCGTTTATCCGAAAGCAGTTAACTCTGTGGACAAAACCCAACTCAACCACCTATTCACCGGGCTGTAGATATAACCTCAACAGTGTGTGTGTGAACCTCAACTAGGTTCTATATATTTTTATTTCCGAGAATAATAAAAAGTAAGCGAATAAAAAATTGAGACTTGACTCGAAGCGACAACATACGGAACTGATGCCATTATAATAAACTAGAATTTATATATACGAAATTATAATCAAAGTAATAAATGAGTTACATACATACATTTTTCGATAAAGTCTGAAGCTATAAGAGTATAGGTGGATAGGTGAAACAAATAAAAGAGGAGCTGGATAGGCTTAAAAATCTAGGATAAATACTGCTTGGATAGAGAGCTTTTCGGGGGAAAACTAAAAGAAGTTGGGGTTCTTGCAGGAAGGAAGGAGAGGTGAGGGAGAAAATGGACTAAGGAAGAACGAGAGGAACAGTCCAAGAAGATGAGAGAGTATTGGAGTAGAAGGAATGCGGAGAGTGTGAAGGAGATTATTAAGTGATATTCGCCTGGTCCTTGCTGGCCGATTCGTGAATATATAGGTATGTATATATATATATATATATATATATATATATATATATATATATATATATATATATATATGTGTTATTATTATTATTATTTTGATAATTAATTTTTATGCTTAAGTTTTAAGTTCATCCTAATTAAAGTTTTCGTTTCACAATAACGTTTCCCTATGTACTTCCATAATTAACATTAAAATTAAAACATCTTTTTAATAAACATATTTTGATAAAATCATAAAATGTCATTAGCTAAAAGCCTGAAACGAATTTTCAGAAATAACTTGAGGTCAGGTATGAAAAAACCCCGCAGTGTGACAGTACAGACATTTTATATTTGTAAAAGATGAATATTAAGATGAATTTATTAAATTTTATTCATCAAAATTAATGTCAGTGCAAAGGTTAATGGCGAAAGTAGTTATTCCAGTGACACTCTTTATTCATTATTAAAATTCCAAAGAGATATAAATTTACCTCTGTTATAGTAGTCGTAATAGTTGTAACGGTTCCTCTGAGCAGAAGTAACTGCTACCGTGAGGAGAACGAACGAATAGATCCTGAATGAGCTCATCGTTCCTTTTAGTCTGGAGCAGTTCAGCCTGAGATCATCTTGTTGACTCCTTCTAGAAGACTTCTCGGATAGGTTTGACTAGCTGTGGAGCGGTTCGGAGGGTTCGTATAAGTAAGTGAAATATTACGGTTCGAAAATATTGTCATTCGGCAGATTACAGAACACTTAGAGAACAAAATGTAATTTATTTTTTAGATAGAAATAGTAAGAAAAAAATGTAACTTTTAATTCATAGGACCAATTAATAAGAACAAAACCAAACTTGTTCCACTATAACCCCAACCAAAGGTCTTGAGTGTTCAGTGCCAAGTAAATACTGTTCTGTTTTGAAGCCAATAGTTTTGCAGGGAGCTGATTTGGCCGAAAATACATTCAATCGCCTGGTTTCCCATTTTTAGAGACTGGGCTAGCCCAAGGAGGGATTAATGATCCCATAGAGTCGATCTGAGACTATCAACAAAGCTAATTTAATAGGTAAAATCTGTGACAGATAAATTATTCTGCATCAGATTTCACAAATAGAAAAAAAAAACTATGATACTACAACCCATGAATGGTCTTAGGAGTTCAATACATGGTAGATACTGTACTTTAAAGCCAACAGTTTTGTAGGGAGCTGATTTGGCCGATAATAGGCTTACCTGCCAATTTTTTTTTCGATTTTATAGAGGCTGTGTAAGCCCCAAATAAATTTAAAAAAAACCTGTACCTCTAAAACCCATGAATATTCTGTGCATAGTAGATACTCTACTGTTTTTTAAACGACGGTTGGGGATATGGCCAAGAACACTTTCTCCATTTTATAGAGGCTGAGTGTACCCCAAGAGGGTTTGAAGATCCTTCAGAATAGATCTAGGGCTCATAACAGATTAATAAGCACAGACTTAAAAGGAAATGTTCAACTATTTCGTGCTAAATATTTATTTACAAATTTAAAATCGCGTTCCACATCCTAATTGAACCAAAGCTTGTTGGTAAGTAATACGCTATCCCATATTACAGTTTTAAATATAAAACTGAGATGTTGAGAAAGTTTAATTTAAAAGAAAATGCACCGTCAAGCACCTTGGATTATAAAAAGCAATCCATAATTGAAGAAAAAAAATTAATGAAGGACTCAAAATTTCTTTCACACTGAATTAAACACAAATTAATACAATATAGGAATTTCATAATAAAACAATAAAATATGTAATATATTTGTATAAACATTTTCTTTTTAATAATTTGTAATAAGTGGATGTGCAAGTGGTCACAATCAATTGAACCAAATGGTCTAGTGCATATATGTATATATACTATATATACGCGTGGTGTGTGTGTATACATAATATATTATATAATTAAATATGGGATAACAATTTGATAGATAACCGAATGAAGAGGCTCTAAGGGATTTAGCGATGGATTGTTATTAAAACTGGGCATCATAGAACCTTCTTTGATGTGCAACAAGTTGGAAGATATAGCTGCCTAACATCAATAGTATTTAACCGTTTGATGCACTCAAAGGGGACAAATCTCTAACAAATGTTAATTAAACTATATACCATATACAATATATAATTTACTATATATAATTAATTATACAATATCATGATTCTGTAATCTGCCAAGGCAATGGAATAAATACATCAGCCTCTTCATTGCTCATGGTTGTTCAGTCTTCTTCGAGCGTAGAAATCAATTACAGTTTTGTATTTTTTATTTTGGCAAAATAATTAAAAATTGGATAATTTAGAAAATTTAAGATAAGTATCGTATTAAGTAGAATAAAGTGTAAAATTATATTAGAGATACTTCTAGAAGTAAAAAAATTAATTCATGAACATTAAGCAGTAAAAACAATTAATTAAAATAAAGAATTACTGTTTGTGTCTGACTTTAATTATTAATTAAGGGATTCCGATTTAAAAATACGAATTGATTTTTAATTTAAAATAATTAAAACATGACAATCATAAGACCCATTTACGGAATAGAGCTTTGGGGCTCCACTAAGCCATCGGATTCTTCTCGTATTCAATCCCTACAATCCAAAATCCTTCGTAAAATCCTCAATGCTCCTTACTTTCTTACGAACAAAGCCATCCATAATGAACTTAATATCGCATTTGTTGCTGATTTGGCACGAACCCAATACCAGTCCCCTCATGACAAACTTTATTCCCACTCAAACTTGGCAATTTCTACAATTCCTGATATTCCTCAGACACGTCTAAAAAAATGGTCTTGCGACCTCCCAAGTTGAATTTGTAATTCGAGTATTACCATTGGGTAGTTTCTCTACTTGCCATTATCACTTGTCATTATTTATCTTTCATTATAGTTACTGGATGCATTATATAGTTGTAATTTGCAATAAATAACTTTAAAAAAATATATAAAAAAACAATAATTAATTTCGGATTTCGATTCTATTTAAAAATACGTTTGGTTTTTGGTACGATTCAATTTACAAAGTACTAGTTTACAATACAATCAAATGGTTTTTAGTGGATTTGAATTAATTATTAATTTCGAATAGCTTTGAAAAAATATTTTAATTACACTCAGTTTTAATAAAAATAATAAAAAAGAAATATGAGATAATTTATTTTTCACTGAAAATAATTTTCGCTTCAGAAATGATCCCACAGGCTTTTAAGCTTTAAATCTATTTTTGGATCCATCCGATTTCCACAAATCCCATAATGTATTAATCTGTATTTTCAGAAAATGTTTAATATTTTGCTTTTAATTGAAAACTGCAGGGGGAAAATGAACATTTTCCTAAATGTTCAGTAGAGAAAAATTAACTTAATTAGAAATTAACTCGAAATCTTTCAGTACGCTTCACACGAACCAAGTTGAAAAAAAAACATTATTATTTTTTACAAACATTATTATTAAGTATAGATTTAGATACTCTATGCAACATGAATTTGAAATATAAAAGTTTAGGAAACTTTCATAATTCATAAATAATGTAAAATAAGGTATTAAAATGGCTGTAAATTCCAGTATTTATGTGTTTTCCGAGCCTACCATAATTCTGCGGACATTTTTCTTTTCTTTTTCTCTTGTTTTCAGCTGTTTGAAATGAATTTTTCTTCTGTTTTACCGAAACATCGTACTATTAATTTAAAAATCTATCAGACAAATATGTTACTAATCTTTGAATCGAATTATCTCATTTATCTCATGTTGACTTCAATTAAAAACTAAATAAAGAGATTTTTTTTTTCAATATCTACCAAATATCTGAATTTTACTTAAATTTAAACTTAATTTTTTTTTTTTTATACCCTTAAGATTCCGACAAACC